>SSNS01000003.1:4596428-4749254 GCA_006937985.1 Aphyosemion australe | reverse complement strand
CCCCCCCCCCCCCCCCCCTCTCTCTCTCTGGAGGTCAACTGTGTAGACCTCAGGTGAAGCAGAGCTGGATTCATTCTCCGTCACATTTCTGAAATGAGACCATTGAGTTCAAACAAAAATAACAAACGAGGCCAAACATGTCATTTCATGCTGATATTGATCTGATTTAATTGATAACTGGTTTAGTTTTTAAAATTAAGTTGTTCATTTATAAACAATCATTTAAATCTAATAAAACAACCTGTTTAAAATCACTAGAATGCAGGAAATGACATCTACTTCAATAAAATGTTTCTGTGGGGCCTCCAGACCAATCCCCCCCATCACCCTAGATCCTCTCTCTGTCTGTCTCCTTCCTCAGAGCTGAGAACAAAGCTGGGACATGTGGTTAAACCTTGGGTTAAACACGTCTCAGCCACGTCGTCCTCTCAGGAGGAGCAGAAACTTGTTAGCAGAAGGTAAACAAAGGCTCTGCTACTCTGTGTTAAAATAAGAAACTCAACTTAATATAGAATCAGGTGTGTCTGAGCAGGGACACGTAGAAAACATGCAGCCACTGTGGCCTTCAAGCACCAGGTCTGATCTCCCTGTTAAAGTATTGTAGTGGCCCTGCCCACTGCCAGGGGCATTGTGGGGGTGGGTTAGGGTTCGTTTTATTCATGTTTTCTTGTGTTCTGTGGGGTTCTGTTGGGTAAGATTAGGTTAGCGTGTTTTACTTTTAGTTAGTGTTTCATTTTATGTCCTTTTCAGTTGGTGTTGTTCTGGCACCATCAGTTATTGTTGTATGTCCGGGGGTGAAATAAGACCAACCTCTACTGTAACGATTCCAGACATCATCTAGCGGGTGTGTTGTGCAGCGGCAAAAAAGAGTCGCCAAGTAGCAAACACTGAACACTTTATTAGCCGAACAGCTCCCCTCTTCACCCCTGGACATACAACAATAACTGCTAGATACCTTACCCGCGACGTTTGTCAATTGGACGAACGTCCCTACGCGGCGGCCATCTTACTTCGGACAGCTGCCCCTTTCGTAACATTGGTGTCAATGGTGAATGTACTATTTAAATAACTCTAACTTGCTCAATTTTCAACCGAATTTCAAACGGTTTGATTTGTTATAAACGCCAGAGATGTGGCTGTGAAATATGACGGATTTGGCCCATTAATTTAAAAATGTGCAAGTATGTTGTCTCAAGCCTATGTGCTATAAGGTTTGTAATAATGCAACCCGCTTGTAAATCCGTTAATATTTAATCGAGTTAAGAGTGTTTTTGTTTAAGTTGTTCACTCACCTTCCATCTGCTACCATTGAGAACGGAACGTAAGCTGTCCGAGGTAAGATGGCCGCCGTGTAGGGACGCTGTCGACTCCCAGAATTTAAGGTGGCCATTTTAACATTTATTAAGCAGACTGGATATGTGTTCCAGATATCTATAATTATATTGTTCCTAGCAGAAATTAACCTTCCAGATATCCATAATAACATTCCTACTATCCACAATGAACATTTCAGATATCTGAAATGTAATTCTTCCTAGGACAAATGATGTCACATATCACATTCATGTGTATTGGGTTTATAACACATCCTATCCACAATTACATTCTTCCTAGTAAGAATGAACATTGTGGATAGGAGAAACTGAATTCTTACTAGGAGAAACTCTCATTTTAGATAGCTCTAATTCAGTTATTACTAGTAAAAACTCTTATTTCAGATAGGTAAAATTAAAATTCTATTCCTGCTATCTGTAATTTTATTTTGGATATCCAAACCTACATTTATACTAGTACAATTTCAATTTTAGATAGGCAGAACTACAATGTTCCGAGGAACAATATTTTCTTAATATCTATTTTGATATTGTTTATTTCATTCCTCCTATTCATATTGCTGTTTTAGACAGCCTGAAAGTGTAATCAACAAGTTTCTCCTAGTAAAAATTCATTGTCTCCTATCCAGAATGTCCATTCTTACTAGGAAGAATGTAATTGTGGATAGGAGGCGCTATAAACCCAATACACATGAATGAGAAATGTGACGTCATTTGTCCTAGGAAGAATTACTTTTCAGATATCTGAAATGTTCATTGTTACTAGGAAGAATTGAATTATGGATATCTGGAGTACATATCTATGGAAGCCCATTCCCGCCGCTCAGATAAAAAAAATATATAATTATGAGATAGCTAAGTCATAATTATTGTCATATATATGAGATAGCTAAGTCATAATTATGAGATACTATCTCATTATTATGAGATAGTATATCATAATTATGAGATAGCTAATTATCTCATAATAATGAGATAGTATCTCATTATTATGAGATAGCTAAGTCATAATTATGAGATACTATCTCATAATAATGAGATAGCTAAGTCATAATTATGAGATAGGATCTCATTATTATGACTTAGCTATCTCATAATAATGAGATAATTAGCTATCTCATAATTATGAGATAGCTAAGTCATAATAATGAGATAATAAGTCATAATTATGAGATATTGTTTTTTAATCTGAGTGGCGGGAATGGGCTTCCATAGTTATTGATATCTTACAATGTTACTAGTAAAATACCATTCTGACTAGTAAAGATGGCATTCTTACTAGCAAGAATTTCATTTTCACCATCAAGAATGCTATTTTGACTAGGAAGAATCTATTTATAGATATATAAAATGTAATTTTAGATAGTATGTGAGCATATTTTATGTTAAAATGGCCACCCAATAACATCTCACCAGATACCCTGAAAATCTTTTTAGATATCTAAAAATACATTGTTGCGAGTCATAAATGTAATTGCTGATATCTCAAAGTGTTTTTAACTAGTTCAAATATAAATTAAGGATATCCAAAATACAATTGTTACTAGTATAAATGTAGGTTTGGGTATCCAAAATAAAATTACAGATAGTAAGAATAGTTTTAATTTTACCTATCTGAAATAAGAGTTTTTACTAGTAATAACTGAACTAGAGCTATCTAAAATAAGAGTTTCTCCTGGGAAGAATTCAGTTTCTCCTATCCACAATGTTCATTCTTACTAGGAAGAATGTAATTGTGGATAGGATGTGTTATAAACCCAATACACATGAATGGGAAATGTGACGTCATTTGTCCTAGGAAGAATTACATTTCAGATATCTGAAATGTTCATTGTGGATAGTAGGAATGTTATTATGGATATCTGGAATGTTAATTTCTGCTAGGAACAATATAATTATAGATATCTGAAACACATATCCATTCTGCTTAAAGACCCCTTATTTGTTTAAAAACAAAGAGGATTCACGCGCAGCCAGAGTGCAGAAACAAGATCCGGTGTTATGTTGATATGAGTTCCCCCTGTTGAGATCTGTTTTGGCTCCACTCAGCCACGAGTTGCAACCATCTACTCACAAAAAATGGGTGTCCTAACCCTTACCCTAACCATAACCATATAACAAACATAAAAATTGTGCTAGACAGACAAATTTGATACATTATAATTATGCAAAACATTAATTTTTGGTGAGTGGATGGTTCCAACTCGCGCCTGGGTGAAGCCGAAACAGATCTCGAGGGGGGAAGTCAAATCGACATAACACCGGCAATGAGAAACGAGCTCTGACACTGGCCATACAGGGACCTAACAGCCCGTATCAAAGGGCCTGGTACCCCATACTCCCGAAGTACCCTCCACACCCGAGGAAAGCGGGCGAACGCCTTCTCCAAATCTACAAAACACATGTAGATTGGTTGGGCGAACTCCGACGCGCTCTCCAGGAATCCCTTAAGGGTATAGAGCTGGTTCAGTGTTCACTGGGCAGGACAAAAACAACATTGCTCCTCCTGAATTTGAGGTTTGACTATCTGACCCTGCTCAAGGAAACTGGTTCTGGAGCTAGAACCGTGGGTCGAGGTGAGTCCGACTATATCTAGTTGGAACCTCTCGACCTCAAGCACCAACTCAGGCTCCTTCCCCACCACATGCCAAGAGCCAGCTTCTGTTATTATAAAATTTGAAAAATTACATATTTATCATTGTGTTATTTGGGCTGCGCTTTGTCTGATCCCTCACCTAAGACCCGTTGCTATGGGTGTAGGACCCGTTGCTATGGGTGTAGGACCCGTTGCTATGGGTTACCCTACCAGAGGCATAAAGCCTCTGACAACTTAGCTCCTAGGATCATTGGGACACTCAAACCCCTCCACCACGGTAAGGTGGCAGCTCAGGGAGGGGAGTATCTAAATTTTTATTATAAAACTTTTAAATTTAAAGTTAAAGCTAATTATTCAAAGATTTAAAAAATATACCCTAAGGCTAAGCCTAAATATATCAAATCTAACCCCAAACATGTAAATCTGAGTCTAAAAATGTGTGATGAAGTCTGAGAATATAAAGTTAAAGCTAAATATTTTAAATGTATTTATCTAAGCCTAAATATTTCACATCTAAATATACAGGGCCCATTTTAACAGAAGTTGGGCCGTAAATATCTAACATCAAACCTAAATGTCTGACGTTTAGCTTCAGTAGTTTGAACTCATTTAAACAAACCAAGTCTGAACATTTGAAACAAATCTGAGTTTATAACATTGGATTTAAAGAATAAAATCTGTGGAAATGAGTTAAATGATTTAGTCAGATTAATCTCAGCAGTAATCTGAACCCAGACAGGAACCATGTTTCCTGTTTTTAGGTTCAAAGCTAGTTTCAATGTTGCATTTCTAGAAAGTCTTTTGATACTAAAACGAAAGCTGTGAGCTAACTAGAGGCTTTAGCACGCTGCTGTGTGTATAAATGTTTTGTGTCGTGTATAAATGGTCAATTAAAACTGAAATGAACTCAAATTGTGCTGTGTGTCTAATGGTAGGGATTTCTGAACAGGGATGGTGAGAGGTTTACTTGATGTAAACAACGGGAAAAGGCCCAGACCCTCTCTGCATGATGGGAACCAGCTTATATTGGACTTTTCTGGGCTCGTCTTTCTCTGGTTTTAATCCATTAGTGGGAATTTTGTCAGAATTCTTTGCTGAGAAATTTTCTCCCTGAGAGACGGGCGTCTCATCAGGTTTCCTACGTTTGTTACTCCCATCGTTAATTCTGCTATTGTTTGTAACAGAAATGGTTTCTGAACCAATTTCTGTTTTTCTGGCATACTTTGTTGCCCTACGTGGTTTTAAAATCTCTCTTTTTGTTATTTTTTTCTCTGGAGAGATCTCGGCTTCCCTTAGCTGAATCTTGGGTTGAGAACCACATCCAGCCTCTGTAAAGTCCATCCCTTCTGCGTCCTGGAACAAATTATTAGGCGCGTGTTTCTGGGCCCGTTTCGTCTCCTCTGTGTCTGGTTTGAAACGTTTTTTCAGGCCTAAACGTTCTTTCTGAACCAGAGAGACGGGTGTTGCCTGAGGGGTACAGGGACTCTCGTCAACCCTCTTACGTTTTCTGTTTTCCACTTTTAAGGGTTTTGCAGAAATTGTCCCATCATTGGTTCTGCTTGTCTTAATTTGGGATTTCAGATCCTCAAATACTGCTTGAATTTTACTAACATTCACAGCAGATTCCTTCACCTGCAGCAGAACCAACTGGTATTTCTGCTCAGAGTCCTGGAGCTGGGATTTTAATAAATTCTCCCTGTCGTTAGACTCCTGCAGCTCCTTTTGTAATTGATTCAGGGTCTTCACATAATTTTCCCTCTCAAAGTTTAGCTTTTCCAAAGCTATCTTCTCCTTGTCTTCAATCTCTGTAGCTGCAGACTTCGCAGAGAGGTTTCTCCAGTTCAGCTGATCGATCTGGTTCCCACCATATTTCAGCTGGGAACACATTACAGCTTCTCTAGTTTTGAAGAAATTTATCTCCGTTAACAGCTGAGTAATGTGTCCGTTAGCTGAATTCAGCTGGTCCTGTAACTTGGCCTCATTTAAACTCTTTTCCCGTAACTTTCCCTCGAGGTTATTCAGAGAAAGCTGTAAATCATTTAACTTTTCTCCTCCGTCCAAATTTTTCTCATCCCGTTGAGATTGGGGAGTAAAAGCCTTGTTTTCCCCACATGTCTTTGCACAGTAGCGTATGTAATCCACGCTGGTCATCATCATGTTTAGGTAGCTATTGGGTACTGAAATAATTCAATGAAACAATAAAACCAAGTGCTGGATGCAGCCAGGAAAACACGTCTGTCTCTGAGGAGATTCACAGCCAGAATGAATCCTTAAGGGTGCTGACCCAGCTCTGACACCTCGGTTATTGTGTGACGTCACTGCGTGATGACGTCACTACGTGGTGACGTCACGTCCGAGACGTGACCCCGACCCCTGCCGCACGACGCTGCACATTCAGAGCGTAACGTAAATGCCTTTGTTTCCCATAATCCACTGCGTTTGCTCCGAGTGTCAATCCCAAGGTGAGTACGGCTTCGTGAGCTAACTGCTAACAACAACTCTAACCTGATCGTATTTGCCACAGAGTTACTCTCGTTAATCCGCACGTTTGTTTTTATAAATCCCAGTTGTGTAAAATAATGTGAAATTTTTATGAGCGTTAAAAACTACAGCGTTAGCTTTAGCTCAGGTAGCATTTTAGCATTAGCAGGTGTTTGTGTGAATGAAACCAAAACTTTAGAGTCACCTCGACCCAATAAACCCGTAAAATATACAAACAAAACGTAGCTGTGGCTGAGGTGTCGCCACGTTTTTATTTTGAGCTAATTTTTTTAGTTTTATTGGTTTCTAGATTATTAGCTCTGACAATGCTAACGGTAGAGTAAGCTAGCAGCAGAACGTCCTTGCGAGATGAAAACTTTAGACGTGATTTTAGATTTATAGTTTAAATCAGCGGTTCCCAAACTTATTTAGCCGCGCACCCCCTTTTATGTCCCGACCGTGTTGACTCGCACCCCCCCCGCCCCCCTCAAGAAAAAAAAGAGAGCCTTGCCAGTGTGTTTGTTTCTGACCACAACTCACAGCCTCCTACAAAGCTGCTGTCAGTGACCATATAACATATTTGAATAATTAAAACTCTCAGACTAAATAATGCAGAAAAGAAATAATATTTGCATGTTGAGATTTATTATTATTATTATTATTAGCCACATCTGCTCCTAGTGGGTGGAAGTGGAGATTAGCTGCGTTTGATGTCGATTCTCCGTGTGTTTTTATTTCTGCAGTGAGCCATAAAACTCACCTCACTTCGTCTGGAGTTTGTTCTTCAAAACTCGTATTAAATCCACTGTGATTACGCATTTTTAATGAACTTTCTCCGCGAGAGGTATTTTTCATTGCAGGATGCAGTTTCCATCACTTTTAAACAAGTTAATGTAGTTCGGCACACGGGTTTGATTTTTGCCGCTGCACGTCTGCACAGTGAGAGGGGAAGTGGCCGCGGGAGACGTGCTGCTGCACTCAGGGTCTCTGCGGGCTGCAGTAGCTGCGACAGGTGATCAGCAGGTATAACGCCGGTAAAGTCATACTTTAGAACGCATCTGCAGCTGCATATTTTCCATGATTGCACGGTATGCCCAACCCTAATATACACATCTGTATTGTGTGGGGAAAAAACACTGTGCCCTTTTTATAAGACACACGGTGCCGGTGTCATGATTGTGATGAATGAATGCCGAGCTCCGGACAGGAACTATAATGAAAATGAAAGTAAACATGGGCATAAGTTTGAAATGATCAATTGGAGAGATGCAGAGCTCCAGGAGCTTCTCTCCGTTAGATCTGCAGCTCAGATCATCTGACAGCTGGGATGGTGGAGGATACGCACCTGCTCCTGAAAATAAAAACTTAACGAGCGCGGTAATGTCCAAGATACACGGAAGCGCAGAGACCGCCCCCATACCTCCTTTATGATCGCGTAATCTTTTATAAAACGGACATGATTGCACATTACCGCCACGGTCTTAGCTCTTATAAACGACCTTAGGCTCCCAGGTGCGCATCAGCTTTGCGGCAAATTGGCGGCATTGTTTTATGTGTAATTTTTTATTTTTTTTTGTAATCACTGTTCACCGCCAATATGCTTTTTACCTCGCGCATCCGCTAGCGGCAGCTCGCGCACCCCTGGGGGTGGGAATCCCTGGTTTAAATAATAGGCTACACCTATGCATTTTTTATAGAATAGAATAGGCTTTATGATTCCCAAAGTAGGAACATGTACTCGTTACAGCAGCACATTCACTTACAGAAAAGGAAGAAGAAAAATAACCAGATTACAGGTAAATACACATAAGCAGTAAGCTATTATTGTAACCTTCAGCCACTAAAAACAACAAATAAAAAGGAAACTTGGGTTTCTAGAAGTATGCAGCACAAGGGACACAGACATACTAATGTACATCCAGGAATTGAACACATACTGAACTTTTATACTTTTACATCTTGGATGTCTCTCAGTCTGCCACTAAAGGAGCTGTCCATGGCCTCCACAGTAGGGGTGTTCCAAAAAGGGTACTTCACGATTCAATTCGATTTCGATTATGGGAGCTCCGATGCTTCGATTCTTCGATTATAATGGTTGTTGGTTCGATTCGATTACTGGTGCCACGATTCTTCGATTATTAACATTTTTAATGCTTTTTTTCATACGAGATTGATTGTCTTCTTCTTTGTCTACATTTGTAAATAAATAACCTATCAATTAACTCAGTTCCTCTAAAACTACTCTCAGTAAGTAAATACTTTTTTTTTTTTACATTTAACTATTTTTCAAAGACAAAATCTTATTTTATGACTGTATGACTTGTGTAAATATTTGCACTTTGACCAACTTAACTTCGATCAGGGAAAGCTTTAAACATTTAAAACCTGCTAGGAAAACATTTTTTCTCTCCTTCCTTTACTTTATTTAACAAAAGAACATTATTAGAAAACAGTTCAATAACATGCAAAACAACATGCTAGCACCTCAACTGTCTTACAGCTTTTGAGATATTGAATAACATTTCATTTCTACTGGTAACAATTTTGTCTATAATGTACGGGTTGGCAATAATCCAGTTTAAATTACGTTCACAGATAGAAGTGTTTGTGAATTATATACTACAACGGCTTGCCATAGCCCTGGAGCGGTGTGTTGCACAATCTCGTAGCAACAACAACATGAGTCCCGGTAGCTGCTGTGGCTCTGCTCCATAGCGCTGCAGACAGCTACGAATAAACAGGATGGTGGGACTTTTCTTCTGCTTGTAGAGTTTAGTCATTCTTAGTTCCAAGATCATCGTGTTCTTTGGAACCCACGGCGTGAGTCTGCTATCCGCTAGCTTAGTTAGCATTAGCCAATCTGCCCGTAGATAGCTGCGCGTTTGATCCCAAACTTTGGACCGTTTCTGCTGGTTCCTCTATTTTCCTCCACAGCATCATTACCACATTGTGCGCCAGTAAAAAGCATCTTCCTTACACAAAAACAAATAACTTACATTTGTTAAGGCTCCGGTTACGTGTTTTTTTGTTTAGTACCGGCTTAGCAACAAAGCTTTCACGTTATTTTTTTAAGCATCGGCGTTCATTAATCGATTCTGAATCCTCACGTGAAGCTTTGCGATGCATCGCCGCATCTATGAAATGCACCCACCCCTACTCCACAGTGGAATACAGTGGGTGGGAGGGGTTTTCCAAGATGGAGGTCATCTTCCCCAGCATCGTCCTTTCACACACGTCCTCAACAGAATCCAGTGGGCAGCCCAGAAGGGAGCTAGCTTTCTTAACCTGGGAAAACAGTAGCTCAGGAGGTAGAGTAGGTTGTTTAGTAATTGAAAGGCTGCAGGTTCGATCCCGGCTCCCACCAGAGAATGCTGCTGTTGTGTCCTTGGGCAAGACACTTAATCCACCTTGTCCGATGGTTGTGGTTGGAGGGACCGGTGGCGCCTGTGTATGACAGGCCTCGCCTCTGTCAGTGCGCCCCTTGTAATCAAATTGAACCAACAATCATTAGAATCGAAGCATCGAAGCTCCCGTAATCGAATCGTGAAGTACCCTTTTTAGAACACCCCTAATCATCACCAGTGTTTGAATGGGTGGATTACTGATTATATTGTGAAGTGCCTTGGGGGGTTGTAGAACCCTAAGAAGGCGCTATAGAAATACAAGCCATTTTTAACTAGCTTGTTCAGTCTCTTCCTGTCTCAGTCAGAGCTGCCTACACCCCAACAGACCACAGCAGAATGAATAACAGAGCCAACAACAGAGTGGTAGAACGAGTTTAGCAGATGGGAATTAACTTTGAAGGACCTCAGCCTCCTCATGAGATGGAGGTGGCTTTGGCCCTTCTTATACAGAGCATCTGTGTTGTGGGACCAGTTCAGTTTATTGTTGAGGTGAACACCCAGGTACTTGAAGGTATCTACCACCTCAATGTCTGCACCCTGGATGTTTACTGGTGAGTGAGGAGGAGTGTTTCTCTGGAAGTCAATTACCATTTCCTTTGTCTTACTGGTGTTTAAGCGAAGGTGGTTACGCTCACACCAGTCCACAAAGTCCATGATGACTGACCTGTACTCCTGGTCCAGCATCTTCTGCTGCAGTAAAGACAGCTGGATGAAAAATAAACAAAACAGAGACAGTTGGATAGGGAGGAAATGCTTCTACTTGTTTTGTTTAATGAGGCGTAACTAACCCTGACGTCAGTTTGACAACTCTCTCAGAGAGAAAGACCATGTGTATAGACTGCCATACCACACTGAGGTAAATTTTTGGTGAACTGGAGAAAGTTTAAAACATTCAGTGAGCGGCAGTTCTGTGGGTGAAAATGCCTTGTTGATGCCAGAGGTCAGAGGAGAATGGCCAGACTGGTTGGAGCTGATAGAAAGGCAACAGTAACTCAAATAACCACTCGTTACAACCAAGGTATGCAGAAGAGCATCTCTGAATGCACAACACGTGGAACCTTGAGGCAGATGGGCTCCAGCAGCAGAAGACCACACCGGGTGCCACTCCTGTTAGCTATAAGAACAGGAAACTGAGGCTACAATTCACACAGGCTCACCAAAATTAGACAATAGAAAGTTGGACAAATGTTGCCTGGTCTGATGAGTCTAAAGTTTTGCTGTGACATTCGGATGGTGGGGTCAGAATTTGGCGTCAACAACATGAAAGCATGGATTCATCCTGCCTTGTATCAACGGTTCAGGCTGGTGGTGGTGGTGTAATGGTGTGGGGGACATTTTCTTGGCCCCTTAGTACTAATTGATCATCGTTGCAATGCCACAGTCTACCTGAGTATTGTTGCTGACCATGTCCATCCAGTACCTTGTTGAATCTATGCCACGAAGGATAAAGGTGTTTTGAAGGCAAAAGGAGGTCCAACCCGGTACTAGCAAGGTGTACCCAATAAAGTGGCTGGTGAGTGTAGTTCTGTGATCTGTGACATACTTCTGTGAATCACTGAGGTATTGTGTGTTCTTTGTCCTCAGAATTTTCAAATAACTTGAGGTGTTGACCTGTTCAGGCTGGCTTTTGAGTGACCTTTGGTTGCTTCTTCTTTGTTACCTTCTGTTCATTCTGCTCTGTCTACCATTTCTGCCTTTCCCATGATCCACTGATTACCCTTTTCTTATTCATTTTCCTTTTGCCTTTTTTCACATCCTTTTTTAATCACAATTTTTACTTTTCCCTTTTTTTTAAAATCTTTTTAATCATTTTAAAATTTGATTTAACTTTTTGTTCTTGTGAAGTGCCTCGTGATGGACACACTGGGACTAAAAAGCATGACCTCAGTCTTATCATTATTGAAATGTAAAACATAAGCCGACATCCAAATTTTAACTGCATCGAGGCAGTTTAAGAGAGGATCTAATGAATTAGGCAGGCCATGTTTAATGGGAATGTAAACTTGTGTGTTGTCTGCATACAAGTGGAAAGAACATCCATGTTTCCTAAAAATAGAACCCAGAGGCAGCAGATAAAAGGAGTATAACAGAGGGCCAAGCACCGATCCTTGAGGAACCCTGCATAAGAGAGGGGAATGAGATGACGTAAAGCTACCTAGAGATACACTGAACGACCTCTCAGCCAAGTAGGATACAAAGCAGTCCAATGCAACTCCTCGAACCCCAACAAAATGTTGCAACCTAGAAATCAGGAGACTGTGGTCCACGGTGTCAAAGGCAGCAGACAAGTCCAACAGCACCAGAACCACAAACTCTCCAGAGTCAGTAGCTAAAAGAATATTGTTTAAGACCCTGAGTAGTGCAGACTCTGTGCTATGCGCCTTTTTAAAACCTGACTGGAATTTTTCACAAATATTTATATGCAAATATACCACTTTTTCCAGAACGTTGGAAAGGAATGTAAGTTTAGAAATAGGCCTATAATTAGACATGGTAGAGGGGTCAAGACCGGGCTTTTTGACTAGTGGCTGGACAATGGCATGTTTCCAAGATTCTGGAACCACACCAGATGAAAGGCTACTGTTATCCACTGTAAGAGCCCAAGGGCCCACAGAGGGAAAACCTCCTTAAACAGGCGGGGAGGAATCACATCAGTAGGTGAACCTGAGGATTTTAAGTAGGGATGTTCCGATCACGTTTTTTTGCTCCCGATCCGAGTCATTTGATTTTGAGTATCTGCCGATACCGAGTCCCGATCCGATACTTCAGCAAAGCATTAAAAAAGAAGAAATGAAGGGAAAACATGTCCAAGTTTTCCTTAAATTTTTTTATTATTTAGGTATGTCTTTCTTTCTGTATTTATGTCTTTTCCTTAGTTTATCTGCCAAAAACATCACTTGTTTAGGAAGTACATTAATAAAAAAACGTGTTAATGTTATGAATAAATGTAAAAGTAGCTGAGATGCTCATATTTCAAATTGTTTACGTCCTCATTATGCGGCTGTGGAGTGATGCGTGTTTCCGTGACTGGCAGGGACGTGTGTTAATAATAGGGCTGGGTATTGTTAGGAATTTCACAATTTAATTCAATTTCAATTCTTGAGGCTTCGATTCGATTCGATTTCGATTCGGTTCAATATTGATTTATTAGCTTCGATATCGATTCAATAATAAGTAAACACACAAGTAATTATATACCTACCGTAAATCCTCTAATACAGGCCTGGGCCTTTATTTACTCAAGCGCATCCTGGTTCAGGCCTTTATTTGAAGGAGGCCAGAATTAGAGGCAGGCCTATATTTCAATTTGAGCAAAATAAACTACCAGTAGAATGAATAAAAACAAGATTTTGTGTCTATTTGAGCGGTGACTGAAGTCTCACATGCAAATCAAAAGTGATGATTGCTGAGTTTCACTCAGGTGACCCTGCCGCCGCGCTGAACTCAAATAGTGGACAGGAATTGTTTTGCTCTACTATAAAACACAGCGTGACGGATGAAAGTGAGTGTTCTAAATGTGCTGGCACAGACGTGATATCTTCCTTTAGGTTATGACTCATTTCATTTTAAAAGTCGGACTTATAACTAACGTTTTATGCCTTTTTAAATCCACATTTCTGGTACATTTGTTTGATTTTATATTTTTATTAAGGTACCGGTATTAATGCCACGTTACAACACTGAGCTAACTGCTAAAAACATTAGCACTCTGAAAGCTATTTGCGGTGAGGACACGTGAAAACAGTATCAAACTGTTTACCTGCTGTTTTAGTAGCTGCGTTTCTAAATAACTGTGAGGTATACAATTGGGCCTGTGTTCATATATCCTGCCAGTAGGTGGCAGTGTGACTCTTTGGAATATGTGTTGCTTGGATGTGCCTGTTCTCCGCCTGAGTAAAAACGAAAGTAAAGAACTGTTCCCTGAAGTAGTTGCCTGCTAGTCTGTTTTTGCTCACCTTCGACACAACAAACAATAAAACGCCATAAAAACCTTTAGTAAGCCCTTACCTGTGATGAAGTGATCACTGCAAACTAGCATTATCCGTTCTGTTTCTGCTCATCTTGCAGCCGGAGATTATGATCCACTAGTCCGCTGTTACCGTAAAACGTGGAATGCGTGCGCCTCAAAAAATCGAGTGAGGGCTCACTTTACCGTCGATCTCCAGACAAAAACCACACGTTTCTAAAAGTAGCCCCGGCCACTATTAGAGACCGGCCTTTATTTACCCCCGCTGACAGCGAGACCGGCTAATATAGGAGACCCGGCTGCTAATGGAGTACAGGCCAATATTAGAGGATTTACGGTAAGTATTTTTTTCAATAATGTGTGCAGTATTACAAATGTTTAAGAAAAAACTGACCCCAGCATGTTTTCTGTCATGGTTTATTTAGCAGAAAACAATATTGTACGTGTACTGAATACAAACCACAACTGTAACAGGTGCTTTATTAACACCTCTAAAGTGCATGTACTTGTAAATAGTAGAAAGTATTTCTTTCTTGCAATACAGTCAAGTTATAAAAGAAATGTAAACAGAAGCACTAAATGTGCATCCTCATTAAACAAAAGTGCAACCTTAGATAATATTAACAGTACCAAGTGCTATTTTTTCAACACAAATAATAACACTGAAGAGCTGATCAGAGAACCTTTGACTTATTTACTGTGCCTAAGTGTAGGATACATTACAGCCATTGCCATCATTTAACGAACAATTTAGTACAATAACATGTTAACTCTGAACCACATGTTATCAAACTAGTGCACACTCAGGTTTTTGTTCAAAAAGAGCAGCTGGTCTACATGCTCAGGTGTCAGTGTGCTTCTCTGGGCTGTGACAATGTCACCAGCTGTTGAGAAGACTCTCTCAGCTGGTACACTACTACCAGGAATACAGAGGTATTGCTTAGCTTGGCATGACAAAAGAGGGAATTCCACCTCATGTTCCTTCCACCAGCTGAGTGGATTAGTGCTGAGTGGTACTGGTTTTACCTCTTTGTACTTCATCACCTCATCTACTGCATCATCTGTTGTTGTTTTCATGGAGTCTGCGTCTGGAGTGTATGTCTGCCCAAGGAGATCTGCCAATGCACAAGAGTCTCTTTGCTTCTTGGATGGGGGTCCAGAGTCCTCAGCGTGTTCTGCTTCCTTGGCATCTGCATGTGTTGGTCCACTCTGTTGAGAAAGCAAAGAAACTGTACTGAAGAAACTTAATAATACATACAGCTAGTAATTTTTATGTATTATTAATAAGTTCCTTCAATTAAACTTCATTATATTCAATTTATTTTTTTATAGTAATTTGAAATTACTATAAAAAAATGAATACGATAAAGTAAAAATATATTAGGCTTTTATTCACACTATACAGTACTTACTGAATTTTTTTCAGTTGCCAGTGTCTTGGTGTTATCAGTGAGTTGGGCAAAAACTTCCTCTCGCTCATCATCAGTCAAAAAGGGCAGGGCCTTGAAGCGTGGGTCAAGGGCAGATGCTAGGTAGAGTTGTTCCTTTAAGCCTGTGTACCTTAAAATAAATATAATACATTTCTATTACAATAATATAGAAATTATCATTATGAAATTAGTACAATACAAAACTGTCTCAGAATAAAGTGTCATAATGATAACACATACCTTTTCTGGAGATCCTGATGCAAAGCAGATTTCATCTCCTTCACCATCACAGGGTCACTTGGGGCCGGGTGCATCTCTTCCAGAAGTCTTGCTCTCAGAGGGGCGATGACAGAGAGAGTTGGGGTTCCTTCTTGAGACATGACTAAGGTGGCTTTTTTCAGTGGCTTCAGAGCCAGAGCAACAGCCTCTGCTGATGTTATGTCTGCTTCTGTAAGGGAGCTCAGATCCTTCTCTTGTTTTCTTATTTCAGGTGCAAGTAGTGCAGCAGAGATGGCAGCTTGCTGTTCTAAAAATCTTTCCACCATGTCCAAAGCACTATTCCAACGTGTTGGTACGTCGGTCACCAACTTGTGCTGTGGCAGGTCCAGAAGTTTCAGGTTTTTTTTAGCTCGTGGCTGGCTATGGCGCTTCGGTGGAAAAACGCAGAGATCCGCCTCAGTCTGCCTAAAAGCCTCGATACTGCAGGCATCTTGAGAGCAGCTTGTGATGCCAAGTTTAGGACATGTGCGAAACAGCCAATGTGCAATATCTCTGTCAGTCCAACCGCTCGTAGCATGTTAGCTGCGTTGTCCGTTACTATTGCTTGCACTTTCTCATTTATGCCCCTTTCATTCATTGCCTCGGTGAGGAGTTTAGCAATATTATTCCCTGTGTGGCTGTCATAGAGCGCTCTAGTCTGCAGGATGTTTGACACAAGGACCCAATCAGTTGAAATAAAATGAGACGTGATAGTTACGTACGGGTCGGTCGCTCTGGAGGTCCAGCCATCGCAGGTAAGCGCTACTTTTTCCGCCGACTTTAAGGTCTCCAAAACCTCCGTCTTAACCTCTGTGTAAAGCTTTGGAATGGCCACTTCTGTGATGTCTTTACGTGTAGGTATTGCGTAGCGTGGCTCAAGTGTGTTGACCATGTTTTGAAAGCCCACATTTTCCACAACACTATATGGGCGTAAGTCTTTACAGATGTAGACAGCCAGGGATGCCGTTATCTTCTGTGCACGAACGGAGCCTGAAGGAATTTTGCTGTGAAAGGCTTTGTCGAGCTGCATCTGCATAGAATCATCCGATTTAGCCACTCTGGATTGTTTTTGTTGCATTTGATCCGCATGGTGTCGAGCGAGGTGGTTGCGCAAGTTCGTTGTGTTTTTACAATATTTAAGAACGGTGTGGCAATGCTTACAGACAACTTTTGTCGTATCCGTCTCTTCATTTGTTTCCGGCTTACAGTAGAATCCAAAATGAGCCCAAACGTCGGCTTTAAACGATGGTGGTGCAGGCTTGAACGAAGTGCTGCTACTGCTGTCCGCCATCTTGATGTTTTGGTAAGCCCGCATGTGGTACAACGCTGAACTGTCTCACCAGAGTGTTGCCCACAGCGCCCCCCACTGGCTGGTGGGCGAATCGATTAATAGGATTTGATGACTCGAAATTGAATTTAGAAACAAATAATTGCAATGCATTGATGAATTGATATTTTTACCCAGCCCTAGTTAATAACACGTTGTTTTCGTGTTGTTTGCTGGTTGAAATCACGCAAAATTTTCACGCGTAAAGTATGTGTTGTTGACACGTTGATTGCTCGTTAAAAATGTGTACTTTTCGTGTGAGAGTTGAACGTAATGTTGCGCATTTGTGGCACGCTTTGGGTTCCATAGACACACGGTTTCACAGCAGGCTTTCCCTGCAGCACCACGAAGCTACCAGCGTGTTCAGCTCAGGCGCTGCAGAATGACAAACTCTGACGTTTTGTTGTCGGCAATTTCTCTGTTAACGTAATTCTCACTGTTGGCTGGCTCGTGTTTTTGTTAGAGATGCCGCTGTGAACTGGGACTTAACCCAGACCGACGGTTCGCCGTGGCGACGCCTGAAGGGAAAAAAGCCGAAGGAGGAAGTATTTCGTTTTGAAGGCTGCTTATCATGCAGCTGTCTTTTCCAGCATGTTGAATGCCCAGTATGCACACATTACAAGTGGCTGTTACACTGCCTTTGCTGTCCGGTTTAAAATACCACCAACATACAGATATTTTAGCTCTCCTGTGGAGACAAGTTAGCTGCTAGTTAACAACTGTATCTAAATCCCCACCTGCCGTACAATGTGTGACGTAATGGTGTTGTTTTTGTCCAAGAAACAAATAAAATTTATATAGAAGTATCAGAATGAATTTAAAATGTCATATTTGTTGTTTTATATGGTTAAATCCTATCTTTTTCAACCGATTCCGAGTCCTTTGAAAGTCACGTGATCGGGACCGATTTCCAATCACGTGATCGGATCGGAGCATCCCTAGTTTTAAGGTTTCCAAGATCTCCCACAGGCAATCCAGTGTCAGTGGTACAAATTGACAAAATGTTGAAGAGCAGCATCCAGAAGCAACCTGATGAGGAAATGTTCAATATTTTATCAATAAAAAAAGTCAAAAGTGATTCACACAGCCCCTGGGAAGCCCCAATTTCTGCAGGTTGAGAGACATTGAGGACATTATCTAAGACACTAAAAAGAACACGTGGCTTATTGCAGGCAGACTGAATGATTTCTGAAAATTATTTCCTCCTTTCCTCCATCACCACAGCCTGATAGCAATTAAGAACATTTCTTAGCATCTGGAAAGAAATCAGTAGCCTATTCTTTTTCCGTTTCCTCTCAGCCATTCGACGTTGTCTTCTTGCATAGCGCGTGGACTCATTCATCCACGGCTCAAGTTTGGCCCTGGGCTTCCTGAGCTGCAACGGGGCCACTGAATCCATAATGGTGCTGCAGCAATCATGGAACTGTGAGCTAAGTTCATTTACATCCTCAGAGAAAGATTCTAGGTTATCAGAAATCATATCAAATGCACCCAGAGCTTAATTTGAGTCGGATCTTGCCGGAACAGGATCCGGGAACTGTCTTATTTTGAAGGGACGCGTTCCGGTAATTGTCTGCTAGGATCCGTTAACTCGCGCTGCTACCTTGTGATTACAATGGGTAAATGAGGACGCTGTGTTGGTCAGGGACTTATGGGTGAGTGGTTTATTTGTCCAATCTTATATCTAAACTTTTCACTTTTCGGCAAAATCGCCGTTTTTAAGCCAAATAAGCCGCCCTGGTTTCAGCAGTCAACAAGGGAAAGGGGGGATTCATCTTGGTCACAAACGATCTTTGTTTTAGCGTGTCGTCATTTGACCAATCACAGTCGCGGAAACAGACGCTTTGGTAGCGCCGCAGCCGCACAGCGCTCACGAGCAGCGGCTTTGAGCTTAACGTTTGTCAAATCAAACAAAATCACCACTAAACGAGTCGAGGACTGTAGCAGGTTTACCTCCTTTCAGCCTTTAGAGACTTTCCCCCGAGGCTCGACGTGTTTTTTTCATGTCAAGTTTGGAGTTTAACATAACCACCGCCAGTATTTAACTCCGTTAAAACCGGTAGCTGTATAAATGAAAGGTTAAAACCTAATATAATAATACTTTTTTCTGGTGAGAAATGGCCACCAGCATGCTGCAGCCTCACTCATATAAAAGTCATCCTAATATATTGATCTGGGCAGCGGAGGTTTAAGGAAGCAGGAGTACAAACACGTGATGAGATCATTTCATTATGTTGTAACATTTCTGCAGCGCTAAAGCAGAGTTGTAACATTTTGCCCTTAGAAGTGGTTTATTAAAGTATTCAAGCAAACAGCTGAGATAAAGCTGCATCTCCAGCTTTTCCTAAACATTTAATCAGAACCAACTCATCAGAGCAGCATGAACACAGCAATAACCTTCTAAGGATTCTGGAACATTTTCAGATGTTTTCATATTTGGTGTTCTGTGAGTTAGTCTCACAGTAATTCTTAATTATATGATGATTCCTAATCATTTCCTGATCATTTTTGTCAGGCATATTTTTTCTTTTGTTCTGAGCAGAGGGACTGTCTAAACCTCATAGTAGAAAATCACATTGATTACCCCCCCCCCGCGATCCGGCATCAGTTTTGTCCTAGTGAACTCTGGTCTGACATCACTAATTTTGTTCCGGTAACGTTTGATTTACAAATTAAGCACTGAATGCACCACAAAAACGGGGAGCAGTTGAGGGGTTAACAATCCTAACCTGCCGAGGAGGAGCACATGATTTCAGATTATTCAACTCAACTCAACTCAACTCAACCTTTATTTATATAGCGCTTTACAAGTACAAAAAGGTAACATCAAAGAGCTGCACAAAAAATTAAAATAAAACAGAATTAAAACAGATTTAATACACAAATAAAAATATAAAACAGGATAAAAATTAGTACATGCTAAAATTGCAAAGCTAAAAACGTGAAGAAAAGGCCAAGTCACATAAAAAAGTCTTCAGCCTAACTTTAAAAACTGCCACCGAAGTGGAATTTCTCACAGAAATCGGTAGCTCATTCCAAAGCCTTGGTCCTGCCACAGAGAATGCCCTGTCACCCCGTGTCTTTCGGGATGTTCTAGGCACAGAGAGCAGGAGACAGTTCTACGAACGAAGTGCCCGTACTGGGGTATATAGGTTCAGCAGAGACTGTAAGTAAGATGGAGCTAGCCCGTTCAACGATTTAAAAACCAATAAAAGAATCTTGAATCGAATTCTAAAATCAACGGGCAACCAATGCAGTTCAGCCAAGATCGGAGTGACATGATCAAACTTTCTCTCACCCACAAGGAATTTCACAGCTGCATTTTGCACAAGTTGCAGTCTTGCTAAGGTGCCCTGACCCACCCCATATAGTACCGAATTACAGTAGTCAATGCGGGTAGTGATAAAAGCATGAACTACAGTCTCCAGATCATGTCGTGACAAGAACGGTTTGACTTTTGTCAAACGTCTCAAATGATAAAAAGAGGAGGAGACAACTCTATTTACATGTGCATCAAAGCCCAGCAGGGTGTCAAATTTTACTCCAAGGTTGACAACTGATGTCTTTAGCAGAGAATTAAATGGTCCACAGTTGTATAAAGTTGTGTCAGTGCGCCCACTTGGCCCAAATAGAATAGCCTCTGTTTTTTCTTCATTAAGGCACAAAAAATTAGCCAGCATCCACGTCTTGACTTCAGACAAGCATTCTACCAAAACAGTAAATAGAGGAATTATCTCCTGAATCCAGGGGTAGGTAAAGCTGGCAATCATCGGCATAAAAATGAAAATTAATGCGAAACCTACGAAAAATATTTCCCAAAGGAAGAATGTAAATCAAAAACAATAATGGTCCAAGCACAGAACCCATGTAAGATTGGAGGAGGCAGATGAAAAACCTCCCATCCTAACACTAATCATTCTATTGGATAGGTATGATCTGAACCATTGCAAAGCCAACCCATTGATTCCCACATAGTGCCTAAGACGGTCGAGCAGTACGTCATGATCAACCGTGTCGAATGCAGCAGTGAGATCAAGCAAAATGAGCAGAACACATTTTCCGCTATCAGTAGCAAGCAAAACATCATTCATGACTCTCACCAGTGCTGTCTCAGTACTATGTAGTGCTTTAAAGCCAGACTGGAAGGTTTTCAGCAAGTCATTGTCATTTAGAAATAATCAGTAATAGTATATAGACACATTTTTCTAAAATTTTGCTCAAAAGAGGAAGCTTAGAAATAGGTCTATAGTTAGCTGGAAGAGATGCATCTAGTCCTGTTTTTTTCAAAAGAGGCTGGATAACCGCCTTTTTAAACTCACCAGGAACCACACCATAGGCCAAGCTAAGATTAATTATCTGCAAAGTTATTGAAGTGATAGCCGGAAAAACTTCTTTGAACAGGCGTGGAGGCACAATATCATTAGGAGAGCCACTCGGCCTAATCTCAACCATTATCTTATTTAAATCATCCAGAGTAATCTGTTGAAATGAGGTCATATCTCTAACAACAGGAACAGAAGGAGAGTCAAACTGAGAGACGTTCGGTAGAGCAGCACGTAGAGCAGAGACCTTACTTATAAAAAATTCATCACAGACAGCAGATGATGGAAGGACAGTCCAAGAATCAGTTACATTCAGCACCGAGTTAAGTGTCGCATACAGTACTCGGGGATTATTACTAGGGGTGGGTGCATTTCATCGATGCGGCGATGCATCGCAAAGCTTCACGTGAGGATTCAGAATCGATTAATGAACATCGATGCTTAAAACAATAAATAACGTGAAAGCGTTGTTGCAAAGCCGGTACTAAAAAAAATACACGTAACTGGAGCCTTAACAAATGTAAGTTATTTGTTTTTGTGTAAGGGAGATGCTTTTTACTGGCACACAATGTGGTAATCTAGGTGTTGTGGAGGAAAATAGAAAAACCAGCAGAAACGGTCCAAAGTTTGGGATCAAACGCGTAGCTACGGGCAGATGGGCTAATGCTAACTAAGCTAGCGGATAGCAGACTCATGCCGTGGGTTCCAAAGAAACACGATGATCTTGGAACTAAGAATGACTAAACTCGACAAGCGGAAGAAAAGTCCCACCATCCTGTTTATTCGTAGCTGTCTGCAGCACTATGGAGCAGAACCACAGCAGCTACCGGGACTCACGTTGTTGTTGTTGCTACGGGATTGCGCAACACACCGCTCCAGGCCTATGGCAAGCCGTTATAGTATGTAATTCACAAACACTTCTATCTGTGAACGTAATTTAAACTGGATTATTGTCAACCCGTACATTATAGACATGCCAACACTACATTGTCAGTGTTTGCAAAAACCTTTGAGCCACGCCTGCCAAACTGGCAGACGTGAGAGTGTCTCACGCAGGACATTTTTGAACCACGTAGGACAATGTCCTCACGGGCTTCAGATTTGTATCTATTTAACAGTGGGTATTGTAGTGACCTCTGACCTTTACATATTATACATACATATTTTTATTGTGACAATAATCTGTTGACATAATTTGAAAAAAGAACCATCAATGTGACTTTCTGAAAAATTCAGAAAATGAGTATTAGACAGTCCCTCTGCTTAGAAAATAAACCAACAGAGTTTATCAGGAAATTATTGGAGATCATCATATAAATATTATAAATTATTATGAAACACCAGATATGACAATATTTCTAAATATTGTAATGATCCATAAGGGCTTTTTGTGACTGATGTTACTGTTCCTTTAAGAGACGCTGTGGCTGGTTGAGGAGAAACTGGAAGTTGGAGATGCGGGTTTATCTCAGCTGTTTGTTAAACTACTCTAATAAACTGCTGTTAAGGACAAAATGTCATTCTGTCTGACGATTTAGTTCATCACAAATATCACAATATAAATGATCTTTTTCTCAAGGGGGGGGGGGGGGGGGGGGGGTGTATGGGTACTGTGCCGTGGTCCCCGAAATGCCTAGAAATGGCCCTGGGTGTGGGACTGAGTTTTGAAGGTGATCTGAATTGTATCAAATAAATAAATATTACATGCTTATAAATGATTATTATTATAAAATTACAAACGTGTAGCGGACATATCTGCCTACATTTTCCTTTTCAAACGCTGTTTTGTTATTTTATGAGACTATTTTCCTGGCCTGTCTGTCTTTTAGCAGCATCTCCTCTCAATCCTCCAGAGAAACTGCTGTCTGGCTTCTTACTTTTCAACTCACAAGTTACTTTTGAAATTAGCAGATCAAAAGATCCGTCGACCGCAAAAATAGCGGAATGTGCGCAGTGCGGCCGCGCCAGTGAGGTGACGTCACCGAAGCACGGGAGATGAGCTGTTCAGCAGTGGAGCGCGTCAGGCGCAAATGAAAGACAGTATGAGCAAACATGAACGATCGTGTGTTAATTATGTTTTTTTTTGTGGCGCCACTTTGAGAATGTTACTGTGGCCGTGTGCAGGACGCAGCTGCCCGTCGGAGCGCATCAGTAATCAGCGCTCTGCCGCTCTCCATCCTCTCCGCCCAAAAGAAGACCCGCTACGCTGAGTCCAAATAAATAATGTAATTTATTAAACTGGATCTTTTTTCGCGCTCCCCCTGGGTGTGTAAGTTGAGGCCAACACACAGTCTGCAATTTGTGGTTTTCAGGAAGTTTATTTTATTTTGGCAAGTTCAGGGAAGACGCACGGCGTCGGTCATAATGTCCGACGATTTCAAGTTTTTCGTCGGACAATATTAAATCACGTCGGTAATGTCCGACTGTCCGACGTGTTTTCGCAAACACTGCATTGTTACCAGTAGAAATAAAATGTTATTCAATATCTCAAAAGATGTAAGACAGTTGAGGTGATAACATGTTGTTTTGCATGTTATTGAACTCTTTTCTAATAATGTTCTGTTGTTAAATAAAGTAAAGGAAGAGAGAAAAATGTTTCCCTAGCAGGTTTTAAATGTTTAGAGCTTTCCCTGATCGAAGTAAAGTTGGTCAAAGTGCAAATATTTACACAAGTCATACAGTCATAAAATATGATTTTGTCTTTGAAAAATAGTTAAATGTAAAAAAAAAAAAAGTATTTACTTACTGGAACTGAGTTAAAGGTGGAATGTGGAACACAGAGATCCAAAGCGACATCTGGTGGTTGTAGGTTGTAGTTGCAACAACAGAACTAGGTTTCCAGACGTCGGGTTGCCAGGTTTGCTGCCAATGCGTGACGTGACCAACCAGCACCACGTCTAGTGACGAATCGTACAGGGTAAGAACTCATTTCTAATAATACGTTTATTTTACTACATTATTTAACTTGTGTTAGTCTTAGTCTTTCAATTATCCATTAGATGCATGTAATTTCTGACAGTGTTACTTTGGGTTGCTAGCGTTAGCTTGCTAGCATTCATTCTTTTACTTAGCTAGCTGATGCTACATGTTCCTAGTTATGCATGTGTTCAACTGGAAGTCTTTATATTGTTTTTTTTAATGACAAGATATCTGGCGCTCAACTCAAATTGGATTTATTGTGTCTGTAGCCTGATGATGGTGACCGAAGCAGCAGCAACAGTGGCAGTGAGGCAGAAGGCAGGTGGAGAGCTGAGGAGTCTGAGGTTTGCACAAAGTTAGCTGTTAGGCTGTGTTCTAAAAATAATGAATAAAGATGAACCAATTGTTTGTCTTTCTTTATTGTGGAATTGTTTTAGGGTTGACCCTCAACTATATCACTGACCATTTTTATATGTTTAGCGTGCTACTATATAGTAATAATTGTTTCTTGGGTTTATAAAGCACTTTTCACACAATGATAAACTATAATGTGGTCATTTACACATATTGTGTAGCAGTTGGTGCAATGTCAAAAAAAAGAACAGCATGAAATGTACATTTATATAAAATGTATATATTATTCTCATCTTTTTGAAAGCAACCTACTATGGACACCAGTATGGGTGAGCCAGTGGCCAGGTGACATGCAGCAAGAGGACAGAGAGGCAGAGAAGAGGCAGGAGAGGAAGAGCTGCAGGATGAGGAGGCAGAGTTTCAGGGCGAGGTGGAAGGGGCCGAGCTGCAAACACAGGTGACATTAGTAGACCTGCAGGAATAGCTACAACTTGACCAAGTAATGAAGTTGAATAGAAGTCATTTCTTATCTACATGTTCCATTTTGAAACTGAAATAAATTCATGGTTTTGGAATAACTTTTTCCTATGCAATCTGCTCCATCAGGAACTACTTCAGACACTCACCCTTGAGGAATACAGGGATCTAGGAAGGGAGCTTTTCGCCAGGGAGCCTGGACTTGTATTTGATGCCCTCAGAATCAACCAAGCCTTGAATAGTGCACCTCCACCTGCTGGTCTGCTTGGGATACCGCCATGGTGTACATGTGGAAACTGCAGAGACATGCCCACTCTGCTGGAGAGGAAATGTTGTGGCCAGGAACCAAACTACTGTATATGCCAACTTCCACACTTTTCCTTATTTTGTTTAGATGAAGGCAACCTGCGAATTCACAGGCGATACCGGGAGGACCTGATGGTGGTGAGGCCAGCGAGAGAGCACGGGGATGACAACAGGGATTACCGCTATGCTGCCTACAGACGTTTCATCTTTTGGCAGCATGATAATAAGTTCTAAATAATAAGTGTTATGTAAATAAGTTATATGTAAATAATAATAAATCCAGAGCTTTTATGTCAATTCATTTTCAGTTTTTTGTGTTATTATAAGAGGAAATTACTAAATGTCAATCTTTTTTTTTTTTACCCAGCCCCATTGTAGAACATTTATATCATGGCGTCATACCAGGCCTGGCTTAGGAACATTTACACAGATCACATTCTTAACAGATGACTAAGCAATTAAGAAATGTAAATAAATAGTTCAGCCAATGTTTCCAAAAAATATATAATATTTTTATTGGTTCACAGTATGAGGTAAGGCCCACGTTCACATCCCGAGGTCCCAGTCTCTCTATTAACCCAAAAGCCATGCAAGGTGAGGTGGGTCTGGTTGGAGGTCAAGGTCCCTGCTGTGAGGCTGGGGCTGCCGCTGAAGAATAAAGGGGTAGGGAGGAGGAGGAGAGAAAATATTTCTGTTCAAATATTAGTACAGGTAAAAAATATAACAATATTTCTAAATCTAGGTTTAAAACATTTTTGACATACCAACACCTCGCTTGACTTGTACACGAAGGAGTTCTTGTACTGGTGGTGGCGATACAGGAAGGAGAAGGCCGAGTCTCCTTGGGTCGTCTGGCCGTACAGTCCTGCGTTTAGGCAGCCCAGCATTTGCAGCCAATCTCTTAGAAAGAATGCGGGCCTGAAGAGGTGGAATGTGGTCATATGTTTTTGGACCTTCAGCGCGTAGACACTCCTTCTCCTGGCTTTTTTTGTAAAGTCTCATTGCCCTGCAATGTTTACAAAGACAAATACAATTAATAAAATTAACCTTATATCAGTCAATGAAATATCTATCAGTAAGTAGATGACTTAGATTAGCCTAGTGCACGGTTTAGTCTCATAAACGTACACGGGCCTGCCATCTACTGTTTGCCTTAAAGGGCGGCCTAGGTGCTGGTTGTAGTCCAGAGCTGCGAGGAGTGTCCTGGCCTCATACACAGGTGGGGAGAAGAAGAACTGCTTGCCAGCATACATCAGGATGTGATTTTGAAAAGCCTCCAGATCTGCAGTTGATCTGTGCAACAAAAAGTGTGTATATAGAATAAGATTAGAAGAAATACTGACATTTTGTATTATAACACACAACACTTCCAACATTACCTGAAGGTGAGGTATTTATGAACATTCCTCAACCACCGCTTGTTCGAAATCACATCCTTCAGAGCCTCATGAGCTACCGACCCGATTTCCAGCCACTCCTTGGTGGAGCTGTTCTCGAGCACCTTGTGTTGGCAACGTCCCATCACCCATTCATGCTCATTTGCCACATGGTGGATGAGACCAAGCCACAATTCCTAAAGACAACCATTTACAATTATGAAGTGAGAAGAAATTTATTTCACAGCATGAGAGTTGAGTTACGTTTAAAAAGAAATGTTTCCTAAAACTATTTTGTCATTAGTGTTTACCATGAATTCAATGCAATTTAGCTTTCTAAAAAGTCTGTATATAAACCAAGCTTGTGCTGAAATTGTCCACTAACTGATACTATTTCCTGATACTAGCTTTTACTCACTGTTTTCAATTTATCTATTGTAAGTAGGAATGAACTGATTGTGTTTTTCATCACGTCACATAAAGCTGTAACCGATTACCTACCGAATGCAAATACCTGAAACAAAGTCCTCATCTGAACTGTCAGAAGGCGCAGAATCCACCTCATCAAATTGTCCCAGTCAATACTTTAAGAGAAAAGCATATATCATTGAAATGATGATCACAAGAAATAAAAATAACCACATCAAGCTTAGTCAAAGTCACTTACATGCTGTTCCTCAAATCATTGACCTCCTCAATGTCCACATCCACACCCAGGACAGACTGTATTTTCCTGCACATTGATTTCATGCTGGCTGAACAAAAAATAAAAGCACAAGATCTACAAAAGCATTGCTCAATAAAACATCAACTAAAAGAAAAAGAAAAACGGAAAAATAAACACAACAAACTACAGGTTAGGACTGGACAATATGGACCAAAACTCATATCTTGATATGAGTTATAACTCACATTGGCAGCCACTGAAAGGATCACAAAAACACAACAAACGAGCAAGCTAGCAAGTGGAATGAAAGACATGAAAAACAAGTGTCTGCACCAAGTAAAAACCACGTAGCCAAATGCCACATTTAGAGCAAAACATTCAGCCAGAGGTTTCCTTATAGAGCATACATGCTCTAAAAAATGTGATGACTGCATATTTCCAAGTGTCGTCTCACTTGACTGAAGTTTAGAGACGGAACTAGCTAGCGAATAGCTAGCTATTCGCAAGCGACCGATGCTATCTGAAAAAAACTAACGAACGTCCCAAAATAATTAAAAACACCAAAGCCAAATGCTAGATTTAGAGCTGAACATTAAACCAGATATTTTCTGAACGACCAGACGAGTGAGATTACATGTGATGACCACTTAGAGACGGAGTAAACAATCAGAAAGTGCTAACGTTAGCGGGCAATGCTAACGCTAACAGCAGAGTCGTTTTGTTTGTTTGAAATTATATCTATATTTTACTTCTAATGCAAAGACAAATACAACAAAATGATCTTTACCTGTCCTCTAGGCATCTAATGTCGGAGGCTGAGAGGGTGTCATCTCCACTCTCCTCTGGTTGAAGTGTTGTGAGCCAGGCCAGCTGGACAGAGCAGGAGGATTTAGCCGCCTCCGTTTAGTGGGTGTGGAGGTTGATGGTCCATGTTCAGATTTCTCATATCTAGAGTCAACATCATATAATGAGCAGAAGTATTGCAAAGCAGTTTCACCGAGAGGTAATATTACATGTTAGCTAGCGAGTTAGCTTACCGATCCATGAGAAAATCTGCCATATCCGTGGGTGTTTGGATGCCGTGAAAATTCTTTATTTGGGTCCATCTGGTGTATGCTTCTCCCAAACTCACTCTGGTTTTCGATCTTTGCTGGTCGCTCCAATTCTGAGATGAAGTAGAGGTCTTCTGGGCTGAGAAGCCAGCCTCACCATAGCTTCGCTGTGCAGAGCGGACCGTACTTGGCAACCCTCAACTGTGCCCTCTATTGGCTGCTAAATGTACACATAAACCTAGCTAGATATAAACATAAACACTGGGTCGTGCCCGACCTAATAAATATTTTATTGATTTTCTTTTAAAATATAGCTTTTTAAGGAAACACTGTACCTTCATTGTGGACACCTCAAAATGCCCAGTGGATGTCTCATTTCTTATAAATATAGCTTTTTATCAAAATCTTCTTAAATTCTTCCATATTCAACCTTTAATTGATAGGTTATTTGTTTACAAATGTAGACAAAGAAGAAGACAATCAATCTCGTATGAAAAAAAGCATTAAAAATGTCAATAATCAAAGAATCGTGGCACCAGAAATCGAATCGAACCAACAACCATTATTATCGAAGCATCGAAGCTCCCATAATCGAAATCGAATCGCATCGTGAAGTACCCTTTTTGGAACACCCCTAATTATTACAATTCATAGAGACAACATTGGAATAATAGGAAAACATTGCACTTTTAACAGTAACCTGATACAATTTCCAACTTTCCTTTAATGCAATTAAGGATACTTGCAGATGATCCTTTTTCCATTTTCTCTCACATCTTCTGCATTCTTTCCGTGCAGCTCTAGTCACATCAGTAGCCCATAATTTATTGGCATGATTCACACGCCTCGGGCATAAAGGCGCAACAGAATCAATGATTGTTTGACATGTTTCATTAAAAAAACTTAATAATCCATTCAGTGAAGTCCAGTCTGGCAAATGAGACAACCTCGTTAAATAACAAGGCGAATTTACCTGACGTTTCTGAGTTCATAGGCCGTCTAAAAATAACAGGTGCTGGGGGGGATATCAGACTACTACACAAGTTTGTTTCAAACAATACTGGCTTATGGTCAGAAAAGACAGCATCGTTAATATGTAGGTTTTGTACTGAACAACCAGATGACAGGACAAGGTCCAATGTGTGACCACATTCCTGTGTGGCCCCACTAACCCACTGATCAAAACTAAGAGAGTTCACAATATTCATAAAATCTGCTACTAGCGGCTTACCGGGACAACAAACATGAATGTTAAAATCACCCATTAATAAAACCCAGTCATAGCGGGTTACACAGTCCGCCAAGAACTCAGAGAGCTCAGAAATAAAGTCCTTGTTATACTTTGGTGGTCGATAAACTACAGCACATAAAAGTGGTTGCAGATGACCAAGTTCAAACAGGCATAATTCGAAGCTGCTGTAGTTTGACATTGGGCGAAGTTGTTTGATCTTCAAATTAGCTTTACAAATGGCCACCAAGCCACCACCACGGTGGGCTGCCCTTGGTACATTAATAAAAACACAGTCAGCTGGAACTAATTCATTAAAAACAAACGTCCCATCAGGCGAAATCCATGATTCCGTCACACACAGGATATCCAAGCAGTGGGTAATAAAAAAGTCCCGAAGCACAAAAGACTTGTTTGCTATTGATCTAGCATTAACCAGGCCCCATTTCAGATGAGCCGAGCCAGAAACTCCGTCGATCAATGGAGTTCTTACCAGGTGCCGAAGATTCTGAAAAACCACTCCACCTCGATCACACTGCTGAAGAAAAGGGGGGGCAACACTGACCTCCGTTGAGCCTCCAACAACAGGAACAAGCCATGACGGACCAGGCCGTTCACACACTCGCCATGGCACCCGGGGCTCAACCGACAGCCACCTGGAAATCCGCGATCCATTTGACTGAGCAGCCGTCCAAGCTTTCAGTTTTACCAGTTGCCCTCCCCGGCATCCCCGCCGTCTGTGTTTTCTCTTCACAGCAGGGAGTGAAGGTGAAATCCGCCACCCCGCTGACACTCCATCCAGGTAGGGAGGAGCCGTATTCCAAAACTCCTTCACAGTAGACGGCAATAATCCAGCCAAAAAACCGATCTCAAATGAAGTTTGGCGATCATTTACAAACGCAGAATGTGCACATTATAAAATACTAACAAAAAACAGCACAAATGAGGAAGTTAAGGGCGCTGACAGACGGCAAGCCAACACTGGCGCCATCTTGGCAAACTAAATCAAATTATTGTCAGAGAGGGCTATGCTAAAAAGTAACAGGCATATGATCTGAGAAAACAGCTTCACAAATCTCAAGGTCAGAAACAGACAGACCAGATGTTAAAACAAGATCAAGGACATGTCCCTGCTCCTGAGTCGGTCCAAAAACATGCTGCACCAAATTACAAGAGTCCACAATTTTCAAAAATTCATTCACCAAAGGTCTATCAGGACAACACACGTGAATGTTGAAATCTCCTAATATGAGCAGCTTATCATAAGCAGGCAACACTTCAGCTAAAAGTCCAGCAAACTCAGTTAAAAAGTCTTTGTTGTATCACGGGGGACGATAAATTACCATACACAGCACAGGATCATGCCTACCAAGTTCAAAGAGATGACATTCAAAACTGGAAAAACATCGCAGTAGGAGAAATTTCTTACATTTGAAGGAGTCTTTAAACACTGTAGTAGTTCCCCCTCCACGTCCCGAGACACATGAAGAATTAAAGTAGCAGCACTTAGGAGGCAAATATTCAGAAAAGGTGCTAGACTCACTTTCTGGAGTTGTCCAAACCTCCGTGACACAGAGAAGATCCAGACTATTAGATGTGAAGAAGTCCTTGATAATAACAGTCTTGTTTGATCGAGACCTTGCGTTGACCAATCCAAACTTGACAACAGCCAGCTTCCCCAAGTTGTTGGATGTCCTCGAAGCTTGGCGAAAGTACCGCAGATTGTTAAAATTAACTCTGTGTTGCCGATGACGTGACGAATAAGGACCGCGCAGCCGGGCCCGATCCAAGCAATCCTCAGGTTCCAGCTTTATGTTTTATGTTGATCGTATTAAAACAAAGAAAACAATCTGAAGTTGTTGCTTTGATTTTTTGAATTTATGCGCATTTTTAGCATCTAGACCACATAAAAACTGGTCCTGTGCAAAAACTACAGTACCTGGTTTAGATTATTCTAGACTAATAACAGATTCCATAAAACATAGTTTTATGGTTGCCAGCAGTTTGGGGTTGCAGCCACGCCAGGCCAACAATCCAACACTTGGACTCAGTCAGTGCGTTTACATGGGCAGTATCAACATCTAAGTCGATCCAGGTCGAACTTATGATAATAAGCTGCGAGTCTTTATCCTTGTTTACATGCGCTTTAGAAAACCGACCTCTCAAATGAAGTTCGTTTCACTCCGGTACAGTAGGGGGTGACATGCACCCTTTCATGTCGGGCATTGTTCCGGTTAGCTTGTAGCAACACAACTTGTAAACAAACGCTGGCGGAAGTAAATGAGACGGAATTGAAACAGAAAATACACCACGGATGAAAGAATGGACAACAACAATGCTGCAGCACAGCTTATTGGTACGTACTGCGCTGTTGGATGTTTTTACGCGTGGTACGTTGTGGCGGTGATATTATCAGACGAGCGCTACTCTGGTCGCGTCACTTCCGGAACGCAAGCGTCTACTCGGTTCAGCTCGGCTGACCCGTTTACATGCAGAAGGAAGTCAGATAACTACCGCATTATCTGGGTGCTTCAGCCCGACTAGAAGAAGTTCACCTTCAGCCAGACTAACGCGTTTACATGCATTTAAAAAAAACGATGTTAGTCTTTTTAGGGCAAAAGTTCGGTTTTCTGATGTGCATGTAAACGCACTGAGTGTCCCCAGCCTCCCCCGGGACATGTTAAAGGTTTGAGGTGGGAATTGAAGCTCCTTCTGACAGGAGACTCTGCCAGACATTCCCAGCAGACCCTCACAATATGTTTAGGCCTGCCCTATCTGACCGGCATCCTCCCCCACCATCGATGTCAACTCACCACCAGGTAGTGGTCAGTTGACTCTCCGCTCCTCTCTTCACCCGAGTGTCCACAACATGAGGCTGCAGATCATGTGAGATGACAACAAAGTCGATCATCGAGCTGCAGCCTAAGGTATCTTGGTGCCAAGAGCACATATGGACACCTTTATGCTTGAACATGGTGTTTGTTATGGACAATCCATGATGAGCACAGAAATGCAATAAAACACCATTCAGATTAAGATAAGGGGGCCATTTCTGCCAACCACATCGCTCCAGGTCTCACTATCGTTGCCCACGTGAGCATTTAAGTCCCCCAGGTGAATGAGGGAGTCCCCGGAAGGAGCGCTCTCCAACACCCCTCCAAGGACTCATAAAAGGGTGGGTAGTCTGACCTGCAGTTTGGTGCATAAGCACAAACCACAGTCAGGACCCGTCCCCCTACACGTAGGCGGAGGGAGGCTACCCTCTCGTTCACCAAGGTAAACTCCAACGTACATGCAACAAGATGGTGGGCAACGAGCCAGTTGGTTCCAGAGCCAGAGACATGCGTTGAGGCGAGCCCACTGCACACTGGAAGCATCAGCGGTGCGGAACGTCGCTGCTTCAAATAGAATCAATTATGGTCTATAAGGGTGGTTCAAACCAGCTGTGATGTGGCAATTTTCAGACACACCCTGAAGCATTACGCAGCGCCGCTAAAGATAGGATCAAGTTCTATTTTTCCCGCTAGCCGCTTCTGGGATGTGTCAATTTCCGCAGTTAACATAGGGCTAGACACAGTCGCGGCTCGTCCATAGGGGGCGCTAGGGCGCTGCCCCACCAGTCTCACAGGAAGGAGAAGAAGATAGGAATCACAAAATATATTTAAAAAAACATAAAGTAAACTAAACAATCTATACACCATATGGACTAAGTGCTGTGTGTAATCTGTGTTTAATAATGTTCTTTTTACTTTTAACACAGCCGAATCGTCGACATACTTGTCACGTGTACTCTTGCGGGCGCAGCAATCTTTACCATTGACTTAATTTGGGCTAACTGGCGCATGTGCAGTGGTTCCCCAAGCCGTCCACAACCAGAAAGAATAGGTGAGCGTTTGGGCGCATCTTGTAGCGATCGTCGCTGCCTCACCGAGTGAATTCTGCTCAGACCAGGGGGAGGAGATCGCTCATTGGTCAGGTTGTTCACCCCGCCCAGAGGCGAAAACTTTCCACAGGCTAGCGCGTCGTGCTAGTTCAGTTGTGTGTTGTAGCTGCTGCCGCGCACACCTCAACTATGGAGAAAACACATACAGTTGCGTCTTTGAAAAGCAAGCCGTTTAGTAGGAAGACACAACAGGAAAAACTTGGCCTTAAAGAGCTTGGACTCGACCAGCCGGACATTAAAATAAAGCAACAAACGCAGGACAGAGGGTGAAGTTACACAAGGACATTTTCCTTGCAAAACAATGCCAGCAACAGTCTGATCAGCTCAGCTTTTACGTTGGGATATAGAACTTAACAAACCGAGTGGATTGTTTTTACTAAACCACACAGATTATGGCCATAACCTGCAGGTAAGCCTCATTATAGCTTTTGGCTTCAGGAAATTAGCATGCTGCTTCGTTAGCGGCTAGCACCGCTCCATACGGTTTGAACTAAGAGTGGTACTTCTATTCTTCTTGTTTGTGAGTCTGGGCTTTAAGCTAAATGCTTGCTTCTGTGGATATCTTGCATTTGTGTCACTGTGTGTTTTTCTGGATACGTGTAGCGTCTATTTTACGGCATCACGTTTATTTATTTATGGGCAGCAGTAGCTCAGGAGGTAGAGCGGGTTGTCCAGTAATCAGAAGGTTGCAGGTTCAATCCCGGCTCCGGCCAGAGAATGCTGCTGTGTGTCCTTGGGCAAGACACTTAACCCGCCTTGCCTGCTGGTGGTGGTCGGAGGGACTGGTGGCGCCAGTGCTCGGCAGCCTCGCCTCCGTCAGTGCGCCCCAGGGCAGCTGTAGCTACATCGTAGCTCATCCCCACCAGCGTGTGAATGTGTGTGAATGGGTGGATGACTGATTGTGTTGTGAAGCGCCTTGGGGGGTTGTAGAACCCTAAAAAGGCGCTATACAAATACAGGCCATTTTTTTATTTTTTTACAGCTTATTGGGTGTTGGTAGAAAGTGGATTCTATTGATTAGATTTAGCCTACTCCCCTTAAGCGTGTGTGCAGTTTGTGTAATATATGGGTGAATGGATGAATATTAAGCATGTTTTTGTCAAAAATCGCGAGTAAACCATTCTGCAACGCTGATGCTTCCAGTGTACAGTAGGGGTAATTATATCTAGTCATAATCTCCCAACCTCACACACCAACTCTGTGTCTTTCCCCACCAGAAAGGTACCAAAAGCCTATTTCTGTAGCCAAGGATCAGACCGCCAAGGTTACCCGCCTTCGGCTACCGCCCATCTCGCACTGAAGGCACAAAATGTTAAAAACCAAGCTCTCGGCTAAAGATGCTTAGACAAAATGTACTTACTTTTGGGGAGGGGTTAATTCACCTGAAACCTGAAAAACTACTTAAACCTGCGTTTTAAAAAAAAAAAATCTATATTTAAGAGCATCAGTATTTTCGCCAGAGTTATTCAGAGCCATTGTGGATGATCCAAAGAGCCACTTTGTCATATAATCATTTATAATCATGCCCAGGTTTGAAAAATCCAGGTGTTGTAGTTTTTTAATAAGAGTAGATTAAACATGCTTAGGGAGTGGAAAATTTGGGTGTAACTGCCCTTTATGAAACAGGAACCAGAAGAAATATTAAACTCTAGGACTTTATAAGTGTTCTATAAGAGGTTCTGATTTCTCAGAAGTATAAAGAAAACCTTAGATGTGGTGAATATCAAGCATAAATGTGACATTTATACAGAGAGAGCGTCTGTCTTCTAATTGGACCAGTTTCCAAGATTGTTGGAGTTTTTAAATAACAAAATCAGATCTTTGCAGCTTTGTATCGTGTTTATTTGTTTGTTTGACCCAGCTGCTGAAAGCTACAGGCACCTGCAGGATGGTGATGATCCTGTGAGAGTGTCAGCTTTGCTGTAACCAGATCAAACTGTAACCCGGAAGGTTCTGCTCTTTCAGATGGGCCTGCTGATGTACAGAGAGACTCCCACCCCCCCCACCCCCCCACCCCGGCCTGGACTGTACGATGACACGTTTATTCAGATGTTTTTGGCTTTTTTCCTGAAGCTGCTTTTTGTGTTTAAAGGCCCCATGTGGGATATTCATAGAAATCATGGTAAAAATGTGACTCTTTAGCACCATGCAGTTCAGAATAAGTATTGCAGCTACGGTGGCCCACTCAAAAATGCAACAACCTCCAGCATTCACTCCAGCCATCTGGTCCGTTTCTTTATAAAAAGCATGAGATTGATAGCCTAGTGAACTAGACCAAATTCTTGTTTTGCAGAGTTTGATTTAGGCACGCTTCATTGGAACCCTCACAGCCTGATCCGCTGCTGTGGCTGTCCAATCACAGCTCGCTATAGTTTTGGTTGGGTCAATCACAGTGCTCTATATTTTGGGCCAATCACAGAGTGGGAGTAGCCGATGACATCAGCGCTGCGGCCGCGAACCCAAGCAACATGGCGGCAACGCAGGAACCACGTTGGTTTGAAACGGCTTTGTCATCAACATTGGATTATTTAGACTCCAACGTGCGTAAGTCTGTCGGATATACTTAGTAGCTTCTTATTTTTATCAAACAAAGTAGTGCAATGTCCCAGTACAACTGATATTCACGTTTTTCATACAAAAACGACAGAAATCATTGATGTTAGACGCCATTGCTGCCTCCCGCTTTTCCGTCGCTGTGATTACGTCACGTTGTTCATTACTCTGATTTGTCCTAGCGTTATCCAAGTGCGTGCTGACATTTTGAAAGACAACCGTAGATCCCGCCTCACGACTGAGAGCCGTCAATGGTTCGTGGCCAGACTATATATTCACATATATAGGATGGCTTGCCAGGCTATGAGATTGATGTATTTCCAATCTCTCTAGCCTAACCCACACAAAGCATATAACTACTCAACCAGTCAAAAACAGCATTTTTAATTATGACTGTTCAGTCTTAGTGCCTACAAAATGCCACACACACACCCCCCTCCGCCTGCAAAGAGGCGGCGTGATCCGCCCCCCATTCGGTCAACACACATCAAGGCTGGAAACATTTCTAGGGGAAACACTGCTGTTAGCTGTTATATCAACCTACCAGTCCTGAAGGAAGCTAGCATAGCTGGAGGTGACAGCTGGACTTCATCCTGTCTTTTTAAGAGATCCACCTGTAAATGCTATACATAAAGGAAGACCTTCAAAAGTGAAACTAACTTTGTTTTTTATTTTGATAAATAAAAACAGAATAACAACAGAATGAGTTTATTGTTGAGGGAATCAAGTTAGACCTGCTGTAGGAGGCAGATTACTGTCTGTGATGAAGAGGAGCAAATACAGGTTTCACTCAGTAACATTACGATATTTAACTTGTAGATAAAATGTGTTTAGCTACATTTTAAATTGATTTTCTGTCTCCAGAGAAAACTAACATGAAAATTAGATGTGTTCTTTTTTTGTGGGTAAATTTCCAAAGTTAGCAGGGAATCAGGTGATTGTTTCCCTCATGTGTAGGTGATGTTGGATAAGAAGTGATTCTCACTGTGTTACAGTAGGTGTTTAGTTTTAGTTGGGACAGAATAATCTGTTTTAAAGTGAGTTGTTTTAAAATGTTTCATGTTTTTTATACAATGTTAAATGTGTTTACACCATTAAAGCATTACTGTTAATATAGTGTTTTTAACTTTTCCTAATTTACACTTGTTAGAACGGACGAGTGTGATTTTGTTTCTTGGAACTAAATGTTACACAATGTTTTCATCAGTAGTATGTACTAGCATGTTGGTTTGCATAAGTTTTATTTTTGTGATCCATAGAAAGCTCATTAGTTACAATAAATAATGTTGGTTCAACTGGAGTCTTTAATTTTTCTTTCACTGAACCAGAAAAACAGAAATTTGAGCAATTTGTGCATCTAGATTCTAAAATGATTTTTACAAATAACTGATTATATTTTATATAAAATATAAATTGTGTGGTATAAATCAGTGTTTAACCCCTTAACATTCCATTGGCCCGCCCGCGGGCCCGCATCAACTTCCTGTTCTACTCCAAGTACTACCGCAACACCATTTAGGTACACATATAAAAGTTATACATCATTGGAAAGCTAAGAATCTTGAGATTCCAATGATGAATGCCAATCAAGCACAAAGTCATAGCTGTAGACACAGTAAACACTTTTTTCAAACCACTCGCAATTGCAAAATTATTATAATCTTACCTTTGATTCTTTATAAGATCTACAGAATGCAGCTAACTTGAACAAAAACGATTTTTTTTGTATCCAAAAGGGTCCAATAAAAGTACTCCAGTAAAATAGTTAGTCCACAAAAAGTCTTATGTCCACAATCCAACATAATGTGATGCTGAAAGCCTTCGAATATTCCTTCAAATACATCCGTTTTTCTTTTTGTTTTGTTCACATCGTCTGCTAGCTTCTTCCTATTAGCATCAAACATTTACTCAACCAAACATGATGGCTAAGCTTTTGAGTGACATCTTACTTCATCCAATAGGAGATGGTTTACCCCCGCTGCAAATGCAGAATCTCTTCCTATTGGCCGATGACTAAAAAGCCCCTCCCTCTATTGTGATGCTTGTAGCTCGAGTCACGAAGCAGTTTGTTGGTGAGTCAAGCATTAGATAGCCAATGAAATTCAGAAAAGAATGGTATCTTACATGTGGGTGTCGGGTCTACCAAACAAATGCAAAATTTGAGCGCAAAGAAACTTTTTCACAGCAGCAGTTTTGAAAGTTACCATCTCTACCTGATGACTACACACACCAGTGTGTCTCCTTTACTCTTTGTAAGTAACACTGAGAATGGAACTAGATGTGGGATAGTACAGTCCTGTGTGTAACCTTTCATTAGAGCCCAAGATCACGATTCTATGTTGAAGCATTCAAATATAAAAGACTTGTTTCCTAAGTATGGGGCAGTGGTCTCCAAATGGCACACCTTTTGAACACTTTTGACACGCCGGGACTTATCTTATAAAAACATGTGCCAAATGCTAATTTTTAGGTTTATTACTGTAAAATTTGGTTTGGGACAAAGTAAGACTTCAGGCTATAGATACATAGTGTTTTCCAGTCCATGTCACATTGCTAATGTCATTTGTATGCATTTATTTTAAAAAAATTAATAGGCGGCCATAAAAAAATAAAAAATTTTGTGATTTATAGCTCTTATTACTCTATGACAGTATCACTTACACAAATTTTGACTGTTGTAGGGAAAACCTCTGAGTGTTTACTTTAAAAAGAAACCTCAACCACGTTTCTGGTGCAAACGGTTCAAGAACAGCGTTAATTCAAATTCGGGGAGTGCTTTTTTAAAGCCTCTTGGGCAGAAATTGCAGGAATGTTAAGGGGTTAACAGATTGTTTTTTATTAAATAAAATACTGACACAGTCAACACTAACAATAAATAAACACTTCAGGTCAGCAGGCTGTTAGTACAGTGGCCATCAGGGATGAGAGCAGATGTGCTGTCATGTGAATCAATGCTAAGCTAACGAGTCAGTATGTATGTATAAAGTCTGTATGGCCAAAATAATTATTTACTTTAGACCAGCTTGAAAACCATTACACTGACCAAAACATCCTCTTTAAAAGCATGTCCTGACTGCATGAAAATCGTAACGTGGAGCAGAAAGCTGAAGTTGAAGGTAGAGCAGATGTAGCTAACTGCTCAAGGCACACAGGATAACCCGCTCGAAAAACAAGCGCACCCCGAAGAGGTTTGTCACCGCCCAGTTCCAAACAGTTCTCCCATTGGCCGAGTGGTTGCTAGGAGATTATTCTCCAAAGTTTGAGAGGGAGCAGAAAAAATCCGTGAGCGCAGGGAGCTGACTTGTGGTCCACAAGTGGCGGCTGGTGCACAGATTAAAACTGCTTCCACAAGTTGTGGAAGCAGTTTTAATCTGTGCAGAGAGAACGTTTGCACACGTGAAGAAAATATCTGTGCAAGAAACTTAAAATCTGAGTGCAGAAAGAAGGATTTGAGGGAGAACAGAGTATATTTGAAAGAGAGCAGACATTTTGAGTGCAAGCATTGAAAGTTTTGAAAGCAAGGATATAAAATCCTGCTCTCAAATTTAAAATTCAAGCTCTTGATATTTGTCAGTTAAATTCCCCCATACCCTCGGCTGTTTCTTTCAGGTTACAGTCATAGTGCAAACTCATAACGTGGAGCTTACATGTCCCTAAATAGCTACCATATGTCAAAATGGAGGATGACCATGGAGTGTTGACCACAGTTTATTTATTAAAAATGTAAAATTTCAAGCTGAGAGGAATGTTTAGAATTGATGTTGGTGAGAAATATTGACACGTTTGTGCACTGGATACACAGATTTTGGTAGTAAACAGGTAAAAATATTACACACTGGGGCTTTAAAATCAGAACTCACTCCTGATCATTACGTGTTTCTGATGAAGGTCTGTGGTCAGGATGGAGGGAATGCCGGGAATGTTTCTCGACGTACGTGTTATTTTTTGTCTGTTTCTGTCCCAGCTGAGAGCGAGGCAGCCGTCATCACCATCAACACACTGCATGTATAGAGACACGGTGATACCTCATACTGGTTCTAATGGTGGTTCAGTCTGTGGGGAACTGGTGAGTGAAGCGTTGGTTTGGGTAGATGCCCAACAGAGGGCAGTAGAGTAGAAGAGGAAGCAGGGTTTTCTTTTTTATCTTCTGTGGGCTGTTGATTGCTTTTGTTTTCCACTGTGTAATATTGTGCAGGTCATTTGCATTGACTGAGAAAACACGTTCTACACTGTATTCCATAATAAAGTTTTGAATGTACATTCACAACTGACTGTCGAACCTTTTTTTCATTCAGAAACTTTAGAAAACTCTAAACCAGAGGTGCCCAAACTTTTTCCAGCCTGGCCAGCCATACCAATGCTTCCTTATGGGAAGCAATGGGTCTGGTAACACTCCTACTCAAATAACCCCACCCCCTGAGAGTTCTCACCGAGCCAATCAGCGCTGAGCAGCGTACATCACACACCGCGATGCTCAGTTTCTCATAAACAACAAAGATGGCGTCTGAAGCGGAGTTCTTTGCGGTTCTTTCCTCTGTTCTAAATGACTTGGACATGTCTTTAAAACCACAACAAGAATTAGCACTAAAAGCCTTTCTTCTAAAGAAAGATGTTTGCGCTGTGCTACCCAGAGACATATATACGTAGACGCCTCGTGGACTGGCGTAGTGGCCGGCTGCCATCATAGATGGGTCTCCATTCGCCCTTCGTGCATTCATTTCTACTGAGGAAGGTGCTTACCATCGACATATAAATCTATTGGACATAGCCCGCCCATTTGGTCTTTAATATACAAAATGAGTCAAAATGGGAGGTTCCAACCGCCTCCATTTTGGCCGTGACACACGCATCTTCACCCCCGGACAATCCATAAATGGGAAAAGAGGTGGAGCTGAGGGTGGGGCAGAGGGTTGGCGATAACAAAACCAATGTAGCAAGCTAAACTGAGCTAACACACAAAGCTAAGATGAAGAATTGAGGCAGCGAACCACGCAGCTGTCTGGCTTCCGTGCGAGGCAGCAGCGTTGGTCGTCTGTGGAGCTGTAATATGGACTGTAAAAATACAAGCAAAGCCTCAGGCCGCTGCGATCGGAACCGTGCGTGCTGGCTGCTTACACGATGTCACGCTCCGCTCCGGGCGAGTTCAACGGGACCTTAGCTGCATGCTAACTGGAAGCTAGTGTAACGAGATCAGCTCAAACAGCTCAATTGTTTCTGTAGTCTCCCTCAGAGAGTTCCACAGGCTACAACCACAGCGTCAGACGGTAGTCAAGCAGCCGCGCGTCCCAGCTGCCTTGGGAGAAGGGAGTGTGCGGCTGATTGTGTGTAGAGAAGCCGAGCGCCCGCCTCGCTGGACTGAGTGCCTCCACAAGGATTAAGCGGCACATTCGCGGATCTCTGATCGCAGGCCGCTGCTGGTAAAAGGAGCGGCACGTTGCCCAAACTCGGCAAACCTCCATTCTGCGGCGATGACTTCGTGGATCTTTGTCCCGAAGCCTCAGCTAGCCTCGTTTAGCTTACCTAGCTCGAGTTACGGTACCCAGCCAGCCCCACGAACACGTTAGATTTCAACCCATCTTTGACCAAGCAGTGTTATGTTAAACACAAAGCATCTTCCCCCATTCAACCAGTGAAATAAAGTACAGAAATATAATTTTACTTACTGATAAAAATGAAGCAGAGACTACTTGTATGGACTCTTGGTGCAAATAATTCCACAGCTTTCCCTCTTTGTCCAAATAATTCCATGATTAACATCCAAACACGAACACGCAGAAAAACCAACTAAAGTTCAGATAGTCGAAATGGACGAACATCTATTAACGTGAGGCTGAAGCCTTCCTTGGAGCTAGCTGCTTATGCTAGCTCTGAAGCTAGCTCTGACGCTTGCTCTGACGCTCATGCTTCGTGTCAATCAAATCTAATTATTCATAATTTCAAGCATTTTATTACACCTAAACGAAAGTGTTACAAAAAAAGCCCCACCCCTCAGAGTTGTCAGGACTATTAACTAGACCTATTAAACACAAAATGACAAATTGAACCAGGCTGTAAAGACCTTTTTTTCAGCTGTGAAGTTGGCATTTTTAACATGGGACTCAATGAGGATTTGCTCACTTCTGGACCCACCCTCAGTGGATGAGGGGAGAACTGCAATTTTTGCCACTTCCGTGTTTGCCTCATTTCTGGGCCAGACGGGTTCCCCCTTGGTGCTTACCCAGCTAAAAAACATATCGTGGTCACCTTTACTTGCGCCAATGGAGCAACAAGTAAAAATGCTGGAAAGCTGGGGTTAACTGCTCGACGTGAACAGTGAGAGGGAGATTGTTAACAGCGCTCCTTTGATGCCATCTTTGACTATAGCTAAAAAACTACAGCATTGTGTGATAAGTCGTCATTTCCACCTTTTTTCAGATTGGTTATTTTTGAGCTGGCTAGTCCCACCCCTCATGGCGCTCGCTGCCTCTGTGTATCCAGACTAGTCCTCTGTGCAGAATAGACAAAGGGAGACTCTGGCAGGCCAGGCTGAACCTTTTCCATCAGAGGGCCAAAATCAAAATCTATTAGAGTGCTGCGGGCCAAATGTAATAAATTTTACAAAAGATTCAAATATTAACAGTAAATAGCAGAAATGCATGGAGTGCTTCTAGGGTGTAGAAAGAATTGTGAATATACCTCCGGTGATCTTCAGTTCTGGAATTCAGGTATAACAAAAGAGAGGTCTGTGGCACTCAGGAGGATAAAAAAAGTTAAAAAGCCTTTATTTTTCCATGGCTTAATTAAATTAAAAACATGTCAACTAGTTTCAGCCACACTGGCCTTCGTCAGGACAAAAAAAGACGAAGGCCAGTGTGGCTGAAACTAGTTGACATGTCCATCCATCCATCCATCCATTTTCTTCCGCTTATCCGGAGTCGGGTCGCGGGGGCAGCAGCTTATGGAGGGAAGCCCAGACCTCCCTCTCCCCAGCCACTTGGGCCAGCTCCTCCGGGGGAATCCCAAGGCGTTCCCTGGCCAGCCGAGAGACATAATCTCTCCAGCGTGTCCTGACTTTGGGTCTCCTCCCGGTTGGACGTACCCGGAAAACCTCACCAGGGAGGCGTCCAGGAGGCATCCTAATCAGATGCCCGAGCCACCTCAACTGGCTCCTCTCGATGTGGAGGAGCAGCGGGTCTACTCCGAGTCCCTCCCCGATGGCCGAGCTTCTCACCCTATCTCTAAGGGAGAGTCCAGCCACCCTGCGAAGAAAACTCATTTCGGCCGCTTGTATCCGCGATCTCGTTCTTTCGGTCACTACCCAAAGCTCGTGACCATAGGTGAGGGTAGGAACGTAGATCGACCGTTAAATTGAGAGCTTCGCCTTTCGGCTCAGCTCTCTCTTCACCACGACAGACCGGTATAACACCCGCATCACTGCAGACGCAGCACCAATCCGCCTATCGATCTCACGCTCCATTTTTCCCTCACTCGTGAACAAGACCCCGAGATACTTAAACTCCTCCACTTGGGGCAGGACCTCGTCCCTGACCTGGGGCCTCATTTATCAACCGTACTTACGTACAGATCTGTGCGTATTTCGTGCGTGGGAACGATTTTACGCATTGTGTGGTATTTACCAATTTGTACTTGTGCGTGAAAACGTTCCTAAATATAAGTACAGCTCTGACCATGCGTAGGAACAGCATCTAGTGGCAGAACAAGGGAACCGCAATTCTGACAGTCTCAGTGATCCACGCGTGTTCCTCATCCACTAATTATTCTACCCAATAAATAATTATTTTGGTGGATTATTATTATTGGAGCTAAAACACCCGTGACCCACGGGAATCTGACATTGTAGAACGGCTGATTTCGTGTTATTTTGTAATCACAATGTTTACTCTTCCCATTTTTATGATGTTTTAAATCATTTTGAATTTATTTATCTATTATGTTTTAATTTAATTATTTTGACCTTGGGAAGCGCCCCATGGTTTTTCTTGAGATTCGCTACATAAAAGATCGCTTCTTCTTATTCTTATTTATTATTGGAGGATTTAGCAGAGCAGAGTGCACTTCAGAGGGAACAGCTCTTCCGTGAGCGCAGCGCACTGATCCGATTCCAGTCCATATTCTATTTTACAAATAAAAACCTTCAGAACCTCCTCTGCTCCCTGAGTGTGTCCAGTGCTTCGATCTCGCTGTCAATAAAGTTTTTCTTTTTTGTCCGGGAAGAACCCAGGGAATCCCCTCCTGATCTGAGGACGTAGTGTGACCAAATATGGTTAATTGAGGGCGTTTCTGTATGTAAATGACGTTAAACTGGCACGAGCTCCTGCAAGCGCACAGGTGGGATTTATCATCAGACGATTGCGGAGGAACGTGCGTACGAGAGGCCACCGCATGTTTCATAAATCAGGACGTTGACTGTTCGTGCACACATTCTAAATTTCATCCGTAGGAGGGAATATAGGAACGTTTCTACGAACGTTTGATAAATGAGGCCCCTGGAGAAGGCATTCTACCCTTTTCTGACTCAAGACCATGGTCTCGGATTTAGAGGAGCTGATTCTCATCCCAGCTGCTTCACACCCGGCTGCGAACTGCTCCAGCGAAAGCCGGAGATCACGTTCTGACGAAGCCAACAGGACCACATCATCTGCAAAAAGCAGAGACCTGATCCTTAGGCCACCAAAACGGATCCCCTCACCACCTTGACTGCACCTAGAAATTCTGTCTATAAAAGTTATGAACAGAATCGGTGACAAAGGGCAGCCTTGGCGGAGTCCAACTCTCACCGGAAACGAGCCCGACTTACTGCCGGCAATGCGGACCAAGCTCTGACACTGGTCATACAGGGACCTAACAGCCTGTATCAAGGGGCCTGGTACCCCATACTCCCAGAGTACCCCCCACAGGGCCCCCCGAGGGACGCGGTCGAACGCCTTCTCCAAATCTACAAAACACATGTAGATTGGTTGGGCAAACTCCCACACACCCACCAGGACCCCCCCAAGGGTATAGAGCTGGTCCAGTGTTCCACGGCCAGGACGAAAACCACATTGCTCCTCCTGAATCCGAGGTTCGACTATCCAACGGACCCTCCTCTCCAGTACCCCTGAATAGACCTTACCAGGGAGGCTCAGGAGTGTGATCCCCCTGTAGTTGGAACACACCCTGCGGTCCCCCTTTTTAAATAGGGGGACCACCACCCCGGTCTCCCAATCCAGTGGAACTGCCCCCAATGACCACGCAATATTGCAGAGCCGCATCAACCAACACAGCCCCACAACATCCAGAGCCTTAAGGAAATCCGGGCGGATCTCATCCACCCCCGGAGCATTGCCACCAAGGAGTTTGCTGACCACCTCGGTGACCTCTGCTCCAGAGATTGGAGAGCCCAACCCAAAATACCCAGACTCTGCTTCCATCCTGGAAGACGTACCGGTGGGATTGAGGAGGTCTTCGAAGTACTCAGCCCACCGATTCACAACGTCCCGAGTCGAGGTCAGCAGCACACCGTCCCCACTGTAAACAGTGTTGGTAGTGCACTGCTTTCCCCTCCTGAGACGCCGTTGACATGTTTTTAATTTAATTAAGCCATGGAAAAATAAAGTATTTTTAACTTTTTTTCATCCTCCTGAGTGCCACAGACCTCTCTTTTGTTATTAACAGTAAATATTTAACCTTCATTTCTTTCTGTATAAAGAACATTTACCAAAATATGACAAATAAGTGACATATAGGCATTTAGAACTTCAGTCTTTGATTGTAATCATAGTGCAAAATGTCAGTGCCTCCCCAATGCAATCAACAGTAACAGCAACATTATAGTGGCACTACTAAAGAGAAACATAAAGCTGTTCTTTGGCACTTATCAGCTTTTCAATATCATTGATATCAGTAAAAATATTCTTCCTCCCAGCATTGTTTAAAATTTCTTATCTGTGTGCCACTGACGATGCCGCTCCATGTTCATAATAGTGGATAAGCTGGCAGGCAGAGTGGTGACCCACAAACTTGGAGGACGTTTGATCCAGTCTGTTCTGGCAGCAATGGCTCATGGGACATTTCATACATTGACAAAATATGACTATTTGTGGTCTTAAGTGTCCACATGTACATGTGTGCACAAATCTACTCTTAATGTCCCTTGTAGTTGCTTGTATTTGAATTGTAATCTTAGTTTTTGATACATCAAAGACGGCACCATGAGCAAGGACTATATGCAGTCCGTATAAACTCATTAGGCATCTCATGCCAGAAAAATACACTGCATGGCCAAAAAAAAAGTTGCCACCAAAAAAAAGTCACACTAATATTTTGTTGGACCGCCTTTAGCTTTGATTACGGCACACATTCACTGTAGCATCGTTTCAATAAGCTTCTGCAATGTCACCGGATTTATTTCATCCAGTGTTGCATTAATGTTTCACCAAGATCTTGCATTGATGATGGTAGAGTCTGACTGCTGCACAAAGCCTTCTCCAGCACATCCCAAAGACACTCAATGGGGTTCAGGTCTGGACTCTGTGGTGGCCAATCCATGTGTAAAGATAATGTCTCATGCTCCCTGAACCACTCTTTCACTGTTTGAGCCTGATAAATCCTGGCATTGTCATCTTGGAATATGGCCGTGCCATCAGGGAAGAACACATCCATTGATGGAATAACCTGGTCATTCAGTATATTCAGGTAGTCAGCTGACCTCATTCTTGCAGCACATCCTGTTGCTGAACCAGGCCGGTATGGCAAGCCGTTTTAACATTTATTCAACAATCGGACCTCTCATTTCTATTTTATATAGCAATAATATAATTTATCCTAGTACTAATTGTATTCTTACAAGTCAAAATTGCAAATGAAGTGATCAACAGCTATTTGTTACTAGTAAAAATTATAATTAGGGATATCCATAATAACCACTAGTAGGAATTAAGTTTGTGATATCTCAGTATCCTTAAAAACTCTTTGGTTGCTTTTGCAGTATGCTTTGGGTCATTGTCCATCTGCACTGAAAAGTGCTGTGACCATCCAATGAGTTGACTAAAACTGACTAAAACTCAAAAGCATGTTTGTCCAAAAGACTAAAACTAAGATTTCTGTCAAAAACAACTGTCTGGTGAAAATGGTAAAGAGCTTGTATTTGTTGTATAGTGTCTTCTAGGTTTCTAAAACCCTGCCAGGCACTGCACAACACAGACATTTATTCATGCACACACACTCACACAATGGTGGTGATAAGCTACAATGTAGCCACAGCTGGCCTGCAGCAGAGCTCATAACCAGTGACTTCACCTCTCTGGTGCGGCCGTGCACTCCACTAGTTTTGCGGTCGGTAGATCCGTTTGATCTGCTTAGTTCGAAAGTAGCTCATGAGGTGAAGAAGTAGAAAAGCCAGGCAGCAGTTTTTCTGGAGGATTGAGAGGAGATTCAGGAAGATACGACACAGGACAGTAAAGTCAAATAAAAAATGAGAATTAGAAACGCATAGATTGTCACAATAAACCACATTCATGGCTTACATATAGACCATCAGAAAAAAATGTTTAGCTCATAGAGGCTCACAGTTTCTAGATAACACTTATACCTTCTGGAAAAATTAAACTAAATTCAAAACTGATCTAACTTTAATGTCTACATTTAATTGAATGTAATTTTAAAGATAGAGGACACTGTCTAAATCTAATCCAGCAAAGCTTCAACCTGTACTTGATCAAGTCCTATCACCAGTGGCGGCTCGTCCATAGGGGGCGCTAGGGCGCCGCCCCACCAGTCTCACAGGAAGAGGAAGAAGAGAGGAATCACAAAATGTATTTGAAAAAACATAAAATTTAAACTAAACGATCTATACACCTTATGGGCTGTAAGTGCTGTGTGTAATCTGCATTAATTGTAGTTTAATAAAGTTAATACTTTTAACACGGCCGAAACGTCGACGTACTTCCTGTCACGTGTCCTCTCGCGGTCGCAGCAATCTTTACCATTGACTTAATACGGGCTAACTGGAGCATGCGCGCTGGATCCCCAACGACAAGGAATAGAGCTGTTGGGCGCATAGTGTTGCGATCGCAAGCAAACGGGGGGAGTCTGCTCAGATCAGGAGGAGGATGCTGATTGGTCAGCTCACCCAGCCCGGCCAGAACTGGAAAATCCTCCACAGGCTAGTTCACCGTCCTTTACTAAAATATGAAATTAGGAAATTTTCTATACAATTTAGTGAAACATTGAATAAAAAGAAAAAAGACAAAATAGACAACTTAATCAAAAACATTTCAGACATCACTAACAATTTCTCTAATGATGGAGAGTCTATAACACAGTTACAAAATTACCAAACGGAGTTAGAGGACATTTATAAAGACAAGGTACATGGTGCATTTGTACGATCTAGACTGAAGTGGATTGAAGAAGGAGAGAAAAATAGCAAATATTTTTTTAATATGAAAAAAAGAAACGCAGAATGGAAGTCTTTATCTAAACTTAAGATTAATGATTCCATATCTGAAGATCCCTCAGAAATTTCGAAATATGTGTCTAACTTTTATAAAGAATTATACAAAAAAAGCGAATATGTAAGTAGTTGTGAGATCTTACATTCGCTTAAAGAAGTAAGGAAAGTGGATATTTTATGAAACAAGACTGTGATGAATCAGTGTCTATTGAAGAAATTAAATGGGGCATTCTACATCTTAAGGTGAACAAATCTCCTGGAAATGACGGCCTGACTACAGAATTTTATCATAAATTTTTACCGAATATTGCGGATTTTCTTCTCGCAGTTTACTCGGAAGCTATTAACAATGAGGAATTGCCACATTCTATGAGACAGGGTCTTATTACACTGATTCCAAAAGCACATAAAGATCAGTTATTTATTGATAATTGGAGAGGGATCACATTATTAAATAATGATTACAAAATACTAGCATCTATCGTAGCTAAAAGGTTAAAAGGTACTTTACAAGACATAGTTCATGAATCTCAAAATGGCTTTATGCCTGAACGGAATATTTCTGATAACATTAGACTAGTATTGGATTTAATAGATTATAAGGATCTGATCACTGGTGACCCTGCCATTCTCTTTTTAGATTTCAAAAAAGCATTTGACACGGTTAGTCACTCATTTATTTTTGATACTTTATCTTATTTTAATTTTGGTAGTTTTTTTATTAAAGCTTTCAAAACACTATATAAAGGAAATAATAGCTCTATTAAACTCCTATATGGCACTTCCTATCGCTTTGATATCCAAAAGGGTGTGCGACAAGGATGCTCAGCCTCCCCTTACATATTTTTACTTGTAGGCCAAGTCTTAAATTATTTGATTAGACAGTCTTCTTTTGAAGGAATTAAGGTATGTGATAAAGAGCTCAAAATTTCTCAATTAGCTGATGACACAACTATTTTTGTTAAAAATGTCAATGAGATTCCAAAAGTTTTATTGATTATATCAAAATTTTCTAAGGTATCGGGTTTGAATTTAAATTTGAAGAAATGCAAAATCCTTCCCTTAACCAACATAACTGATACTGTAATTTGTAATATTCCAGTGAAACACAGCGTAACATCAAATAGCAAAAGACAATACCAACATGCTTTCTCCTCGGTTAGTGAAGCGATTACAAAAAAGTTTAATGAGTGGTTAGGAAGGGATTTAACAATATTTGGCAGAGTGTTACTGAGCAAAGCTGAAGGACTATCTAGAGCGTCATATATTTTTTCGTCACTATAGAGGCCAGCAATTCGCTGTGCTCCACTCTTGATAAGTCTTTGTTTAAGTTTCTGTGGAAGTCCAAGAGCCATAAAATCAAGAAAGCAGTTCTCTCAAATACTCTAGCTGAAGGAGGTCTTAATGTGCTGACTTATTCAGCTTTCAATCAAATAATAAAAATTAACTGGATTAAAAGGTTTTTAAAAAATCTGAATTATATGTGGCATATTTTCCCAAAATATATTTTTAGTAAGTTGGGGGGTCTAAATTTTTTGTTACACTGTCCTTTTTTGGTTGGAAAACTTCCTGTCAAATTAGCCAAATTTCACCGACAAGCTCTATTACATTGGACTTTATATAAACATAATTATTCTCCTCACGTTTGCACTTTATGGAACAATGAGTATATGCTACATAAAAACAAGTCTTTGTACTTCCAAACTTGGGTTGATAAGATTATTTTTATTAATCAGCTTCGTGATGGTGAAGGTGTTTGGTATGATTATGAGACTTTTTCTTTCAATAATAATATAGATATAAGTAAAAATGAATTTGAAAGGGTTATTCAGTCAATTCCACAAAATTTAGCTCTATTAACACAAAATGTCCAAATTATAAATATATTTACATATGATAATCCAATTTCACTTCAAGGAATTAATCTATTAGACAGGAAATGTTCTAACAAATTTATCAGAGCTCAATTACAGACTGTATCTACTCCTTTATGTAAATATAGGTGGGATTTTCTGAGTAATAAACAATGGAATACAATCTTCTTGTTGCCCAATAAATATATTATTACTAATAAGATTAAAGAATTTCTATTTAAAATTTTACATAGATATTACCCAGTTAACAATTATGTCTGTCGTTTTAGTCCTGGTATATACAACAAATGCTCTTTTTGTCAATGTGATGGTGAAAGTATTGAACATTTGTTTGTAGAGTGTCCTCAGGTGATTCCGTTCTGGTCCGATTTTCAAAATTTTATTTCAAACAAAGTCGATAAAAATGTAATATTATCAAAACCTCAAATACTACCCATTTTTGACAATCCAATCTTTTCTTCTGAAGAAACATATGTAATCAACTTACTCATAATCCTAGCTAAATATCATATTTACAAGATGAAATGGTGTAATAAATCCCCCTCTTTTCTCACCTTTAAAGAGCATGATTTGAAAATGTATTTAGCCTCTATTGAGAAGTTAAAGTTAATTAATCAGAAACTTGGAAAAACAGTAAGAATTCTTCAAAGATTCTCTTTTATCTCATAAGTAGGCCCTTTTGAACTTTGTTTATTTTCTTTTTTCTTGTTCTCTGCCTGTGTGTATTGTTTGCATTTGTTCTAAATAACATGTTCACAGTGCCTTGTACTGTATGTGTATTCACAGAGCAAATTTTCTGTAATGGTACTGATTTTCTTTCAATAAAAAAAATAAATAATAATAAAAAAAAAAAAGTTCACCGTCCTTTGTTATTGTGGGGCTGTTGCTAACATTGACTATGGAGAAAACTAGTAGTTTAATCTTTTTATCTTTGGATTCTACGAACCAAGTGGATTTTTTACTATAAGATGGATTATTATTATTGACCAGCAAGGTAAGACAGAATTTAGCTTTTGACTTCATGAAAATAGCTTTGTTTTGCTTTCATTTAGCAGTCATTGGGTGGTGTTGAGGTAGAAAATGTGGATTCTATCGTTTAAAAGAGCCTCTTCCTGTTTAGTGTGTGTGAGGATTGCATATATTGGTGAATATGAAGCATGTTTTTGGAACAACTTTGTTGCTAACGTAGCAACAAAGTCCGTCGATTTCAAGTTGTGTGATGCATAAGAATGGTAATTTGGTGTTCCCTAGTGGTGATATGTGGTTAGTGCATCTGAAAAACTGACTGCAAATGATGAAATAAACGATCGTTTATATAGCGCCTCTCAAGATAAAAACCATTCACAAGAACTAACATAAAAAAATAAAATAAAAAAATGCGCCCCACCCAAAAAAAATTTCACCAGCCGCCACTGCCTATCACTTATTACACAGTGTGTCAAGTTGCTGGGCTCTGTGACTCAGCATCCCAGTTCTTCCCACGGTTCCTCTTCCTGTTCCTCTCAGCCATTACCACCGCTGCTACCACTGTGACTAGCACAGTGACAGTGATGACAAGGACAGTGGCCGTTTCTGCGACACAGAGTTGGCTGTCCACCCATGCCAGAGAAGCCCCCATCAACTGCGGAGGGTCTTTGCAGGTCACGTTATCATAGTCGTCGATGTGGAGGTGACGAACATGTAAGATCTTGCTGAAGACACGATGCAGCTCACAGTCACAGCTCCATGGATTGCCTGGCAGGTACAGAAGAACATTAAATAAGAGGCATAAATACAGACTCAAAAGAAGGAAAGGAGGTTTTTGCTCAGTTTAAAGATATGCAACAGAAATATTTATATTTAACACCCCCCGCCTGCAGTGCTCACCTCTGACACTCTGAGTGAGTCACTAGGAGACCCAAGGTGCTAGCAAACACAAATGCACATGCGTGCTTACACACACACACACACACCTGCCAACTCGAACTAAGCCATGAACAATCACACACAAACACACACTCTGTTTAGATGAAGTAAATGCAGCATTTCTTAGTTCCTGATATTGACGCAAGGAGTTACTTTCTGCATCACAGGACAGAGGGAGGTGAGGAGGGTTGTTTAGGATTTCACTGGTTGAATGGGGGAAGATGCTTTGTGTTTAACATAACACTGCTTGGTCAAAGATGGGTTGAAATATGTGTTCGTGGGGCTGACTGGGTACCGTAACTCGAGCTAGGTAAGCTAACCGAGGCTAGCTGAGGCTTCGGGACGAAGATCCACGAGGTCATCGCTGCAGAATGGAGGTTTGCCGAGTTTGGGCAACGTGCCTCTCCTTTTACCAGCAGTGGCCTGCGATCAGAGATCCGCGAATGTGCCGCTTAATCCTTGCGGAGGCACGCAGTCCAGCGAGGCGGGCGCCCGACCTCTCTACACACAGGCAGCCGCACACTCCCTTCTCCCGAGGGAGCTGGGACGCGCGGCTGCTTGACTACCGTCTGACGCTGTGGTTGTAGCCTGTGGAACTCTCTGACGGAGACTACAGAAACAATCCAGCTGTTTGAGCTGATCTCGTTACACTTTGGAGTCGCTCAACTGCGTTTCTCTCGCTAAAAGTGCCCGAAAAACTCCACTAGCTTCGAGTTAGCATGCCGCTAAGGTCCCGCTGATCTGCCCCGGAGTGGAGCGGAGCGGGACATCGTGTAAGCAGCCAGCGCGCATGGCTCCGATCGCAGCGGTCTGAGGCTCTGCTTGTATTTTTACAGTCCATATTACAGCTCCACAGACGACCAACGCTGCTGCCTCGCACGGAAGCCAGACAGCTGCGTGGTTCGCTGTCTCGGTTCTCCATCTTAGCTTCGTGTGTTAGCTCAGTTTAGCTTCCTACATTGGTTTTGTTATCTCCAACCCTCACTGCCCCACCCTCAGCTCCACCTCTTTTCCCATTTATGGATTGTCTGGACGTGAAGAAGCGTGTGTCACGGCCAAAATGGAGGCGGTGGGAACCTCCCATTTTGCATCATTCTGAATATGTATTTCCAAATGGGCGGGCTATGTCCATAGATTTATATGTCGATGGACAAGCCCCACGGGCGACCCACGGTGTTTTTGTAAAAAAAAAAAAAGTTGTCAGGAAGTTTAAAAGTATGACTAGTATGTGGTGTTATAAACCATTTATTAATAATACTTATTGTCTTACAAAAAGGCACAATCTTGAAATATGGTTTTACCAGACACAAAAAAAATACAATTCAGATCATGGAAAATACACCTGACCTCTCACCCTGTTCACTTATCCATCGTAAGATGTTGCTATTGTTCTTTTGCATCACCAGATGCTGTTAAAGTCAGACTTGCAGGTTAAAGACCCCTATTCATTTTAAAGGTGTGCTTCACTGAACAAATATTTTTTTATGATTATTTCTGATCACTCTGAGTTTTTTATGCAGGCTGAACATGAAAATAGTCTCCTACACCTATCTGCTGCATTAACAATGGCTACAGCTATTTAATATTTTAGTATTCTAATATTCTATCTAATCCTCTGTCAATCAAATCTTCCATTTGAAAAATTCTGAGTTTGTGTTTCAAAATCAAACTTCAAGTAGAAATGTTACTAATTTCCACTAGTAACAATGTAATTGCGTCATATTTTTCTAAATATACACAGATTGGCAATAATTCAACCTAAAATTATATTCAAAGATAGATATGTTAGTAAATTACATGCTACAATGGCCTGCCATAAATGCAGCGTCACACTGAGCCGCAGCAATGACTCCAGGTATTAGCTGCTCCACACCGCTGCAGCTGCTGCAGCCATCTACATAAACAGGATGATGGGGATTTTTCTTTCAGTTGTAGAGTTTATTCAGTCTTATTTTAACGTGAACACGATTAATGTGTTTTTTTCCGGTCCCTACGTGATGCGAAAGTTAGCGTGCATGCTACGTATTAGCTATGTTTATGGTATTAGCATTAGCCTACCTGGTCGTGGATTCGGCTGGCTGAAGCGGTTTCCTGTTCAAGCATAAAGTTGTGCTGTTATGGTAAGACAACTCCGTTTAACAGTGGAGACACTCGACCGAGTTTTCACTTCTTCTGAGTTTAAAATGGTCCCAAACTTTGGACCACCTTTGCCTTTTTACTTTATCGTTTTCTCCATTGTCCTCCATGCTGTCGTAATCACCAGTGATATCCAACGTTGTGTTCCAGTAAAATGTGTCAGTGTAAATTAGAGTCCGGTTGCGTTATGCATTTAACAACGCCTCGAATCAGTAAATAATAATGATTTGAGGAATTTTTTTAATCGAAACATTCGAGTATTTGTTTCAGTGCTAAATTTAACATTTTAAATGTTAGTTTGATGCATTAAAAAAAATTTAAAATAAATAAATAAGTGACGCTTAGCCTGGCGGGGGGGCACGCAAAACCTGGTGGCCCGCCAGGCTAAAATAGCGCTGGAAAACCCTGGAGTCACAGCTGCTGCCAATGGCTAATCAAGGTGCCCTGCATTTATTGGCCCAATCCCAATACTCGCACTTGCACCCTTCAACTGCGCGTTCCCGGCCAGGGGTGCAAGTGCGTAGGGTGTCCCGATTCTCAAGTGCGGAAGTTGACCACACCCATTTTACACCCTAAAGCTTGGTTTATGCTTGCTGCGTCCTCAAGGCTCCGCGCGGCCAAATTACGTCATTTTAGCAACCACGCCCCTCTGCGTGTCCTCCGCGTGGCCCAAAAGTTTCTGCAAAGCGCACCTAGGAAATTTTCTATGTGGACAGTCCCGCGCGGAAAAACATGGTGGACTGGCAAGAGCCCGTAGTGGCGGAGGTTCATAAATACAAACATCGCTATGATTCAGCTCATAAAGATCACTGTGATCAAAATATTGTTAATAATTCGTGGCGTGAAATTGCTGTCACACTCTGAAAAGATGAGGAAGCAGTAAAAAATGTAAAACATCAGTGATTTCTACTTCTACTATGGTGTAGTGTTGGATGCATGCCGTAGAGCCCCGTGCCGCCCCCTACAGTCTGGGAGAATATTGGCTCACAGTGGAGACAAGCCGCAGAAGGTAGGAAGGAACTATAAACTCTGCAAAGTCCGACACGCGTTCCATCCGCGCGTCTTATTTCCACGCGGAATGTACATGCGTCAAGCATAAACCAATCTGCACTTCGCCCAAGTTTGCAACGATGCGGACTTTGGGCAAGGGTATTACCCACAATCCATTGCTGTGTGGGAAGTTTGAGAAGAAGGCGGCACAATGGCTCAAATGCCTTTTCTGAAAACATGTATTTTCAAATGAAAGAAGTTCATTTTAATATTAATGATATTTATTCATGCTCTGAATGTTTTAGACTAAGATATAAATGTGGACAGCAATGGATGTTTGTTTGAAAGTTATTAATAAAGATTTTTAAAAAAGCACAAACAGCGACCAGCATCCCAGCATGCGTCGCGGTTGATGACGCAATGCTCACTGTCCCAATTCGGCAATTATTTGCACACTTGTGTACTACGCACTCAAAGCCTTACTGCGCACTTCCTCCACTACAGTACACGACCAAGACTTACAACAAGCCAAATAAAGGATTAAAGTGACAGCTGTGTGTGTGTGTGTTCATCTGTGTGTGTCCCGACGTAGCTGGCAGTGCTACAATGCACTAAAATGCCAAAATAATGAGTACACCTGTCTACAACACTATTACACACTCATATAAACAGTTTATCAGCAAAAAAGTGTATTTATGCGTAACTTGCTCCTTAAGTTGCAGGACGAATTTGCCCTGAAAAATGTCTCGGAAACATAATGCACCTCAGAAACGTATCTGGAACCCTTCTCAGTTTAGTCTGCATGAGAAAATTCAGACTGATTCTTAAAAACTGAACAAACCTGATAACTGAATATGTGTTGCTGTTGTATGAAGGCTGATGAAGGTCTTAAATCTGAGGTGATGCAAGTTGTTTTTTTCCAGATCAAGAACAGCCAGACTATAGAGAGGAGCCAGAGCATTGGTGTCTATCTGGGAGATGTTGTTGCTGCTCAGCTGGAGCACCTAAACACACAGGCAGATGCAGAGGAATCAGACTTCTGACATAAACTAAATAATATCCATAAAAACATCATATTTTTACCTCAAGCCCAGGCAGCATATCAAGGCTCCCTTGCTGCACCACAGTCAGTTTGTTGCTGTGGAGGTAGAGCTGCCTCAGTCTTGACAGTCCCCTAAATACACCTGGGCCAATTGCCACCAGCCGGTTATAACTGAGGTCCAGTTTTTCCATGTTGTCCAAATACTCCAAACTCAAAGGAAGAAGAAAGATTTAGATGCTGGGAAACACTGACGATTCATGTGAAACCTCAGATATCAAAACAGTTGTCTTTCTTTAGTTTCATTGTTGTTTGTTATCCATAGAAGTCAGTGGTTCAATTTGGTTACAATTATTTTAAGGTGAGTGTCAAATTCAGAGAAAAATGAAAAACAAAGAGAGATGAAATGAATCCACATGCAGACAGAGGTACCTAAATGCAGATATATAATGGAGGTTGTTGTGCTCCAGGCGTAGTTCTTTGAGAGCAGAGAGGCTGGCTGAGAAGTCTCCAGGGAGAGTTGTTAACAGGTTCCAACTTAGGTCCAGCTTCTCCAGAAAAGACAATGAGAAAAATGCCTGCATATTGGAATGAAATGACATCTTTTATTTTAGAATTGCCTAGCTTTTCTAAATGGTATATCATGGTCTAAGTCCATTTGTGCCATAGATGTTATCAATCCAGACAATTCTTCAGTTCCTAGTTCACTTAGCTTTTGTTTTTGTTTTCTTTTGAAATAGTAGTTTAGCTCGCTTTAAAGATCCTATATCATGCAAAATCCATTATCAGAGTTTTTGACCATATTGTTATTTCCTCATGAAAGATGCCCCAAAAGCGTTTTTTGGCTGCATGCATGCATTTTCCTGTCTCAACTGCAAATCCTAGCTGGTGTGCCCAGCAGGTTGCAAACAGGATGGGGTTGTTGCTGCGTCATCACAACTCGCTCCACCCCATCTTTCTTCATTTTTTCCATTTTGTTTTTAATCACCACAATATAGCAATACTATGTATGTTAGAAAGTTGTTAAGAGGCATGATAAAATGTTTTAAGCTAATTTGTTTTTCAAATTTGCTATAACAGCTTCAACATCACCTGATGGAGAGCCAGAGCTGTGAGTACAACCAAAATGCTAACCGCTAGCTGGATGGTTATAAAGTTTTGTTGGTGAGCGTCAAGCCTGCTGCACACTGAAAGCATCAGCGTCTCGGAACGGCAGCGGAAAGGTTTACTCGCGATTTTCCCTGCTTGCCAGTGCACACCGGGAGAATCTCAGCCGCGGAGCGGCTTCACCGCAGCGCTCCTTGCTGAACTCGCGAGATCACAAAATCCCTCGAGACTTCAAAGGTCACGATTTGTTTATGCCATCTGTCATTAAACCAAAAAGAAGGAACTCACGTGTCACATCGCTGTTTGATGTCATATATAACTTTGTTCCTCTCCACTGCCAGGATTAAAGCCATGAAAAACACACCGCTGCACTTCTTGAACGAAGCGGTAAGTAAATAAGCCGTGAGGTCACACTTATAGATGTAATCTACATAGATATGAAATTGCATCGCTGCAATAGACTTTTATTTTGAAAATTACCGGGCATTTTACACTGAAACTGAGTGTGATTTCCTGTCTAGTCCTATGTTAACTGCGGAAATTGACGCATCCCAGAAGTGGCAGGCGTCAAAAATAGAACTTGATCCTATCTTTAGTGGCGCAGCGCAGCATGCCGCTTCTGGGACGCATCTGAAAATTGCCGGCTGGTTTGAAACACTTCCATAGACTATAATGGATTCTACTTGAAGCAGCAATGTTCCGCTGCCGTTCCGCGCCGCTGATGCTTCCAGTGTACAGTCTGGGTCAGGGTTGGACTTCTCTACATTCAAGTGGTGTGTTCCCAGGAGCGCGCTGGGGGCGCTGAGTGGGACATAACTGCAGCAAGCATGAATCTGCAGTTTCCGTGTCAGCAGCTGTGTACTATGGTGGAATTCACACCGGAGGAGGTGGGGTTTGATCCAATTCAAGCGTCTTATTTCCAGGTTGAAGTATGGGTCACAAAAATAACTTATATAAGTGTTTTTTTTTTAAATTACATCTCAGCAGTGCTACCATTTATTATACCTACCATTGCTATGAAAGGTGTAAAATAGCATGATACAGGTCCTTTAAAGTTAATGGAAGATTCAGGCGTTTTACATTTCATCATTGTTTAATTTTTCAATTAGTGCGTTCATCATAGATAATAACAACAGCTACATTTTTAGATTCCTCAATGCTTGAAATAACAAAAGTTGGCCAAAGGTTTCTGAAAATCCTCCAACTGACTCCTACCTGTGGCCGAATTTCTTGAATCTGACTGTTGGTCAGCACCAGCACCCTCAGGGACCAAAGTCCAGTGAAGGCCCGAGAGCCAATGGTGCTCAGATGGTTTCCTCCCAACTCCAGCAGCCATGTGCCATGTGAGAGGCCTCTGGGCACATGCTGAAAATTGCCATCACGACAGTCCACCAATTCAGCATGCTCATAGCAAATGCACTGATGTGGACATGTGTGGGAAGAAGCCACAGGGGGAAATAAGAGCTTGAGTGAATGAATGATGTAAATAAGGGAAAAAATGGAAGGGCAAAGAAGATTCATAATTCAATGGATGTCTGAAGAAACCGTAGAGTCTGATCAACTTCAAAAATGTAAAGTTCAGTGATGCTGGGTCTTCTGTTCTTTTCACAAAATCTTGGAGTCCAGTTTTCCACACCTGGAAAAGAAATACAATAAAGAGTTTTTAAAAAATATCTAAATTCAATTTATGCTGCGTTGAAGTTTCAGAAGAAATCTACAAAAGATATCAAAACATGTAAGATGCATGGGGTGGGGGTGGGGGGCAGAGTACAGGAGGAAGGCAGACAGAAGCCCAGATGAACATGACATTTTTCAGCGTGAAAAATAAGATGAGCATGACAAGTTAAGGCAGTGAAATGTGTTTCACACTCAATGCATGAGAGTTGGCAGGTCTGGACTGGACTCAAGTTGTTATCAAACACATAGTGACTATCCCCGTTGTAACTTTTTATCTATTCTGTCCAATGACGACTAATCCACTCCAACTGGGGTCACTCAAATATTAAACTGCTAAAACGTGTGTTACCCCTCTTTCACACTAAATGTGGAATGGACCAGTTTCCATACGGCTTCAGCAAAGACCAGAAATAATTTAGTACAATCATAGCATTCACACCGGCTGCTGTGATGTAGGGCTCGAACGTTTCAGCATGGAATCTATTTTTTCTAAATGGTGCATGTGGATTTTTGTGAAGTTGAAGAAATTACATGGAAGGTGCATAAATAACTCATGTTGCATTTGATGTTGCAACATCCTATAAAGTCCAGAGTCTGTGATGTGTAAATTTTTTAGAGATCGTCTCAGATCTCAGCTGCTGCTGCAGCGCTTTATTTTAATTGATCTGCACACCTGGGAGCAGAAGACGCTTACAAATATGAGGTAAGCTAAATTCCATCTTCTCCATGAGCTGGAATCATCTCAGACTGGTTTCGTGAACATGACAATGAGTTCACTGTAGTCAAATGGCCTCCACAGTCACCAGATCTCAATCCAATAGAGCACCTTTGGGATGTGGTGGAACGGGAGATTCGTGTCATGGATGTGCAGCTGACAAATCTGCTGCAACTGTGTGATGCTATCATGTCAGTATGGACCAAAATCTCTGAGGAATGTTTCCAGTACCTTGTTGAATCTATGCCACGAAGGATTAAGGCAGTTCTGAAGGCAAAAGGGGGTCCAATCTGGTACTAGCAAGGTGTACCCAATAAAGTGGCCAGTGAGTATATATATATATATATATTTTTTCTTCCAATTTTGAACTGAAATGCAATTTAAAAGCATTTTTTAGAGATTAAAAGAGCTTGAATTGCATTTCCAGACTGCATCCTTTCCACATGTGCAAATGAGGCATTAGGCCCCTCTGTGTGCTACTGGCTTGGCTGTGTGCAGCCTTGCTCTGAGTGGCTGCACCTGTGGGTGCAGGATAAAAGCCTTAAAGGACATGCACAACATCCCAACAGACCATTCTAAAACGTTAAAGACTTACAACCACCTGATTAAAATGGCAAAAACTGTTGAAATGATTGTTTTAGTAATTATGTGGAAAGCACAAATATATTTAACATGTATTTAATTAGAGGAATAGCCCCTTGAGATGCATCATCCTGTTTTCAGAGGGGTCTGCAAATATTTGGAATTTGGAATCTCACATCAAAATAGTAAAACATTCTTGTGCTCTTTTACATTAAAACAACATATGCATGCTTGTTTTTCATATTTGCAAATGTGACCAGCGTATTTTAGAATATGTGCTCATCAGTACAAATGCCCCGGGTCTATAGATTTTAGGACAATTATATATTAGAAAATATTGTTGCATCAACCTGACGTTGACCTCAGTTGGTTTGTTTATGTTCACTGATTTCTGCAAAAGATCCAACACTGGCCTTTAAAAATCTGACTGTTAACTTTAGATCCAGCCGTGCTCTAGGAAAATATCCTAATCAACAAAAAACTGTCAACAGTTCCTCCTTTTCTATTTTTCTATTCTACAATAATTATTTAATCAATCAAGATACTTAATCTTTTTATGTCAAAGAAGTTCTTAGTGTGTAGCTCATTAGTATCACACAGTCGATCACCCATTAAATACTTTATTAAATCATATTTATTAATTTGTTGTTATTGTAAATATGAACACATTTTGTTATTGAGAGAGGAATCTAATAGCAAATTAGCAGCTTTCAGCATCAATACAGCTGGTTTTACATTCATAGTTGCATCTGTATCTGACACGTTAACAGCAGACCACCCAGGAAGAGGAAACTCAGTGCCTGATCATCAGAAAACAGTTTTAAGTGGTAAAACAGAACATGTTTAAACAGCTCACATGAAAATATTTTCTAATGTAGAAAACGTAGCATAAATCCCAGTTTTGTAAACGAAAAATGATCAAGTGTTGCCTGTGTTTGCCAGCCAGTGTGAGCCGTTGTTTAGCTAGATTAATTTATATTCTAAACGCCAGACTCACCTTTCTTGTTGGACAGGAAATCAACCATTCTTATGAGGATCCCTGTGTTCTAAATATCCTAGATGACTCAGAGCCATTAAGGTGTAATAGAAGGAAAACAACTAGATGGTTCTGATGTGTAGACAGCTGTGCTAGTAATCCACTAATCCTCTGCAATCACTGCAATGCATCTGCTCATCCACTCAATTGTGCCCTGCAGCGATGATGTCACAACCCCTTCCCCTTCATGCTAATACCACTCCCAACAGTCTATTTTTGCACATCTGAATTGAATAAGTCACAAGTGGAGGACACTTCACAGATCCTGGACCAGTGGGTGACGCACTTATCAGACATGGAACTCACCTAAACAGAGACAAGAGCACAAGAACTAAATATTTACATTTCTCTGTCTATGTAGGTGTAATACATAGAAGGATATTGCAGCATTTTGGTGCTGTCCAGAGCTGAACTCCCTTCTTCTGCTGAGTTATTTTAAACTTTGACAAGTTTTTCTTTTTCAGAATTTACCCACACCTCAGTCTATGGAGTATGGCAGCCTGTTGGTATCAAAATTAAGCCACTTTTGAAAAAATCTGGGTTTTTGAAGTGTGAAAAATCACCATTTATGAACTTCCAGAATCCCTCGACAATGCCCTTATTGTTACTGTCTTTGGGTTCTCTCAATGAGAAGTCGAAACAACATTTCTTCTCGTCATTGACTGCTGCTTTTTAGGTCCATGAAACCCAACCCATGAAATATTAAAGTCAGATTCAGTCCTGAGGCCTATTGTTTTATTGTTTTTTTTTTTTTTTGAGACTAAAATTGAGAAAGAAAGAGCTAAGAAAGTTAAGAAAAGAGCTTTTTGTATATATATATATATATATATATATATATATATATATATATATATATATATATATATATACTGTGTATATATACAGTATATATATACACTATATATATACTGTATATATATATATATATATATATATATATATATACAGTATATATATACTGTATATAGAAAAAAAATGGCGAGAACCAATTATATACAGATACTTGTTTGGGTAATATGCCTTTTTCCATTTGTAATACACTAGAAATGAATGGCGTTGTTAGACAACATTAGTAGACTGCATTTTCAGACAAAGTGATAATTTGAAGCATTCATGAAATTAATCAAAATAAGCATTGTTGTTTTTTGATGCTTTCTCTACATCTGATGTTTGAAATCACTTTATTTGGATACACCCTCCTTGTGTACAATGGTTTTGGGGCAGATGATCGTACCATGTTTAATCAGAACCAGCTCCACAGACATATTAAAAGAGCTCACTGAAGATTTTGGCCGTGGTGATATTTGGCAACTCCAGAAATCAACAAACACACACTTTCTATTCACCTGCTCACCTCTCGTATTCTCCTATTGATTTTATTCTGAATAGTAACTCAATTATGCCACAGTATCAATCACTTGAAATTATTCAGACCAATGGAACAAAACGCCCACTAGATGGTGCTTTATCAGACCCAGAGTTTGACAGTTTCATAAGGAGAGAGTGGGCATCCTATGTTGACTTCCCGGGATCATCGCCTTATCTTTCATGGCAGATGGAAAAGGCCGTCCTAACCGCTCGTTTCATTGCTGTCTCTGCCCATAAATCTATAAAACAGGAACATTTCCTGAAAAAAGTAATTCCACTTCATAAAAATGGAAACAAACACATCTTTCCAAATTACAGACCAGTTTCTTTGCTGTCACAATTCTCAAAAATACTAGAAAAATTATTTGTTGTCAGGTTTGACAAATTCCTTGACAGACAGAATATTTTCAGCAGTAGTCAGTACTGCGGGTGTGGCGTCACCTCTAGGTCTCCGGTGAGTCGGGTTCCGAGGAGTTCTGTGTCATCGCCCCATGGTGTGCGCATCCGGCTTGGTGTCAACCCTCCTGAAGCCTCCTCGTTGTCTCTGGGGGATCCGAGAGGGTCCAGGCCATGGCGCTGGGTAACCAGAGTTGTGCTGCCTATAACATAGGCCTCTGCTCTGTGACCCGGCTTGGAGCTCCAGCTGCCTCCAGAAGTCCAGTCGTCTCCAGTCCAGTCAGTGTTCCAGCCCGTTCCAGGCAGAGGGACTGAGCCTGCAGGTGACCCAGTGGAGTTCGCTTGCATGCAAGCGGAGGTGGCCCGGTTTCAGGCCCTCATCAGTCTTCAAGACTTCCAGATTGAGACGCTAACCACTCTGGCTTTCCAGCCTCCTCCAGGGGTCCAGTCCAGGTCCCAGCCTCCTCCAGGGGTTGTCTCCGGTGGTCCAGCATCCTGATGGGTTCCTGGTTGAGGTATTCCCACCTCAAGTGTCCCCAGCCATACCGTCTCCAGCCAACCAGTATCCAGAGTCTCCAGGGCTCCAGTCTTTGGGGCCTCCCAGAGCCTTTTGTGTTGTATAGGTGACATGAAACGCTAAAGCAAAACCTGCATTAAAACCAGGATTTAATGTTTGTGCAACAGAAATGCCGTCTTGATGCAGGAAAAGCACTCTAAAACTGTTGTTTTCCTGCGCTTCTCAGGTCTTCGTTTGTATCAGAGCTCTGGTGTTCTGCTCCTCCTGGTTCCTGCAAGACAAAGCAGGGAAACTCAGTCCAGCAGGACTTGAAGAGACACAAACGGAGGTGAGAGCAGGCCTGGACATGGAGAGTCCCTCCTAAACCTGGAAACCAGGTTTTCTTGTGACAGAACAGTTAGTATAACAGAAAACACACAATGAAGATGTCATCGTCTTTCACACACATCAAAGATCACCTCAGCTTCTGCTAATGTCCTGTCCCATTTCTCACTGAGGCCTGCTCGATCTGCTCTACCAGACAAATAAACAGAAGCATCACTGTAGTTGTAGTTTTGTCTTCCTGCCCTCCTTGGTTTCTCTTGTATTAGCTCTCACCAGCCACATCAGTTAGGATCTTGTTTGCTCTGATGGCCTCTTGTGTTCCAGGTTTACATCCTTTTAGAGAACATTAGAATATATATTAAATGTGTGATGATGCTAAACCAGGCTCTGCCAGATGAAAAGGAACCCTAGGAACTCCTAGAACCCAAATAAAACAATAAATAAGATCTAGCAGCCAGATACAGAAAAGCTAAGGCTGGAAGTGATGGTCTGGTCCCACAGAGCCCTGATCTCAGCATCATGGAGTGTGTCTGGGATTCCATGAAGAGACAGAAGAACGTCAGGAAGCCTCCATCCACAGAAGATGTGTGGTTAGTTCTCCAAGATGTCTGGAACAACCAACCAGTCCAAGATCTGATGCTGTTTTGGAGGCAGAGGGTGGTCACGCCAGATATAGTAAAAGATATAGTAAGATATAGTAAAACAAAGGAAATGGTGATGGACTTCCAGAGAAACACTCCTCCTCACTCACCAGTAAACATCCAGGGAGCAGACATTGAGGTGGTGGACACCTTTAAGTACCTGGGTGTTCACCTCAACAGTAAACTGAACTGGTCCCACAACACAGATGCTCTGTATAAGAAGGGCCAAAGCCGCCTCCATCTCATGAGGAGGCTGAGGTCCTTCGGAGTTAAATCCCAGCTGCTGAAATCCTTTTATCACTCTGTTGTTGGCTCTGTTATTCATTCTGCTGTGGTCTGCTGGGGTGTAGGCAGCTCTGACCGAGACAGGAAGAGACTGAACAAGCTAGCTACCAAAGCTAGCTCGGTTCTGGGCTGCCCACTGGATTCTGTTGAGGAGACGTGTGAAAGGAGGATGCTGGGGAAGATGACCTCCATCTTAAGAAACCCCTCCCATCCACTGCACTCCACTGTGGAGATCATGGACAGCTCCTCCAGAGGTAGACTGAGACATCCCAGATGTAAAACTGAGCGCTATCGTAGATCCTTCATCCCCTCTGCAGTAAGAGTGTATAACTCCTCAGTTTAAGCTGTACTGGTATCATCCTGGTACACAATAACACCAATGCAATATTCATGTGTTCTATACTTGTGCAATACCGGATTCACATTGTTGTCTGTGTCTCTTACAGTATGCTGCATAGTGTTGGTACCAAGTTTGTTTTCATCTTTTATTTGTGTTTTTTTAGTGATCTAAGATTACAATACTAGATTACTGCCTATGTGTATATACATGTATCCTTGTTTTTTATTTCACTTCTAATTACCCTTTGAGTGATGGTGCTGCTGTGACGAGTGAATTTCCCCACTGTGGGATCAATAAAGTCTATTCTATTCTATTCTATATGGATTTGATTTAGATTTCTCTTTTGTTCATTCTGTTTTTTGTTGTTGATGAAAATAAATGATTAACTTTTCTATTTTTGAAAACATTCTTATTTTACAGCATTTTGTCACACCTGCCTACAACTTTTGCACAGTCTTGTATTTCTATTTTATTATTTGAACCATTAGAATTTGCAGATAACTTTGTATTTGAAGACGCGTGTGGTGTTGAAACGTTAGTGGTAGTTTTTATTTGCATCTAATAAATACTCACCTGAGTACTCCAGCCTCCTTCCTTTATAGTGATGCGTCCATCAGCTGTAGAGCACCAGCTTGTGAGTGGATGACAGGCAGATTAATTTATTCTACTGTTTTACTCATCATTTTTGATTTTACTTCCACTACTTGAGTAAAAATATAACTTGAGTACACTCTCTGACACCGCTGCATGTCTCCTCAGACATCCCAATAATAACTGTGCTTGTGACACTCATCTCCCCACAGACCAAACACAAAACAATGTTTGAGTGTCTCACATGAATGAGTGTATCGTTTGTTCTTTCCATTTTCATGGGTTTTACATTTATAGCACTCCAACTCCAGTCCAGTAGGCGGCGACCTTCCCAGTTGGTTTGCTGAAGCGCAGCGCTATTAAATCGAAGAAGAAGAAGAGCCGGAAACAGCAAAAGCGGGGGCCTCAGCTTCTTACATTACAATTTATTTATTTTCGGATAACAAACTTTGTATTAAAGAAAAAGACAAAAAACAACACCGGAAGCATGCCTTTGCCAGTTCAAGTGTTTAACTTTCAGGTAAGTGACATCATCACCACCGTGTATTTCAATTCCTTAAGTAAACATCGTTAGTTAACGAAGCTATTTGTGAACAACAGCTAAAGGTAGTGTTCGCTGTCGTGTGCTGCTTAAGAAACACTCATGCTGGTTCATGTTGTTTACAACTATAAAAAATCACGACAATAACTCACCAAATTTGCAGTTATGGGTAACCAAAGCAAAGCCAATCAAACGAAACGATGACATTGTTCTAAGATTAAACTGTCCTAAAGCGAACAGTGATTTATAAGTTAAAATTCTAAAATTTCAGGTTTACTTGTTAGCCGTCAAGTGTTTTTATTAAATTAAGCGGAACAACGCAGGCCTCCATTAGCTAGCTAACAACACGCTTACGTCAACACTGACGATAGCTAAAGAAAACATCACATGAAAACAAAGGTGCTGATTATCAGGTGGTCCTTGTCTATCGTTGGTCATCGAAGGCTGCCTGGAGCTGACCAGAGCTAGAGCTTCATCATGGTCATCCTCATTATGATGCTAGCTAGATAGAGCATCATCATGCTAGCTGTTTGTTAGCCGTTTAGGGAAAAGTCAGATTTAATCATGCTACTGTTTATGCTAAACGAGGTTATGGTGGATATTTTAATGAATATTGCAGTTGTTTAGCAGGTCTTGGACAATCCTTTTTGGTTTTAGCTGAGGTATTTGTCAAACTTTGACGACTGGTTTTAGTCTACTTATTTTTAGTTCTGTATTTGATCATGTTGTTGTACAACCTGAGACCTCGAAATGATTAAAGCATGATGGTGTGTAGCAATACCTAACAGCCCAGTGGGCCCCCACAAAGAGACTTTAATGCTGCAATACTGCTCGACACAAGCAAATCTGCCTTTCATAGCTGTTAGAATTTAAATCCTGATTATTATTATTATTGTTGTTGTTGTTGTTAAGTGTTTGCAAGTCATTTGCTTGATTGGGTTGTCCTTGTTTATTGTCTCAGTGGATCAACTAAAAGGAGAGTAACATTTGTCTGGTCTTTTGTTCTCAGGGGGCCGTGGAGCCCATGCAGATTGATGCAGAGCCTCAATACGACCAACAGAATGCTCCGGACATCAACTACATTGTTGAGAATCCAACACTGGTACTGATCACTCACCCTAGCAGCAGCGTGTGAATGTTTGTAAACATCCATCACATGCATTCACCAACACAAGAAAATAAACAGGAGATTGCATGTAGGGCTGGGCGATACGGGCTCAGATCAAGATCACAATGTTTTGAGCAGTTCACCTTCATAACGATAATTGGACAATAACGGCCCCACACACTAATACAAAATTGCTCCACATAGTATTCCTTTTGACCTATTCATTGCAAAATACTTGTAATTGCCACTTAAAAACATTGTAAAACTTACGTACCTTTAGTTGTTAAGATCTATAGAAAAACTAAACGGGTATGAAAGTACAAAAACTAAACTTTCATGTAAACGTTTGTTAGATAATATAGGGAGGCTACACTTGACTCCACCACCATGCTACCTGGTCTTGTCCAGATGGGATTGAGAGAAGTTCTTGGCATACCTGAAGCTCTTTCTGCATCTATGCTGCGATGGAGACTGCTTGTCATCTGAATTGCCTGGAGAATTGCTCTATCTTCTTCCTCTAACAACCACTCCAAGGCTGTCATCTTGGGGGCTCCTGGCTGAAAAAGATTTGTGACGTACAAAAATCTGTTACATTCAATCGGGTTAGATATCCTGCTCACGTTTCTCTGCTTGGTCTTCCTCCTCCTCCTCATGGTCATCTTCTTCAAACCCTCCTTCCTCATAAGGAAGGCTGACCTCCATGGGAAGCTGCAGACAAACTCCAGAAACAGCAATGCCTCCTCAGAAACTGTGACAGGAACATACTCATGCAAACCTGTGCTACTATATTGTTAACTGCTGCCTTCTCCAGTCTTTTCCAACATCATGTTCCAGTTTAAAGCAGCATTCCGCAACTTTGCAGTTATATGGTCTCTGTCGCCCTCTAGAGGCTTGCTGCGTAACGTCACTGTCGTAACATTAAATCTCTCTCTGGGGTGTAAGAGGCATGTTTACATTCCTAATGTCAGGCAAAACAATGAAAACAAACTTTTCCACCTCCACACATTGAATAAATAGTTTTATCAGGACTGTATAACAACTTTATGCCCGACCAAACACAATAACCCCGGTGAAATAATTTATTACTTACCTAACCATTAGCAGCACGGCTAGGTCAGAGTCCGTAGTTCATGCTGTTCTTTCTAAAAGAGCTCTCCAGCGAGGAAAAGACGGCCCAATAATAACGCTGGTCTTTGCTCTTGCTCTGTGACGTTCTCCTTTTATTTTCCTAGATTCCTCTGATAAGGGATTTCTAGCTTTCTTTGGTGAATCTGCCGCTGCTACAGCGAGTCTACGTTATACAATTATGGCAAGCCAAAGGGATAAAAAAATGAGCGTTCTAAACTCGCATTATGTCCGCCAAAACGCTCATTCAAGACATGAATTTTGGCGGACATAACGCGCGTTTAGAACGCACGCTTTTTTATCCCTTTGGCTTGCCATATTCTGCCATAAAACGACACCCAGTCAGTACTTCCTGCGGCTACCCGAAGCTCAAAAACTGTATAGTGCAGTAAACAGACGTGGGACCCCCCAACACTATCACAGGTATGAAAATGAACATAATAGATAATAGTATGACGCAAAAACTTTACAAAAAAGCATAATTTTAAGGTGTAAAAGTTGCGGAATGTTGCTTTAAAGCGAGGGTCCTTCAAAGAGGCCTCCTGAAGGAAGTTCTGAATGTCTTCATCCTATGATTTAAAAAAACAACATATAATGGTGACAAGGGTGTGATCTGTCAATTCTTTGTAAACACAGACACTGGTTGGAATGGAGAATACCTGATATCTTTCTTCCACATCTTTCCAGACTTTCTCTTTCACAGCAGCGATGAAAGGACTGTCCTCTTGAAGAACCAACACATGCATTAAGTAGATTTGGTTTTCATCCAGAATGATTCACCTGAACCACGGAGAGTCCTCTGTGCTGAAAGGATGGAAGTCTTTGACCACAACTTTGATGACGGTCCTATGGATGTGTGCCACCTTCCCTTTATTTTTTTATTAACCTTTAGGTAACTTGGCCTTCTTTGCCTAGGTGAAAGGCATCACAGTTGTGTCTGGAAGCTCACAAAATATAAACAATATATATTTGACCATGCCATGTGATGCAGGTCTTATACACCCCGCATTTGTAGTCAAATCAATCCTGCTGTTGTTCATTTGGTTTAACGGCAGACATTGCAGGAAAAAAGCAACTTTTTAAGAAGTAGGGGGAGTCGATTTCGAGGGGGGACACATCTTGTCGTAACACCAGCTAAACGGCACCATTTCACAACAAACCAGATAGTTTAATTATAACGCACTTATGGTTTAACTGCTCTGCATTCTTATTGTGTAAAACACTCAAACATACATTTTTACTGCCAACTTTTACCAAACCAGTTTAGTTTACCAAGTTTAGCAAACTTTTACCAAATCAGGCAGCCTTTCAAATGCGTTTTCACACAAGCTGTGAGACTGCAGTTGCTGCTCGATACCTGTCAGAATTGGCACATTTCACTATAGCTGAGGAATTAGTGTCCCAAAACTTATCAAGACTTGTGGTCGGTGTTAAAATGACTCACCTGAAGAACAAATGCTGCTGTTATCATCAGTCCATCACTCAGGCTGGGCACAGGCACTCCCATGTTGGGGTCTTCTGATGTACTGCTCACATTCATGGAGACTATCAGAAACGGCACAAGCTGCAGCTTTTAGATGGATTCCATGTGTCACCAAATGTTTCATTAAATTTGACATGTTTCCACTTTTGCTTGAAAATATCTTCAAACATTTGTTGCATGTGGAAGTTTCTGGATCCTTTCTGGTGAAATGTAACCACACTTTCATCATCTTGCCCTCTTTGTGTACGTTGACTGCTGCACGTCTGTACGCTGTGACTTGTTAACAGTGAACACTAGAGGGTGCTATTAAAGGAACACTTGGCAGTTCGGGCTTGTTTTTAGCACCCCCTGGTGTTAGTTGGCGAAAGCGAAAGTAAAACTCATCTCATCGCTTCGTCTTTTTAACACCATAATCTAACCTATGAAATGTCTCTTCAGCCTTCATTAGTGTCTACAGGAGCGGTTCATCACTAAATCAAACAAATCAGCTGTGTTCACGATCTAAAACATGAGGAAGCAGACTGCAGCGCCAGGTGTGTCAGCGCCAACAGGTGACGGCCTGCCACTCTGAATTTGCAAGTGCGGTATTCTGGCCACAGAAGGCGGTGGGTGTCTGAGTGACATTTCATTAAACCTGTGGGTCATTTTAGCACAAACCGGCTCATGAAAATGCTTCAAAAATATGAAAAAGTTGCATAGTATGCCTTCAAGATGCTACATATTTTGGGGTACCTTAATAAATCACCAAAATTCTTGTTGTATTTCAGGCTGGTTACTAATGTTGATGCATTAATTTCTACTGAGGAAGGTGCTTACCCAGCTAAAAAACACATTTTATCGTGGTGTCACCTTTACTTGCACTAATGGAGCAACAAGTAAAAAAAGCTGGGGTTAACTGCAGTGCAGCTCAGCGTGTGCGAGAGAGATTGTTAGCAGCGCTACTTTGACACCCTCTTTGACTACAGCTAAAACACTACAGCGTCGCGCGATAAGTCGTCATTCCCGCCTTTTTTCGGATTGGTTATTTTTGAGCTGGCTGTTATATCCCGCCCCTCATGGTGCTCGCTGCCTCTGAGTATCCAGACTAGTCCTCTGTGTAGAATAGACAGAGGGAAAGTCTGGCAGGCCTGGCTAGAGTTTTGGTACTCAACCCTAGTCGTGTGACTCCACCCCATCTGGTCCATAGCACAGCATCTTAAAGTGATATGAACATTGCCAACCTACACACATCTTTTCATTTCTACTGAATATACCAACAAGGGCAAAATGATGTAATAGTCAGAAATATTTTTGGTTTATTGTCCATTTCTAATTGCAGGTTATATTAGCTGTCAGTTTTGACTTTTTTTTAAATAATTTGTCTTTTTGTGCAGGACCTGGAGCAATATGTGACTAGCTACAGTGGATTAATGCGCATTGAGAGGCTTCAGTTCATTGCAGAGCATTGCCCTCAGCTGCGAGTAGAAGCTCTGAAGATGGCTCTCACCTTCGTCCAGAGGACCTTTAACGTTGATACTTACGAAGAGATCCACCGTAAACTGACAGAAGCCACAAGGTATTAAAAACACTAAATTTACTTTGCCTTCCCTTTTATTATTCATTGGTAACACTATATTAGTTATTTAATAATGTTAAGCCAATGTTTGTGTTAACCTCAATCTTGAATACCTTAGAAGAGGTCTGGGACCTTGAAGGTTCTTGTTAGCTGGTCAGAGCTGGTCTCTTCTGGACAGATGTCTTTGAGTCCTGCTAGGATCTGCTAGTGACTTTCTTAGTTTGGGGGTCACAGATGACCACTGACTCTACTGAGGCATCACCACTTGGTATTAGTCAATCTTGTTTTCCTTTCTATTTTGTAGTTTTTCAACCACGTTTGCCAGTCTGAATCTGAAGTTCTGTCAGGCTCCACCACCATCCTGACGGCCACACTGCATTTAGGACCATGAATATTTGGACAGAGATGTTTTTCCATTATAATATACATTATAATATGATAAATTTTAAAATACGTCAGATGCAGTTGAAGTGCAGATATGCAGCTTTAATTCTGTGGGTAGAGCAAAAACATTGCATATAAAGTAGGGTCACTAAAGTAATTTTTTTCTATACAATCCATTCCTTTCAAGGGGTCAAAGGTGATTGGAGCAGCGATGCCCTTTAGGTCTGCCAGACAGTCCCTCTTTTTGGTGCATTTTTCAAACTGGAAGTCTGGGTGGAGTAAAGCTTTGTTTATGCTTGACGCATATACATTGGATGGAACACGTGTCGGACTTTGCAGCGTTTATGGTTCCTTCCTACCTTCTGCGGCTTGTCTCCGCTGTGAGCCAATATTCTCCCAGACTGTAGGGGGCAGCATGGGGCTATTCGGCATGCATCCAACACTACACCATAGTAGAAGTAGAAATCACTGATGTTTTACATTTTTTTACTGCTTCCTCGTCTTTTCCGAGTGTGACAGCAATTTCTCTCCACGAATTATCAACAATATTTTGATCACAGTGATCTTTATGGGCCGAATCATAGAGATGTTTGTATTTACGAATCTCCGCTAGTATGAGCTCTTACCAGTCCGCCATGTTTTTCCACGTGGGACCGTCCACATAGTTAGAAAATTTCCTAGGTGCGCGGTGCAGAAACTTTGGGCCACGCGGAGGGGCGTGGTTGCTAATATGACGTAATTTGGCCACACGGAGCCTTGCGGACCTCGCGGACGCATCAAGCATAAACCAAGCTTCAGACTCTGGTAGAGGGGTGACTGACACTTTAAGCAAACCCTGACCCTGGCGTAAGTACATTTTGGAGATGAGAAAAATTGTAAAAAAAAAGCAAAAAAGAAAGCTCTGCCTTAAAGCTGTTATAGTGAATCTGCAAACAAGCTAGGTTTCGAACGCAAACACTGTCACGGAACACTCACCCCTCCCCTCGGGTGTCTTCTCTGAAGCCTCTTTTATAAAACAATGCCGCCAATTTGCCACAACGCTGATGCGGCATCTGGGAGCCTAAGGTCGTTTATAAGAGCTCAGACCGTGGCCGTAATGTTGCGCAATCATGTCCGTTTTATAAAAGATTACGCGATGGCGGCAAAAAGGAGGTATGGAGGCGGTCTCTACGCTGTCGCGGACTTCCGTGTATTTTGGACATAACTTGCTTTTTATTGCAATCAAAGCCGTGCTCCTTAAGTTTTTTTCCCCAGTCAGCTACAGGTGTGTGCTCCACAGTCCTTGTGATCTGTCAGATGATCTTAGCTGCAGATCTAACGGAGAGAAGCTCCTGGAGCTCCGCATCGCTCCAGTTTATCATCTCAGCTGATTCTGTTTACAAAAACTAAACTTATGGCCGTGTTTACTTTCATTTTCAACATAGTTCCCGGCCGGAGATCGGCATTAATTCATGGCGTGGTCATGAAACCTCCCTCTTTTGCGCCAAGGCTTAATGTGCGTTTATAAGACCGGCTAAGCCGCAATATTACCGCGATATTACTACCAAGCGTGTCGGCACGAATGCCGCAAAATTCCCGCAACGTGATGCCGCCATGGTGCGTTCATAAGAAACACGTTGTGGTAATATTACGCTGATTTGCCGGCACGGTGTGTCTTATAAAAGAGGCTTGACTCTTCTGCTAGAACCAGAAACCTGCATTACCAGAGGAAACGAGAGAGCTCTAAACACCAGTCGCCGTTTTCTAGGTCCAAACGTCTTTTGTTGTCCGTGACTTCAAATGGTGTTTTTCTTTTTGGGACTCTGGTAGTTTGTCCTAAAGTTGAAGTGGTAGCAGCCGGCTGTTTCTCCTTCTCTGATATTATTGAGCGGAGAACCTCTCTCACCAGTGGAGTTCTGTTGATGAGTATGTGAGTGTGGAATGAGTGCAGGACCCAGGGAAGTGTGGCAGTTTAGCGAGACCGACAACTGGATGATCCAGTGGATGCTTTTGGTCCAAAATGTGTTATTGGTGGAGGTTTTTAGACAAATGCAAGCAAAGTTTTTTTTTAAATCTCCACAATATATTTATAGCTATACTATGTTAGAACGTTAAGAGACATGAAAAAAAAGTTTTGAGCTAATTTGTTATTGCAGCTTTAAAGGTGCTAAGCTTACCCAATGTTTCTCTACAAACAGAGAACTGTGATTGGCTAGGCCTTAACTTAGCCGAGCCAATGGTAGACCTGCTGAGGCTACAATGGAGTGTGGTTAGACCAGTGGTTCTCAGTTAGTGGGGCGTGCCCCCCTTGCGGGGCACGGGAGAAGAGCAGGGGGGCGTGGCAGACGCACCCGACACCCCCCACCCCGCTCGGAGCTTCCCCGACGAATACAAGGGCATTCCAACCTCCACTGTCAGTCCAATAAATGAGGATCACAGACTGATTTGTGAACACAGAAAAAGTCCAAACATGAATTTTATTTAATGGAAAGGCAGTGCATGTGTTAGATGGAAGAGAAATTTAGATTTTTCTTACTTTTTGTTTCGTTTTATATTTGTTGTTTGGTAGAGTGACGTATAAACGGCCCATATTAAACAACAGTTATGTTAAAAAGAAGTCTGATCTTGTTTCCCTGCGGTGCCCACCATAGTGGTATTTTTTTTAAATAAAATAAATGAGAAATTGAAAGAATCGCTGCTGCATTTGGACACACGCAGAGGCCGCATTTTCCCTTCACTTTCATTTAAAAAAATGTTAATAATAATAAACATTCAATTAAACCGTTAAATATCCATTCATTTTAATTAATATTTAGTCCAAACACGCTGACCAGAGTGCCCCAGTAACATAGAAACAATGCAATTAAACAATTTCACTTAAATGATCAACATTTCACCTGCTGCGGCCCCAACGCACATTCTTTCTGCTCCGGCGTAAACCCGAACCGGTCACCTGCTTGTGCGTAATCAGATGTCTCTATGGAGCTTGCTGAAGAGGCTAACGAGGTTCTGGACTTTTGCCTCAGACAGACTCATGGCTGTTTAAATGTTATGATTCAGAGCTCTGCTGACACGCTGGATCCGAAGATCCAAAGCGGGTGCTGGATTAACGAGTTCTACTTCAGCCAGAGTTTTAAAGTCAGGAAACATTTGTCCAAATGAAATAACCAGATGTCTACCAGACTCTCTGAAAGAAGGGTTTCCACTTTCCAGATCTAGAAGCTCTCGACATTGCGCTCTTGTGCACAAGTCTGTCAGACCCGCTCTGAACTCCTATTGCGCGCCGCTTGTGCGCACTGCCAGATGCGGAGAATAACACAGACACTCCGATGTGAATCTTTCCATGATGTTACCTCCACAATGGATTCTGTGGGTAACGGGTAAAATATCTGCGCACCTGCATGAATCCTTAACTCACTTACTCACGGACAAATAAATAAATAAACAAATCACCTCTTGTATAAACAACCGTTGAACGGCTCAGCCAATCATAGATGGTTGAGTAATTTGTCTAATCGCCCAACCCTACCACACAGTCACCCCTGCTCTGGCATCAAGATCATTCCCCTACTGCCCGACATTCGCAGAAGAACTATCAGCGCGTTATATGGCAAGCCGTTTTAATATTTATTCCAGACTGAATATGTAGTCAGAAATCTATAATTCTATTGTTCCTAGCAGAAATTAACATTCCAGTAGGGCTGCACAATATATCGAAAATTTATCGTTATCGCAATATCAGCATGCGCAATAGGCATATCGCAAAAACAGAAAAATATCGCAATTAATGGTCATCTCAGATTTTTGCTACACAAAACGCATTTTGTCAATCAAATGGAAGCATGAAGTTTTGGCAAATCAGATAGAGCCCTTCACCCATTTGGCCAATCGGTTGGGTTCTTATAGGTTAGATGCCTTGGTGCCTAGGTGGACGGCACTTCATTTGGATGGCTAGCAAACACCTGAGTTAGCTTAGAGAGCGTCACAATGACTGAGGGTAAGACGCGTGCAGAAAATGTTAGCGAGAAAGAACTCATAATTCAAACAGCATGACTATTATTTCAAAGTACTTGTGTTTGTTGCAAGACATGTCAAACACCCGTGGCAACCATGAGGGGAAACACGACAAATCTCCGTTGTCACCTTCAACACAACCATAAAGATCTATATATTGGGCTCTAGAAATGTAATGTGAACTTGCATGATTTCATTTTGTTACTGTATTAATACTAATTATAGAGGATGGAGTGGTGTGTCTAAAGTATATATACAAAAACTGCAGATTTAAGTATTTGTTCATTTATCGCAAGTAATATCGATATCACAATAATAAGCACTGTTATCGCATATCGCAGGTTTTCCTAATATCGTGCAGCCCTACATTCCAGATATCCATAAAACAATCTTACTGTACACCAGGGCTATTCAAATGGCGGCCCGCGGGCCACTTCCGGCCCGCGGGCCCTCACCAGGTGGCCCACCTGGCCCTATCCCCCAACCACCAACAGAAAAAACCCAGTTAAAAACAGTTTTTGCGTGCGAGTTTCAAAATTCCCACACTGATATTGCACTTGAACGCAACACCATTTTAGCAATCACAGACATATATATGTAGACACCCCGTGGACTGGTGCTGCCTATTGGAGCTGCCCATCTACGTACTCATGTCTATGTCTGCAGTTGACCAATAAAAACACACCTTTGGGACGCCGCAGCAGCAAGACTCTGGTTTCAATTTATGCTTAAAATGCGGATTATAGACTACACACCCGTTTTATTTTTGTTAACAGACCAAATAAAACCAGAGTTATACTAAAATAATTAAACTAAGAATGGGTTCAGTAGCGTTTTGTTGCTGAGGGAGATGATGGCTGCTGCGTGATCTGACAGCAGGTGTCAAAAGGTGCGCTGAGGCGCTGTCACGGAGCGGAGAAAACACTGAGACAGACATTGACGGCAAAACTTTAGATACTGGAGCAATTTGTGACAGATAGATAGTTACTTCTCTGTAGTTTAGTGGTTTTTTGTATAAAGGAGGATGAGAAGGAAGGATGTCCAGCTGACAGCTCAGCTGTTTAGCTGGAAGACGTGAAAAGGAGCAGCAAGCGTTTTATTCGTGGACGGAAATGACGGGAAACGTGGGTTTAGAGGTGGCGAGTGCATGAAGAGGTGGAGAATGAGGGAAAAAAATGTGTCCGTGTTAAAAAGTCTCTAAAATACAAAAAAAGGACTAAATAAACTAAAAATAAACTGTAAACACATTATACTGGACCGCATACATGACAATTTACCCCATAACTCACTGTTGCTGCATCTTCTTTTGTTTTCTGGAGGCTTCCCCCCCCCAAAAAAATCTAAAATCCGCTTTTAATCCAGCTTGGATGGAAAAATATGTGTGACAATGAGCATCCTGTCACCGGATCCCGATTGATCATGCACCTGGGCTGCTGGGTCACGAGTATATACGTTTGGCTGACTGGTTAGCGTGCGTGTCTCCCACCCGGGAAGTCCGCGGTTCGAGTCCCACCCGGGGCCCTGTTTTGTCCACCTTGTCACATATGTTTATTTTGCATAGCTGCTATGCTATTATTGTTAATTTTCATTTAGTAGCTACGATCGAGTTAATGCAGGTTAAAAACCATAAAAATGTTTGTATTACCAGCTCTGCAACTGTTGAATTGATGCAGATCATTAAAACAATAAGAAGACGTGCATTGCTGTTATTTTAGTTGTATTTGTAGGAGTGGTGGAGGTAATAATATCAGTCAAAATATTAAAATTTAATATTTAAATGTTGTCAGTAAAATACATAATAAAGATTTGGGTATCCGGCCCTAAGCTGATCCGCGATTTAGAAATCTGGCCCAGTAGAGAAAGTAATTGAAGAGGCCTGCTGTACACAATGAACATTGTGCAACCCCCCCCGCACATTGGGAGGGGGGCATGAAAAAATCCATGTATCCTAGGGGGGGCTTCACTGAAAGTATTTGAGAACCACTGGGTTAGACCAACCTACAGAGCAAACTCATTTGCTGCTTCTACGGTTGCTCTGGATTTCTGGGCTAGAACTGTGCTGCTTTTCTAGATGTTGTTTCTTTTGGTAGAATTTCAGATATCATATACTGCTGTTTTGTGCAATGAGATTTCAGTCTGTATTGACAATGTTCTACTTTTTGATTTGGACTCTGCACATCCCTCATAGCCATAATGACATCTAATTTTGTTGAAGATGTTTCAACGATAATAAACATAGTCATTCATATCAGTCACTTATTTGATCTGCCTGTGCTTCATTTTGTGCAACATTGTACTCCTAAATGATGGTTCCTCCTCTCCTGCATTGGGTTTCTGTTGTCCAAATCATTTACTTAGCAGTTCATCACTGTGGGCTTTGTCACAGATGTTCTCCAGGATCCACGTTGTTTCATCCTGTAAAGTGGTTCTGACACTCTGGAACCCATCTGTAGCTGCTCTTTGTGATGTTCTGTCTGAGGGGTTCAGCTCTGAGCAGAACTATAGTGGACACAGCATCACTTGTGTTTGGGTACAGAGAAAATAAATAAGCAAAACTCAAGCATGTTAATGCCTCATCTTATTTTATGTGTTTCTCTTTTCTCTTCTCTTTAGGGAAGTGCAGGGTGCACCAGATGCAGTACCTGAAGGAGGAATTGTTTCTCCTCCGTTGGACTCGGCTTGGGCTGAATCAACCCGAAAAAAGGCTCTTCTCAAGCTAGAGAAGCTGGATACCGATCTGAAAAACTACAAAGGCAACTCGATTAAAGAGAGCATCAGGTATGACTGCAGATGCTAAATCTGTTGGTTTGGGTTTATAGTTTAAATAAATGGGTGCTATTTTCCCTGATTAAAGCAAGTTTAGGTCCAAAGATTTCATGGTGGTTTGTTCAAAAACCTATTTTATAAACATAGGAACTATTAATAATTTTAGATGACACGTTTTCTGCTAGAAATTATACACTGCTAAAAAAAATAAAGGGAACACAAAAATAAGACATCCTAGATCTGAACGAATGAAATATTCTTATTAAATACTTTCTTTACATAGTTGAATGTGCTGACGACAAAATCACACAAATCAGTGGAAATCAGATTTATCAACCCATGGAGGTCTGGATTTGGAGTCACACTCACAACTAAAGTGGAAAAAAACACTACAGGCTGACCCAGCTTTGACGTAATGTCCTTAAAACTAGTCAGAATGAGGCTCAGTAGTGGGTGTGGCTTCCACATGTCTGTATGACCTCCCTACAACGCCTGGGCATGCTCCTGATGAGGTGGTGGATGGTCTCCTGAGGGATCTCCTCCCAGACCTGGACTAAAACATGATGTCCCAGATGTGCTCAATTGGATTCAGGTCTGGGGAACGGGCGGGCCAGTCCATAGCATCAATGCCTTCATCTTGCAGGAACTGCTGACACACTCTAGCCACATGAGGTCTAGCATTGTCTTGCATTAGGAGGAACCCAGGGCCAACCGCACCAGCATATGGTCTCACAAGGGTCTGAGGATCTCATCTCGGTACCTAATGGCAGTCAGGTTACCTCTGGTGAGCACATGGAGGACTGTGCGGCCCCCCAAAGAAATGCCACCCCACACCATTACTGATCCACTGCCAAAAGGGTCATGCTGGAGGATGTTGCAGGCAGCAGAATGTTCTCAGTGCTCCTCCTGTTTCTCCTTGCACAAAGGCAGAGGTAGCGGTCCTACTGCTGGGTTGTTGCCCTCCTACGGCCTCCTCCACATCTCCTGATGTACTGGCCTGTCTCCTGGTAGTGCCTCCATGCTCTGGACACTACGCTGACAGACAGCAAACCTTCTTGCCACAGCTCTCATTAACATGCCATCCTGGATGAGCTGCACTACCTGAGCCACTCGTGTGGGTTGTAAATCCCCACTCCTGGAGCATGTCATGAAACACATCTGCAATGACTTGGCTTGTGTGTGAACTGCAAGACCACTCCTTGTGGAATGAAATCTTCATCTAGCCACTGTGTGATTAAGTTAATCAGAGACACTGGGCTCACACTGCTCACCCAAATATCACTTGTCAAGCTAAATGTCTGGCAGAAGGTCTCCTCAAATGACCAGTAGCTTAATTTCTTGGATGCACCTAAATGTTGTTTTTTTGACCCGCTACCCTATGTCATCTTAATAAAAGTTAATTTTATTTTTGCTTTACCCGTTAAAGCATTTATTATTATACTAACACTGTCTGTTGGAGGTAAACAAAGCTCTGGAATCAGGTTCTGTGGTACTGGAGCATTTTTATGGGTGTGAGTACGTGCATGTGTTATCTGCTCAATCCCAAACTTGTAATGGACTGGATTAACCTATGATAAACACTAGCTCCGTGGATACTGCAGTCTAGTAAACAATCTTTTAAACTTTGTAATGAAGTCACCAACTCTCCTACCTTGGATCTGGTGTGAAACCTTACTACTAAGGCTGTTGTTTTTCTTTGCTTCTGGGGGGGCTATTGCTTGTTTAAAATGACAGAAAATTGAACCTGAACATCCCAAACTACCCTACAGGTTAACATCCATTCTCATCTTTCCCATCTTCACTGCAGGAGGGGCCATGATGATTTGGGGGACCACTACCTGGACTGTGGGGACCTCAGTAATGCTCTAAAATGCTATTCCCGTGCCAGAGATTACTGCACCAGTGCTAAACATGTTATTAACATGTGTCTGAATGTTATTAAGGTACAGTAGGAAAAAACACAACATTTAAGATGAAACAAAATATTCTTAAAGCTGCTGTAGCAAATCTGCAAACAAGCTAGGTTTTAAACACAAACATGGTCACGGAACACTCACCCCTCCCCTCAGGTATCTTCCCTGAGACGCCAGAACCAGAAAACCGCATCGCCAGAGGAAACGAAATAGCGCTAAACACCAGTCGTTGTTTTCTAGGTCCAAACATCTTTTGTTGTCCATGACTTCAAATGGTGTTTTTCTTTTTGGGACTCTGGTAGTTTGTCCTAAAGTTGAAGTGGTAGCAGCCGGCTGTTTCTCCTTCTCTGATTTTATTGAACAGAGAACCTCTCACACCAGTGGTGTTCTGTTGCTGAATACGTGTGTGTGTGATGAGTGGAGGACCCAGGGAAGTGTGGCGGTTCGGTGAGACCGACAACCAGATGGTCCAATAGTTGCTTTCGGCACAAAGCGTGTTATTGGTGGAGGTTTTTAGACAAATGCAAGATAACCACTTCATTAATTTTTTTTTTTATTTTATTTTTATCTCCACAATATATTTAAAGCTATAGTATGTTAGAACGTTTTTAAGAGGCATGAAAAAATGTTTTTAGCTAACTTGTTTTCCAAATTTGCTATAACAGTTTTAAAATGCGCACACACATCTTCATAAGAACAAACCAATCGTTGTAAAGAAGGTTTCTTCTCCTGTCTGCTAGGTGAGCGTGTACCTCCAGAACTGGTCACATGTGCTGAGCTACGTGAACAAAGCAGAATCCACCCCAGAAATTGCAGAGGTAATTGCATTCATTTTGATCAAAGGTGCCTCCATTGCAGTAGGAGACGATCAAACTATAACTTTATATATATATATATGTCCAGGTCCATTGTGTGTACCAAATCTAGCATTTGGAACTATATGATCTAATTGGTAATGGCTGTGAGGTCTAGTTTATACTTCTCCATCAGCAAGTTTGTACTCACACTCACTTGTATTGATGGAGACGTTTTCCTTTTATTCTTCTCCATTGATGTGTCAGTGTTGTGAAGCAATTCTCCGCCAGGACAGGAGAGGGCGTAGCGCTTTTCTGGGGTATCCTGCCATCAATGCAGTCACGTCTCTAGTGTGTTTATATTGTTTATGTAGTTCAGAGACTTAAACACAGACACATTTGTCCACCTCTTCATGCAGCACCACCTTTAAACTCACATTTTTGTAATTTCCTGACGTAAATAAAAAGTTTGCTGCATATCTTTGTACACTGGAGGCGATTTTCAAACTTTATAAACTCAGAAAATTTCACTAGAAACACCCAAAAGTGTTGCTCAGATTTAATTTACACCTTTCCACTATCTTCTGGTTTAAAGTAATAACTTCATGAGTGATACTATTTGCAGCTGTGGCTCGTTAAACTCTGCAATCATGCTGCAGTGTGGGGCTGTAGCGCATGGCGTTGTCACTCACAGCACATAGAAATATACTAAATAGATCTGTTCTTATGGATCGGGTCCATAGTCTCCGATACCCGATCTAGAATTTTCTCTATATCTGTGCCGATACAGATATGAAGATTGGATCGGTGCATCCCTAGTTAGGGTTGGGCAATAAACTTTACCGTTACCGAAACTTATGACTCTAACCTGTGTCCTTTTTCCCATATTGGTAAATTTGGTCATAAAAAAATGAAGGCGTGTTTAGGTTAGTGGTGTTCATGTCACTTTTAGAGGGTGTACCACCTCGAGTAACTGTCACGTGACTCCACCCCTTCCAGTCTGTAACAAGAAAGAAAAAACAGGAAAAGGAGGATGATTCACATAGCATCGCGTCTCTTGTTAGCCTAGAAGTCTAAACCAGCATTTGCCGAAGCAAAATAATTTTGCTCAGCATGTCACAGAAATACAGACGTGAACAAAATAGTTGATACCCTTCGGCCAATGAAAGAAAACGACAGACAGCCGTGAGCGGTGAACAGCGAGCTCTGTTTCTGTCACTAGATATGTTCGGCTCTCGTTTTATTTCTTTGAGGGGGAATGGCGGTGCTGTTGACGGAGTTGAAGGAAGCAGCGTCCTCCTGACCGATCACAGGCTTGCGGTCTCCATCGCTTTTGACATATAGTTAGAAAAATGGGCTCTCTCTACTCCATCCTTGCAAGCCTGTTGGAGAGCATTTGTGACAAAGGATAATGGTGTGTGTCTCCGCACCGACACAGACGGAGAAGTATAAACTAGCCTTAAAGGAGCATGTTAATGTGTGTATCACTGAAGTAGAAGCCAGTATTTTCTTGATTTTATTGAGCTGTTTTAAGTTTTACTTTAATGTCTGTGATAATGATCTTGCTTAATAACTTTCTGATTTGTGACTGAAAATTAGTTCCTAGTCACAACATTGGTGCTATCTGCTAGTTTCAGGATAAATATAAACAGAAACTGAAATAGTCACTCAATGTGATGATGATGTTAGTGGAATTTTAATTACAGCTTACTATTTTATCATAAAAATATTATTCTAGTTAAAAAACTCTTGTGTTTTCTTTGTTGTAGCAACGAGGAGAGCGAGACAGTCAGAACCAAGCTGTCCTCACCAAGTTAAAGTGTGCAGCAGGTATGATGTTCTTCTGTGTAAACAATCCTCAAACAACTAAAGCTAACTGCTTTTTGTTTCAGTAAAATGACCAAAATGACCTCTAAATCTCAAAGCTGAACTGTTAGAAGTTAATTGACCTTTCGCAGAGCCCCGCCCCCCTTAGTTACTGTTGCCAACTCCGACAATAAGTGGATCAAATACTGCAGCTCCGCAGATTTCCGCGATGGGAAGAAGTAGACAGATGCGTGTCAGCGACATTTTTTGGAGCAATTCCTCCTCAATATCATCCAGATTGAGGCAAAAGGGTTACAGTATGCAGTGGAGGGATATATTAGTGTCGGCTCCGCTGAGCGAAGCGTAGCAGGGAACAAGGAGTTGGGAGTTTGGGAGAAGGTCCGGCGTCCGGGGACGCATGGATCCGAGGAGCGGTGGCGGCAATGCAGTGTCCCTGTGAGCTGTCAGATGATCTGAGCTGCAGGCAGCTCTAACGGAGAAAAGCTCTCGCTATCATCTCAGCTGAGTCTGTTTATAAAATGTAACTTTTTAAGCCCGTGTTTACTTTCATTTTTAGCTCCCAGCCGGAGCGCGGCATTAATTCATCACGTGATCATGACTCCACCCGCTGTTGCGCCAATAGGCTTAATGTGCGTTTATAAGACACACGGTTGAGGTAATATTACGCTGATTTGCCAGCACGGTGTGTCTTATCTAAAAGGGTCTTGGATAGTCTGGGAGGCGGACCTCCGCCCAGCCGCGGGCGGGGGGAGCACTCATGCTGTTGCTGGTTGAGGTCGATGAGGAGGTTCTGAAGGGAAACGAAGGAGACACGACTACTATCGAGGCTAATGCTTAGTAGTAAATTAGGCTTAGCTTCATCATTTTGTTTGGAGTTGTCGATAGTAACGGTTGCTATGATGTGTGATTGGACAATAGCCGTTCTGGGGGCGGGGCCGGCGAAAGGCTAATTCTGCACTTTTACTGCTCTCAATTTCCTTCTCACATGTCTAAAAATCCAGTGCGAGGGATGTTTGCATCACATTTTTTTTACCCCACCCAAGCCCGAGTCACTTGATTTTGAGTCCTGAATCAAATATTTCAGAAAAGCATTAAAATAAGGAGGAAATCAGGAACACATCCAAGTTGTCCTATAAGGCACAATTGCACCAACAATGTTTAATTTAAACTAAGATTTGTCATCTCGTCGGGGGATGGGGGGGTACGCCTGGCATTAAGACTGAACAGTCATTAAAAAATGTTTTTTAACTGGTGGAGTAGTTATATGCTTTGTGTGGGTTAGGCTACAGAGTTTGGAAATAAATCAATCTCATGCTTTTTATAAAAAAACGAACCAGATGACTGGAGTGAACGCTGGAGTTGTTGCCTTTTTGAGTGGGCCACCGTAGCTGCAATACTTACTCTGAACTGCATGGCGCTACAGAGTCGCAATTTTTACCATGATTTCTATGAATATCCCACATAGCACCTTTAAACACTGGTCTCAGCAACGCTACCGCAGAGCAGTTAGCCGGGCCTCTGTTAGCACCAGCCTGAGCTGTTAGCTTCAACTAGCAACAGCCTTGTTGAAAGAGAGAAAAACAGCACTCACCACTCAGGTTCCAGGATATTCTGGTAAAATCCAGACTAGAAATGAAGGCTAGATAGACCCATAGGTTGTGGTTTGGTATTTTTCTTCCTTGTTCATCTGCAACCCTTATACAAGCAGCCTCTCTTTGCCACACACTCATTCTTGACTCATCGCTTGAGTGGGGTCTTTTTTTTTCAGAACTTTATTGAACAAACGAACAGTTACAAAATCACAAAATTTTACACAAAATATGCGCCAGGGTGCAAAAATATCAAATGAATTAAAACAATTTATATGTGGTGCAAATATTGTTTTTAAAGCCTTTTTGTTAAGCCATCCATTAATCAATTTCTTTCTTTTTAATAAACATTTTTTAAAATAATATAGATAATTATAAGAGAGTTTAGAATGATCTAGCACACTTTAGGACGTTATATCACTGTATAATATTACAGAATAGTTCACAATTATTATTATTAATTATTGAGTGGGGACTTACTGAGAAAACCTAATCAGATTCTTAATGTTGAATGCAGCTCTGTCTTCTCCACCATGTGAAGTACCCAATGTGCACACACTGCCTTTTCTGTCTGGTTTAGAACACGACTGCAGAGATTTTTCTCTCTCTTGAAGTGGTGTATGAATTCCTCGCCTGCCGTAAATTGTGTGATGTTACTGTTGTTGTCGTCGATGAAACAATGAATGTTGATGAAGTGAAACTTGTTAAAATTCAAACTAAGCCATTGTTATTACGTGAGAAAATTTCTATCTCAGGATGAATTTAGCTGTTTTATAAGGTTATATCTGATCTTTTCCACCCCATTTTGATTGTTGGAAAATCATGTGATCAATACTAGCAAAAGTCACCTTAACTCAGATGCATGCAGTTCCTTTCATGAGAAAACCTTTAGACCACCAGTGGGAGCTGAATAAGGGTTGGGACGGTGCATTGGTGCAGAACTGGTACGTGGTCATAGAGATGGGTCATATTAGTCAAAGTTTACCCAAACGAGACGAAGTAGTGAGCAGAGACAAATGGCAGAGAGCCATGAATGCTGATCAGACCTTGAGACAACCTCAAACAACCCTGGGTGTGTCGCATCTTACAGGAAGAGGAGGTGAAGGTTGGACAAACGTCGCAGTGCATGCTGGCCTCTCATAGAACAAGCATGAAACAAATAATAATAACTCATAAGCATTATTTAAGCATATCACTGAATGAATTTTGGAGTCTTATTGTAAAGTGTAAACATTTATCTCTTAGGAAATGCACAACAGTGGTAAATGAGCTTTACTTATTCAATATCAGTTGAAACAATCACATATCAAGCATTTTACACATTTTGTTTGTATTTCAAAACGGATTTAGTGTTTACAACTGAACTCACAACTGAAGAAATGAGCAAATTTAAACATCTGACCTCTTTAAGAATTAAAGAACATTATCAATCCCGTCATTGGACATTTCTTAGTCAGTCTACCTGGCTGTCTATCTACCTAATCTGTCAGTCTTTGTACTGTACACAGAATTAATTAAAAGTAATGCTTATGAGTCTATTAAGCATTTAGAAAGTGTTTCTAAAGGGATACATGTTTACACTTTACAATAAGGGTCCAAAAGTCATTTAGTAATGGTTAACTATGGATAAGTAATACTTAAATAATACTTATGAGTCTATTAAGCATTTAGCAAGTGTTTCTAAAGGGATACATGTTTTTACCTTACCTAAGGTCAGGTAAGGGCTACCTGCTGACGTACACAGTACAGCATTAGTAAGTGAGTAATTAATTGTTTATTAATGCCCATCCAAGTAACATCCAAAATACAGGGTAGGATAAGTGGCTGCATTAGTTAGCTGTTACTTACTGCTTATTTACTGCAAATACACAACCATAGTAAATGATTACTTGGGTATTTATTAAGGGTTTTTTAACACATCAACTATCATGGTAATTACTGCAGAGTAAAACACATGATGCTAAGTAATTAAATTATTTAATGCTTATTACTGCATTAACTAAGGTTCAGTAATAAACAATAGTTAATGGCTTAATAATGCATTAAATAATATGTTTAGTAACACTATGTAATGCATAAAAGCAGTTATTAATACTTTATTAAATGGTTTAGTAATGCTTAATAATGCACTAATTAACGTTAGTAAAGGGACCCTTATTGTAAAGTGTTACCAAAATGTTTTTAAAGCTAGATTTGAGAAACTTCCAGCAGTTTACTGTCAAATGGCACCATGGGATTCAAGGCCAGCGTGACGACGGTCCTGACATCCTGACAGATCAGAGCTGTGTTGTTGGTCCAGAAACATGACGCCGTGTAGGGGTTGTGACCCGTAAGTGATTAGATTAGCCAGCATGTTGGCGTCTCTGGGTGAAAAATGTTACATTCTTCAGCACGTAGGCCGGTTTCATCAGAAGTTCACTTGTTAAGGCAGCACATAGAGAATAGGAAAAAATAATACAGGCAAATACACAAAGGCAGTGGGCTATTATTGTCACCTTCAGCAATTAAAAAATGAATAAAAATAGAAAATTGAGTTTCCAAGAAGAAACAGCATAAAGGACACAGACATACTAATGTACAGCCGGGTATTGCACGCGTACTGAATCTAGCACTGATGTTAGCGTGTAACAGAATAACACCAGCAACAGTTAAACTGTGGAGTTCTACACTCTTACTGCAGTGGGAATGAATGACCTACGGTAGCGTTCTGTTTTACATCTTGATGTGTCAGTCTGCCACTAAAGGAGCTGTCCTTGACTTCCACAGTGGGTGGGAGGGGTTTTCCAAGATGTGGTAGAGACCACCCTGCTCCCAACTGGGCACCGGCGCACCTGCCGCCACCATCTGTTTCCTGCAACTGGCTTGTTCCAGCAGGATTTAGCTGACAGGCAGGATGATGCGAGCAAAGTGTTCATCTGGTTACTGAAAGTCAACATGAACTGTTCTCTACAAGCGGTCAGCGTTCACTTTGAAGTTTCGTTCAAAAGATTCGATTCATCTCTGAATATCGCGTCACTACATTTTTCCTTACCTCTACCTCACCCACAAGCACCTCGATTTCGGTCTAAGTGAAAGTTCATTTTCTAGACCTCTCAGTTTCCATGGTTACCCATTAAATGCCACCGATCAGCCGGCTTATGTATGTGCAGAATAAGCATTAAGTGGTTTTCACAGTGGGTGTGTAGGAGGCGGGATGTGATGCAAACTCACCTGAGCACATTTCTAGGAAGAGAGGGATTTCTAAACCAGGAATTGTGTTCAGCTGTACGTACACAAGGTTTTATATTACTTTGCATAAGTAATTTCTTTTCATTTGAGGGTCCTGGTCTTTAAAAATAAATGTTTGTAAATCCCAAGGGAGCCATGATCAGTTCTTACTGTTAGAACGGTAAGAAATCAAAAATGGGGGTTCGGGGTTCAGATTATCTTGATAGCTGGGACGATATTTTCTAATTTATCTCTTTACATGAATCTTCCTCCCCCACTCCCTCTTTTTTCAGGACTGGCTGAGTTGGCCTCCCGAAAATACAAACCAGCTGCCAAATGCTTCCTGCAGGCGTCCTTCGACCACTGTGATTGTCCAGAAGTGAGTGGATGTGCTTCCTTCTCTAAACGTCTGCCTTTCTAGCTAAAAATATTGTCGTTCAAGTGTGTTTCAAGTACAGCTGTACGCTCTTGGATCAGGGTCATGACCTAGAACAGGAAACCGCTATTTCTGGTTTATGGTAGAAATTGTGTTACAGGTTTTAAAAACTGGATGAGAACTTGTTTTTGTCATGCTGAATAGATGTTGAAGCCATTCTTGTGAAAGCTTGAACATTTTAAACAAATGTTTTTTGTTGCAGCTGTTGTCACCCAGTAACGTGGCTGTGTACGGGGGCTTGTGTGCTTTGGCCACATTCGACCGACAGGAGCTCCAGCGTAACGTCATCTCTAGCAGGTAGGATGCTCTAGTTGGCACCGCTGGATAAATATCTTTTTTCCTTCTGTTGAAATAACTCTCCTGATCACCTCTTTTGTTTTCAGCTCCTTCAAATTATTTCTGGAGTTAGAACCACAGATCCGTGATATCATCTTCAAGTTCTACGAGTCCAAGTACGCTTCCTGTCTCAAGCTGTTGGATGAAATGAAGGTTAGAACATCAACTAATCCTAGTCCTGGAGCCCGGACCCAGCTTCAGAAATGAGGAAAAAAGCCTTTTCCAGTCAAGTTTTAAAAATATATTTTATTATAATAATCGTGAATAAAATGAAGCTGAATGACTCGTTTAGAGTTCATGACTAAAACATTTGTGAAAGATGACGTGCAAGGATTGAAGCAGAAATGAGAGGAAAAGTAGTTCTGGTCTAAATGAAGAGCACTGAAACATGACTGGAAAGAAAATTTATGCTATTTCTGTGTTCTGAGCGTTTGAAGGAGAGGAATGTGATCATTCTGTTTCTGCAGGATAATCTGCTGTTGGACATGTACCTGGCACCACACATCAAAACTCTGTACAGTCAGATCAGAAACAGAGCCCTGATCCAGGTGAGTTCATTCTATTCTACCTGCACCTGTGTCTCTGAGCCATTAGGGGGTCTGATAACTCCTGTACCAACTCATGGATTACACAGTTTGTGTTATTAGGTTGAATAAAGGCAGCTTGGAGTGTCTAATGGCGCTTACACACTAGCACCAGCTCCGCACGGCCGGGTGGCCCGGGGATTTCTGGCGCCGAACCGGACGTCTTTTCAGCCCTCTTCCCAAGGCGTTCAACCTCGGGCCGAAACCGGGCCAACACACCCACTGCCGACTGATTGGCCGGCTCAAATTCACGCCTACCGTTAGGGAGAGCCTCCAATTACCAGCGTGGGACTCCTGTATGCACGCTTCATTATCACTCTGGATGCAGAGGAGTTAACAAGCCTCTGACTGAAGCCGTTTGTCTCTGCTGTGAGGAGCGCACAGACACACACACACACACACAGTGCTGCCACACACAGCATAGCAGGATGAAATATCAGAGGGCAAAGAGTCTCCAAAGCACAAGGCTGGTCAGAACGTTTAATGAGGAAAACACAGCGGACTTCTCCGCGCTCCTTTGACCCGCCCACATGCTCGGAGATGCGCTCATGACATCACTTATATCTTCACGCCAATTTTTCACACCGATTTTGGAGACCGCCCATGTGCTCAACTACGTCCGCATCCCTAAGGCAGTGTGAAACCAACGCGGCTGGGCTGGGGCCGGCGGAGCCGCGTAGAGCCGATGCTAGTGTGTAAGTGCCATGATGCACCAAAAAGCATGTGCCGTCTCCAACCTGCTTTTCTATGTAAATGAGTAATCTTGTAATGGCCATAGGCATAGACCCCACCCCTGAAATTTACATATCCCAACCCACTTTAACATCGGCAATATACACTGCTCACAAAAATGAAAGGAACACTTTAAAGAAACACATTAGATACATCAGATCTCAATATGAAGTTGGATATCTACCGTAAATCCTCTAATACAGGCCCGGGCCTTTATTTACTCAAGCGCATCCTGGTTCAGGCCTTTATTGGAAGGAGGCCAGAATTAGAGGCAGGCCTATATTTCAATTTGAACAAAATTAACTACCAGTAGAATGAATAAAAACAAGATTTTGTGGGGATCTGTGCCTACCGATGACGTCACACTATGGCAATGCCACACAAACCATGTTGAGACCCATTTTTTTCCCGGTGTTCTGTCAGAACACCTGGCTTAGAGCTAAAATTAATATCAGATTCTGCCAACAAAATGGCTGTATAAAACAATTTATATGTAAACCGAGGTGTTTTTGCAAACACTATAATTAATACTTTTGGGCAGGGTTTGAATTACACAGAGAATTCTGGGGGCGCCCAGTGACGGGGAGGGGGTGGGGGGGTCTGTTTGCCTTGGCCCCCAAAATGCCCTGATACGGCCCTGGACGTGGGACTAAATTTAGAAGTTGGTATGAATTGTATCAAATATATAAATATTACATGCTTATGAATTATTGCTTTATGAAGGTCAAAAGATGTAGTAGGATAAATCTACCAACATTTTTATTTTCAAGAACTTTGTTTTGTTTTCTTGTTTTTTATTTGAATATTTTCCTGTCCTGTCTGGCTCTGATTTTCCTGCTTCTCCTCTCACTCCACAAGAATAAACTGTTTCCTGCTTCCTCCTGATTCACCTCGAGTTACTTTTGAACTAAACGGGTCAAATGAATCTACCGGCTGAAAAATAGTGTCGTGTGCGCTGCGCGGCCACGCAGGTGAGGTGAAATCACCGGCGCACGGGTGACGCACTCCGCTGCGGAGCGCGTCAGACACGAATAAAAGATACGATCAAAAGACAGAAGTAACTCAGAAGATTATATGAACAGACATGAACGATCGCGTGTTAATTATATTTTTGGTGGCGCCACTTTGAGAATGTTACTGTGGCCGTGCAGGACGCAGCTTCATCAATCAGCATCATCTGTCCTCTCTGCACAAAAAACCCCACAATGCGCTGAGAGTCCATGTAATATAAAACAGGATCTTTTTTCAGGCTTCTCTGGGTGTGTAAGTTGAGGGCTTCCAGCTTCCCGTAATTCAAACCCGGCTCCTGGATGAAAACCCGGATGAAAACCCCCCGGACGCCCTGGACAGAGGATGAAAAGTGGACATGTCCGGGGAAAAGAGGACGTTTGGTCACCCTACTTACCTGTGATGAAGTGATCACTGCAAACTAGCATTTTCCGTTCCGTTTCTGCTCATCCTGCAGCCGGAGATTATGATCCACTAGTCCGCTGTTACCGTAAAACCTGGTATACGTGCGCCTCGAAAAATCGAGTGAGGGCTCACTTTACCGTCGATCTCCGAAAAAAACAAAAACAAAAAACACACCCACGCTGTTTCTAATAGTAGCCCCGGCCACTATTAGAGACCGGCCTGTATTTACCCCCGCTGACAGCCAGACCGGCTAATATAGGAGACCCGGCCGGTAATGGAATACAGGCCAATATTAGAGGATTTACGGTATACAAATAACGACAGGGCAATGTCTTAGGAACAAAAGGATGCCAAGTCTTTTAATGGAAATAAAAGTTTTCAGCCTACAGAGGGCTCAGTTGTGTAGACACCCTAAAATCAGAGTGAAATGAAGATGTGACAGGCTAGTCCATTATTTCAGAAACTTAATTTCTGCAACTCAAAATGCTTTTCACTATCTTGTGTGGCCCCCACGAGCTTGTGTGCATGCTTGACAACGTCGGGGCATGCTCCTAATGAGACAACGGATGGTGTCTTGTGGCATTTCCTCCCAGATCTGTGTGAGGGCATCCCTGAGCTCTTGTACAGTCTGAGGAGCAACCTGGCGCCGCCTAATGGACCCAAACATAATGTCCCACAGATGTTCTATTGGGTTTAAGTCAGGGGATGGTGAAGGCCATTCAATTGTTTCAATCCCTTCATCCTCCAGGTACTGCCTGCATACTCTTGCCACATGAGGCCGGGCATTGTCGTGCATTAGGAGAAAACCAGGACCTACTGCATCAGCGTAGGGTCTGACAAAGGGTTCAAGGATTTCATCTGGATACCTTATGGCAGTCAGAGCACCATTTCCTAATACTAATAATAATAATACATCAAGCTTATATAGCGCTTTTTAGGACACTCAAAGACGCTTTACAAAAGAGAACATAAACAAGTAAAACATTAACAGCATACTACAAAAGGAGGATGGTTAGGGGAAGGCCAGTTTAAACAGATGAGTTTTGAGTAGTGATTTAAAAGTGGAGAGTGAGTCAGAGTTCCTGATATTTTGGGGGAGGGAATTCCAAAGGGTCGGAGCAGCGGCAACAAAGGCTCGGTCCCCCACGGTGCGGTGCTTTGTTCTGTACGGAGAGAGAAGATTGGAGTCAGCAGAACGGAGGTGACGAGTAGGAGAGTAAGGGTGAAGAAGGTTGGTTAGATAAGAGGGGGCAAGGTTATGAAGAGATTTATAGGTGATTAGGAGCAGTTTGTAATGAATCCGGTGTTGAACTGGTAGCCAGTGAAGTTGTTTAAGGACTGGGGTTATATGATCTCTAGTGCAGGTGTGGGTGAGCAGACGAGCAGCTGAGTTTTGGATGTACTGTAGTTTTTTTAAGTGAGTCGAAGGGAGTCCATAGAGAATGCTATTGCAATAGTCAAGTCTGGAGGTAATAAAGGCATGAATGAGTATTTGAGCAGTGGTATGAGAGAGGGATGGACGGAGACGGGCGATGTTACGGAGGTGGAAAAACGATGTCCTGGTAATGTTATTGATATGGGATTTGAAGGAGAGAGTGGAGTCAAAGATGATACCCAGATTACGGGCTGTACAGGATGGGGTGACAACGTGGCCGTCAATTGTGAGGGAAACATTTCCATTTCCATCTAGGCAGTAGAGGTCTGTGCGTCCCTCCATGGATATGCCTCCCCAGACCATCACTGACCCACCACCAAACCTGTCATGTTGAACGACGTTGCAGGCAGCATAACGTTCTCCTTGTCTTCTCCAGACTCTTTCACGTCTATCACAGGTGCTCAGGGTGAACCTGCTCTCGTCTGTAAAAAGTACAGGGCGCCAGTGGCAGACTTGGCAATTCTGGTGTTCTTGAGCAAATGCCAGCGGAGCTCTACGGTGCTGGGCAGTGAGCACAGGGCCCACTACAGGACGTCGGGCCCTCAGGCCATCTTCATGAAGTCTGTTCCTGATTGTTTGGGTAGAGACATTCACACCAGTGGCCCTCTGGAGGTCATTCTGTAGGGCACGAGCAGTGCTCAGCCTGTTCCGCCTTGCACAAAGGAGCAGGTATCGGTCCTGCTGATGGGTTGTGGACCTTCTACGGCCCTGTCCAGCTCACCGAGAATAACCGCCAGTCTCCTGAAATCTCCTCCATGTTCTGGAGATTGTGCTGGGAGACGCATTAAACCTTCTTGCTGCAGCACGTGTGGATGTGCCATCCTGGAGAAGTTGGACAACCTGTGCAACTTCTGTAGGGTTAAGGAATCGCCTCATGCTGCCAGTAGAGATAATTACTCAAGCCAAAACTAGCACGAGTGGAAAACCAGCCAAAAAAGATCAAGAGGGAGAAACTTGAAATGACCTCCACGTTAAACCAGTCCTGTTTTGAGGGTTTTGTAATTGTTGCCAATTTAGTGCACCTGTCGTTAAGTCCATGAACACCAATACAGCTGAAAGTGATTAACAATGCCCTCAGCTGCTTAATCAACCAGAAAATTATCAGACAGGTTTCATTGATTTCATGCCAGGCCCAATAAAAAAAGTGTTCCTTTAATTTTTGTGAGCAATATATAAACGGTGGTACCGGTAATGCTAACCTCAGAGCAACGCCAGCCTGAGCCACCAGTAACGTCAACGAGAGGAAAACGGTGAAGTAGAATGTCGGAGCTCACGTGTAACTTTCCAGGATGTGTTGGAAATATTCAGACTTTGAATGAGTTCCAGATAGATCCACAGATTGTGGTCTGGCTGGAGTTATAGCTTTAGGTAGTGTGATGGACCCACTGGGGTAAAGCGGCCAATAAGCACGCAGCTAATTTCACTGACTGAGCTGAGGGTGCCATACACAGGTGCCACCGGTCGCTCCGACCACCAACAGGCAAGGAGGGTGAAGTGTTTTTCCAAATACACAACAACTCTTGACAGGCTGCGTGGGGTGCAAACCTGCAACCCTCTGGTTATGGGGGCCGGATCTTAACTCCTCAGCCACCGGTGCAGCTATGCAGGCATTAGTAGTTAGCTCTACCCTTCATTAAGGGTAATCAATGTGATCAGAGTAAATGAGAGAAATATGAGCACACATCTCTTACAATTTTCTGTGAGGTATTAGAGAGCAGATCAGATCTAACCTTGTCCTTGTGTTTGATTGATATGTGAGGAATATTGAACTAATGTTTGTGGGTTTTACACATTCAGTATTTCAGCCCCTACGTATCAGCTGACATGACAAAGATGGCCCAGGCTTTCAACACCACAGTACTGGCTCTTGAAGATGAGCTCACCCAGCTGATACTGGAGGGTCTGGTCAACGCACGGATCGACTCCCATAGCAAGGTAAAACCCACCAGAGCAACACCCGACAGGCTCTTTCAATTTCATTCGTTGTAATCCCGTCTGCTGACAGATCTTATATGCGAGGGACGTGGACCAGAGGAGCACCACGTTTGAAAAGTCTCTCCACATGGGAAAAGAGTTCCAGAGACGAGCAAAAGCCATGATTCTTCGTGCCGCTGTTCTGCGCAACCAGATCCACGTCAAGGTAAAATATCTAATGACTTTTGCAGCCATGAGTAGGTTTATGGGTGAGAAGTGGCTTCTTTACTGCCCTTCTGGACACCAGGTCATCCACCCAAACTCTCCACACTTTAATCTGTTGTGTCGATATGCTGAGAAGAGACATGAAGCTTGACGACCTTCTTTTAAAACCACCTAATTGTGTCTCTCTCTTTAGTCCCCTCCTAGAGAAGGCAGCCAGGGGGAGCTGACACCAGCCAACAGCCAGACCAGGATGAGCACCAACATGTGAACAGGAGCTTCACTCGTCGACAACCATCACACATTTGATCTGATCAAATCGTTCCAGTGTGTTTCTGAAATGATGACTTGTTTGTTTTGCTTATTTGAGAAGTAAAAGCCTCGTCTGATGTGTTTGTTGTGAATTACAGAGATGCACTTGGCTCTGCAAACTTAAAGAACCTGTTAGCAGTTTTAAAATAAACACCTTCAACAAGACAAAGTGGTTGCTTTGGTTTTACTCTGTGCTGTATTGAATAAAGACGGGTTCGGTAGTTTGCAACGTTTTCCTTCCAAGTTCCAGACTGTAGCTATAAATATTTTAGTTTTCCACATTTAAACCTCCAACAGAATCCTGCTTTAGTCCAACACTCTAAACACTCTTCCACTCATAAACCTGTAGATTTCTGAAACGTGAAGCGTGTTGGGTGTTTTGGAGATGGTCGGAGAGGACGGGCTGAGGTGGTTTAAACGTGTAGAGAGGAGGGATAGTGGACAGGATGCTTAGGTTGGACCTGCTGAGCAGGAGACCTACAGGAAGAGCCAAGAGAAGATTTATGCGAGAAGAAATGATTTTATAAGACGCCTCAAGATTAAAATCACAAAAATGTAGGAAAAAAATGATTAAAAATATGAAAAATTAGAGAAAAATGGGAAAAATTAAGATAAAAAAATCTGAGTAAAAAAAAAACTAATCACAGGATCCCAAAGAAGACAGAACTGACAGAAATGTCAGCATGAAGAGAAGCTAGTGAGGAAGAATCAACGGGTCACAGTAAAGCCAGCCTGAACAGGTGAGCTTTCAGCTGCTTTTTAAAGCCATACTGTGCAACTTTTTCATATTTTAAATCATGTTCTTGAGCCAGTATGTGCTAAAATGACCCTTTACAGGGTTAATGAAATGTCACTCAGGCCCCCACCACCCTGTGGTCAGAATACCGCACTTGCAACTTCAGAGCGGCAGGCCGCACTCTGCTGGACATACCTGGAGCTGCTGTTTGCTTCCAGCATGTTTCCTGCATGTTTTATATCATGAACACAGCTGATTTGTTTGATTTAGTGATGAACCGCTCCTGTAGACACTAATGAAGGCTGAGGAGACATTTCAGCTGTTAGATTAAGGTGTTAAAAAGACCAACGCACAGCGAGGAGCAAAAGACTTTCGCAAACGGACACTAGGGGGTGCTAAAAACAAGCCAAAACTGCCAAGTGTTCCTTTAAAGGAGACCACTGAGTCCACTGATCTCAGGCTCAGGGGGAGAGAGTTCCAGAGTCTGGGGGCCACAGCAGCAAATGATCTGTCACCTTTGGTCTTTAGCCTGGTGCGCTGCACAACCAGTAGGCTTTGATCACTGGACCTCAGGGACCTGCTGGAGGTGTAGGGACTGAGAAGATCACCAATGTATGATGGTGCTTGTCCATGTAAGGCCCTAAAAACCAGAACCAGGATCTGGAAATGAATCCTGAAGTTAACCGGCAGCCAGTGAAGCTGAAAGAGGAGCGGGGTGACGTGGGTGTGTTTGGAGGACTTGGGCCCAGTCCCAATACCCACACTGCACCCTACGGTCCTCAGCAAAGTGCACTTGGAGGAAGTGCGCATAAGGCTTTGAGTGTGTACTACACAAGTGTGCAAATAATTGTCGAATTGGGACAGTGAACATTGCGTCATCGACTGTGATGCATGCATGGATGCCGCTCGCTGTTTGTGATTTTAAAAAACAACTTTCAAACAGTTATTTGACAAAATTTGCATTCATTGCTGTCCACATTAAATCTTAGTCTAAAATATTCAGAGCATGAAGAAATATTAATCGTCTTAAAATGAACTGCTTTCATTTTGGGTAAAAGATACATTTTTTGATTTTTGATATATTTGAAATTTTGATTAAAAAAATTGGTTCTAAAATTAAAGATTTGATTTTCCATAAATATTCCAAATGTTTTTTTTTTCCTGACCAGAAGAGGAAAATTTATTTTACATTTTTAATCTCAACATTTTGTTGACTCTACAGTCTGTTAAATTGTACTGAATGATAAACAAGTGATTCAATTACATACAGACATGTAATGCATCCTTCAACAGAGCAACGTTTGATTGTAATCACCAGAGGAGGCAGGGCCTTCTCAGTTTTGGCCCCTAAGCTGTGGAATGACCTTCCACTCTCAGTCCGACCCTCACTGCCGGTTTTTAAGAGTCGGATGAAGACTCACTTTTATACTGTGGCGTTTCCTCAGCACGTGAGTTAGCTAGATTTTTAGATATTTTAGCCAGTTCTTATTCATTTTTAATCTCTTTTTTCTATCATTTTTGGTTTTATCTCCTGCTTTTATTTGTTTTAATTTATATCTTGTGGGCCCTTGCTTGGGTCAATGATGTTTTAAATTGTGTGTGTGTGTGTACAGCACTTTGGTTTGCCTTTTGGCTATTGAAAAGTGCGTTATAAATAAAGATGATGATATATGTACAATAATACAATATTTGGATCATTTTACTTGAGTCATTTCTCCACCTTCTCAAAATCCCCACGCAGCAGTGGATTGTAGGTGCAGAGCAAGGTTGCAAAAGGGGCGTGGCCAAGGTTTGCACTTGAGAATCGGGACACCCTATGCACTCGCATCCCTGGAAGGGAATGCACAATTGAAGGGTGGAAGTGCGAGTATTGGGACTGGGCCTAAGTCAGAAGCTGAGCAGTGGAGAGGGTTAGATGGAGACAGATGATTGCCTGTGAAGACACTGAAGGGAAACGCTGATCAACCCAACATGGCAGTGCTGGTAATGGCTCCTATGAGCTAGTAGCTTTAATTCCCACCATCGGAACAAGGAAGTGCTGTGGAAGGTACCATGCACTGAACCTGTGACAAAACCAACTATGCCAAGTAAATTTAGTTTATAGCTATAAATTTAGACCAGCGGTGCTCAACCTTTTTCCCTCGACAACCCCCTTGCCCGTCTCCAAGCCAGCCCCCCCCCCCCAAAACCCACTTTAAAATCTAAATGGTAATGAACTGGAGCTCTGAGATTTAATTTATGCACCAAAACAAGGACAAGAAGCTTTTACAGAGGACACAAAAACAACTCATCTGCAGAGTTCTTGGTGTTTAACCAGTGCTTTATTTAGCATTTTAACAAACACAATTATAACAGATTTAATCAGAGTGGAGTGAATATTTGTTCTCAAGGTCACTGAAGCAGCTCAGAAGAACCCCCTCGTCTCAGCAGACCCATCGCCACTCAGGAGTGAAACTGCTAAATTAGGTGCTACAACGCCCACGTGCTAGATTTAATTTAATTTTTTTTCTTCGTCTCAGAAGAAGGTGAAGCTCTGCCAGAAACATTTGCACTACTCAAACAGCACCACATCAACAGTGATCCCATCATTCTAAAGCTCTTTGGAAGTGAGATGGAGACGACTCAGCCATGCAGGTCAACGTGCTCTTTAACTAGCAACTGGGAGCCTTACAGAATAAATCACAACTGTTCTGATGTTTAACACCTTTAACAATTATAAATACAGTTTTTGACCCATTGGTGTGTAGTTGGACAAATCATCACATAGAACTGTTGCACGACTTAATTAGCATTCAGGTGTCCCCAACTATTTACAACAAGCCCACTCTCTAAAACCTGAGTTTTCTCAGTTGTATTATAATTTAAAGAGCTTCACTGGTGCTTATAGAAAAAACAAAGCAATCCTGATCATAAAACCTTTTATTTGGAGGGGTGGACAATCTTTTCTCTATAAAATTTTATTTTCTTCAGTAAAAACTGCATTAACAGCATGCTGGATAAAATGCTAGCCTTTCAGCTCCTTCCAGCAAGAGGAAGGTGTTTCTAACAGACACAAATAAAATTGCCACGTGCAAAACCAAACCCTACAATCTGCTGCAACAGATCCCAGATTAAGACAGCAGCAGGTTCACCTGTAACCCCCACCCCCACCCTCCCAGCCATGAAAAATATACAAAACATCCTACAAATATGTGACGATACACTTAGACCAGAGTATGAGATCTATAGCACTAGTCATCTAAACAGTTAGGATAAAAGGTGATGTCAGTGGAATTCAGATGAACACATTTAACATTGAATATTTTAGGTTTTCATTACAAGAAAAAGGCCAAAAAAAGTCAAATAAAAACAGGAAAGGTCATTGTTAAATCATTCCTTTGATTGTGGCACCTCACCTCTAAAATACATGTTCACATGAGGTTCATGAATGCTCCAAACCCCCCGTGCTCCATCAGGCCATGGATGGAGCACACAACGGGTTTGCTCTGTAAACATAAATATACAAGATCAATAATGCGGCGAGTAAAGCACCAGACCACACTAAACACCTGGCTGGTTTCCTTCACTCAGCCACTGGTTTTCTACCACAGGTCCAGATTCTCAGTCCTAGAAAAGCCTGGATCTTTGCGAATCTTCCAGTATGTTCCGTTATAGAGCCACACTTCTCGACCAGCCTCATCCTGGGCTTTTCTGTGAACATAAAATTTTAAACAATAGTCAGCGACTGAATGTGAACTAAATACATTTCCCAGTCTGAAAAGATTTGGACATAACGAGTAAATTGAAGCTGATATTTTTCTCCTTTCTTGGACCAGGATGGTGTCATGGAAGCGGTGAACTACTGCCCCTCATCTTCTGCCCCGTTTCCTTACCCAACAGCTCAGCTTGGCTAAACTTGAATCGGATCAGCTCAGCTGGTGGGGTGGGGGGGTGTACAGCAATGGTGCTGATGTTGAACATTCTGCTCCGTGATTGGCTTTCTGTCAGACTCTGAACCAGGAAACGGCTGCAGGCAGAGAGCTCTGGAGCAACCAGTGACGCCGCACCCTAGCCAATCAGTGGCCGACAGTCTCTGATGTGTTTGTGGCACGGTTTGGTACGCTTGGAACCACGTTGAAGCAGATACCGAAAGTTGGGGGAGAAAACGAACCGGTGCCGTTGGGTCCAACTGAACCCATTCAAGCCACACTGATCTAGGCGGTTGGAAAAGGGGCGGTACAGTAACAGGCTGTAAGCCCTACAGATGTCCTAAGTTGATATTGGAGACCTGATTGAGGTCCAAATCTTCTTGTCTCTTTATTTTGGTTGCAACATTAACAGAAAATTTTCAAACAAAAGTAACATCATGAATTACAACCAAAAAAGGAATAGCCTACCCAATTTTAGAGCCTTTTTTATTGTTTGCTATATGCAATTTCTATATCTAACTTTTTCCCAGCAAACAAAAAAAGTTCATTCATGTTTTAAACATACTTTTCATATTCATTAAGTATTTGATACCTAACAGCCGCCCTGTGGCGTTCTCACAATGGCGAGGCTGCCATTTTGCCCCTCTGATCACGACCAACACAGGCAAGTCAGGTGAATGACAACAGCAGAATACCCTGGCTGGCGTAAGCTAGAATCAATCCCATAATCCTCTGATCACGAGACAACCTGCTCCACCTCCTGAGATACTGCTGCCCCTTTTAACTCATTTTAACGTTATTTCTTTATGATTTAACTTTAGTTCTTGCTTTAGCACATAAAAAATAAATGCATCTAAGATTTTAACGATCGTCTCCTGGTTTGAAAAAAATCTCTTATACAATTTAGGATATTGTTATTAGTGACTATGAGGAATTGCTAATGGTTGGTTGATGTCTTTTTTTTGTAATTTAAACAGACTCTATACATATTAGCCCTGCATTTCCCCAAATCTCTGCACAGTGTGACAAGTAGCCTTTTTGTTTAGAATCAAGTAATCAAGTACTAACTGGTTTTGTGAAATTCTGTTTCTGCCGGTTTTTTGGTTTCGTGTTTCATGTGATAATACGGAGCTCCAGGAGACCAGCTACTAATACTAGTGTTTAAAAGCTCTGAGCTACTTTCACTCTGCTCAATTTGGGCTCCACCTCAATGGAATGGGCAGGAACACAAAGTTGTTGGGTTAGGGTAAAGTGGTAACTGGACAGACCAGGGGGCAAACATGAATGGACTCAAAAATACATTAGAATACTACATTTCATACTGTACGCATGAATATCTATCAGTTTTCTCTTATTTAGTTATTTTCCCATTCTTAAACTGGGCAGACACTGTGCGACTTTTAGACCGTTGTGAGCCGATTTTCCACTCATGCGAGTTTCTATGAGGTCAGGGGCGAGTTTTGCGCCGTGTAGAATACAGGGGGTAACGAGAGGCGATTAACACCTCCCAATCATGAATCATGAATGCATGAATATCAAACATGTTTGATATTTTGCTCATCCCTCGTGAGTGTATCGCACTGTTGTAGCAGCGCTGCCACCCAAAAGTACCAGAGCCGCCCACACAGCACATACGCCAACCCGGCCGTGTTTATGTCAAATAAAACAGATCCCAAAACATTGTTTACTTCCTTTCTTTCGTCTTCCTTCTCCAACCCCCATAAACCCCTACATGTCCTACGGCAAGCCCGAAGGACAATCAATAACAACCCAATAGCCTCCGGGTCTTCTGGGTTTTCGGACTTGGAGGTCCGACGTGTTGCTACCGCCAGCGTGAGCAGTCAGGTCGTATCGGAGAGCTGGGTGGTACAGTGTGAGAACGTGACTCGTGAGCTTTGCTCTGCGATGACGTTGTACAGTTTGAGATGGAGCTGAATGCTACGAGTGAAAAAGTCGCACATGTGTCCGCCCGGCTTTACTTGACAAAGATTCAATTTTGTAAGTAATGAGTAAAAGTTTGAATGAATATTGACTCTTTATGAAGACACCCCCTCTCCTCAGGAATGTTCCGTTCAATAATCATCAGTAAATGCAGGATCTGTTTAGTCTTTTAAAACCTCCATGGTTAAAACACCACAGTCCTTCACTGCTGGGAGTTTGGAATCTTATTTTATGTCCTTTAACTCGGATGGATCGCCCTCTCTCCTATAGAGTTCATAATGATCAGTGTTAGCTGTTGACTGCTGTTTCTTTACCTGAAAAACCTTGGGATGTGCTCCTCCCCTCTCTTGGCAATCTCCTTTCTCCTCTCCCTCTGCTTCTCCTCTATTTCATCCTTCCTTTTGTCCGCCTCCGCCACTTTCCCTTCCTCTAAGAGCCTAATGGATGGAGAAAGAGGATTGGTAAGAAACACTCTGCAACAAACACAGGAAGATGTTGCAGCTCTCTGGGTAAACCCTTGTTGGTTAATACCTCTGGTCTGGTCTGAATCGTGTGTCTGTGGGCGGAAGGACAGCTTTCAGTTCTGCAGTCAGTTCATTCAGTTCTCTGGCGTACCGCGAGAAACCGTAGAACTCAACGTGGTCATCAGGCTGAGCGTCTGAACACAAAACAAAGACGATGATGATAACAACTGTCTCATTATTGAGTGTAAATTAATCTAATTTGTAGAAAAAGTTGGCTTAACGATCAAACTTTAACCCTTTCACTTCAACATCAAAAACAAATGCAATAAAATGTTTACCATGTTTTTCATTGCTTGGGCCAATTAGGGTTATAGTTTAATTCAAATTACTAACATTAAAGGTTGAATATAGAAACCGGACACTCTGGTGACATCTAGTGTTTAGAGGCGGTATTGCAACAACAGAACACATTTTCCAGCCGTCGGGGTGTTGGTTCACTGCTAATACGTGAAGTGAGCAGCCAGCACCATGTTCAGTGATGAATCGTACAGGGTAAGGACTAATATCTACTAATAAGTTTATTTCACAACAGTATTTACTGTTAGAACATCTTCTGGGCTCAAAATCAGCTGCTTGACTTGTTGAGTCTGCCTTTTTCCACAGTCCCAGCCTCGGCTTGCTGAGTGGACTTTTTACTGCAATTGTGCCCTCTAGTGGCTGGTAGATGTAAACATAAACCCAGTGTTGTGCCCGCCAAAATAAAATTTTGATTATTTTTTTTAATATAGCTTTTAAAGGAAAAACTGTACATTCATTCTGCACACCTCTAAACGCCCCATGGAGGTATTATTTTATAAAAATATAGCTTTTTATTAAAATGTTCCATATTCAACCTTTAAATTTTTATTTAAACATCACCACATTTTTTTTATTTGTTTCGGTCTAGTAGTTTATTTTTCCAGTTGAGATCAGTTCATGGTTCATTAAAAGGAATATTCCACCCCTAAGTGAAATTTAGCCTGTGGCCATGTTCCCCACAGTTAGATAAGTGGGAAAAAGCATTTTGTAACCAGCCCAGACAATCTCCTAATCTGACAGTATTCTGTTAGCTTTAGCTTAGCATAAACAATTTAAGTGAATGGTAACAGCTAGCATTTCAATCATTCAAATTCAAAAAGACAACTGTGTTAGTAAACACAAATGCGTGGCTATAGTCTTATACCTGGTACAGGTTTTTGAAGGAACAGCATAGTTAGTGGATCTAAAACTGGCAGAGTTCATGACAGATGAAGTAGGTGTGTTTTGGGCCGATGCATCGTGTCCTTGCACCTTGCGGTGGAAGCGTAAGCCTAATTTATACTTGTCCGTCTGCGTCAGTATGGAGACACGCAGCGCCATTTTGCGTCGACGCAAGGGCTCTCGGACGAGCTCGTGGAGGGTGACGGAGACATGCCCCCAAAAATAACTGTCCGTCGAGAGCCACGGAGAGCGCAAGCTTGTGATTGGTCAGGACGCCGCTTCCTTGAAATACGTCACCAGCAGCACCGCCACTGCCGACTCAAAAAATAAAGAGCGCTGAAGATATTTAGCGGCAGACATGGAGCAGATTGAAGAACGCCTTGCTGAAAAAGTTCGAAAATATGAAATTTATTCACCTGTGACTGAAGGAGCACAAAGATACACAGCAAGCGTTTTATTCGTGGACGGAAATGACGAGAAACGTGGATTTAGAGGTGCCGACCGCATGAAGAGGTGGAGGAGGATGAGGGACAAATTCGTCCGTGTTAAAAAGTCTCTAAAATACATTAAAACAATGTAAACACAGTAGTAAATACACTATCGTAGACCGGATATGTGACTGTAATGGTGGCAGGGTACACCAGAAAAGTGCTACGCCCTCTGCTGTCCAGGCGGGGGGTTGCTTTGCAACATCCCCCAGCCAACAGAGAAGTAGAAACATAAAACGTCTCCGTCAACGCGTATGCGCCTCTAGCCTGCGGAGCTCACGGAGAAGTATAAATCTAGCTTTACAGCCGTGCTTTGTCATTATGTAGTCTCCAGTCTAAATTGGCTCCTGTAACTCGTTTATGTTAATTATTTTAATTTGCAGTCGATATGATTATTGAGGTCACCAAGAAAAATTAGGATCATTAGAGTAATATGACTTTTTCCCCCACATGAAATGCTAGCTGTTACCATTCACTTACATTGTTAATGCTAAGCTAAAGCTAACAGAATACTGTCAGACTAGGAGAATGACTGGGCTAGTTACAAAATGCATTTCCCCACTTATCCAACTCTGGGGAACATGGCCTAAATTTCACTTAGGGGTGGAATATCCCTTTAAGTTAAAGGGACTAAAATGAACTGGTAGTTAAAGAAACAGTCACCTGGTTACATTTGAATGTCCTCTAATTATAGACTGAAACAGCTCAAGGCCAAGTTCCTTACTGGGCTTCCAGAGACACTTTGGAGTTGGCAGCGTGTCACAGAAGATGCCTTCATGCCAGAAGCCTCCAAAACGATGAACCACCTCTCCAGCCCGGTTCAGAACAACCCCCTGGACCTCATTCTTACCGCTGTCGGAGGTCCAGGAACGAGACTGTGAATTAAACAAGTCACATGGTAGTGACAGCTGGAAGAGATGCTGGCAAAATCAAACAGAAAAATGTTTTCATGAGCACGCCTTTACCTTGACAAAGCTAATCTTGCAGGTGCACACGTCACTCTTGGTATTTTTGATGACCACCTCCCCATAATGCTCCAGCCAGCGCTGTTGACTCAACACGCTGTGGATGCAGGTCACTGCCTTGTTCCATTCATAGTGATCACCATACCTGCAGACATTTGAAGTAACATCAGTCATGTGTTGCTCAATGTGTTGCTTAACTCATTCACTGTCATTGACGACTTTAGTCGTCATTTGCATTTTTTTACGGGGCGGGCGTCGGAGCGAGCCCCCGCACCGTGAGAACAAACATCACGTGTCTAAAGCGGATCTTCATCTGTGTGTCACACATCACGTGATCAGGAAGCGGAAAATCAATGAATTACAAGTTTGTTTTGGGCCGCTGCTGTGAAAAAAACGATGCGCTGAACCGGTGAAAGTCTGACTCACTTGGGAAGGGTGACATTGACCAGTCCACTAGAAATGATCTCCACAGACTTCCCCCAAAACTTGTTCTTCCATCTCTGATCTAAAAAGCAGAAAAATGTTGGATTACATCCACCAAATCATGGATTATATCAGTACACAGCTAATGCTCTTACCTTGCCAGAAACTGAAATTTTCAGACTCGGCATGACATGCAGAGATGGGTGGGTGATGACTGACCTGAAAAAATACAAAACTGGAGTATTTCCTTCAGAAGATCAGAATTCTGTGGCTTCTCCACAAATGGTTACCTGTTCGCTTATAAAACGAAATCCTCTGTCTTCTCTGTGGTTTTCATACGTTTCTCCCAGAACAGGGTTGAAGGGTTTGTAGCGATTTCTCCAGGACGCCCAGGCATAACCAGAGATGGAGAAGACCGCTACATAAACCTACAAACATCCAGACATTTCCTTCATCATTAACTGGCCCTTATACTCTGATCGCTTTGATCTGAGCCACAGCTTCGTAGGAACCAAACTCACCATTCTCTCGTACGGATCGTCAGTGTGATTGGCTATGTCCAGCAGCTCGGGGTACTCCAGTTCTTCACTGAGTCTCTGGAGCAAGCACACAGGCTCGTTGAGAACTGCTGGCATTGAGACTCTAGACAGGTCTTTGCCAATGTTATTGTACAGGATGGTCATAATTCCAATATGGCTGTTGTCTGCTCCTGGGGCAGGGAGGGTTGTACGGCGACCTGGGTTACAGCAAAATAAAGGTCAAACAGACCTAGAACATCATTTTTAAATGTTTTGGTATTATGTTGGTGAAAGTGGATTAATGAAGCAGCTGTGTTTATATTACCAGTATCAGTGGGCACTGGGGTGGGCTTTTCAGGTGCACTGTTTAGACTTGCTCTATAGCTGACAGTTGCAGTAGCTAAAACACACACACACACACACACACACACACACACACACACACACACACACACACACACACACACACACGGTAAATATTTAGTCCTACGTGTAAAATGAAAAATCCTGAGGCGTTTAGGTTATTTCTGAAAATGCCAGGGTAGATAAATGCTTACTGGGTCCTTCTTCAGGCTCCGAGTTGCTAGTAGTAGTAATGTCACTCAGACCCGACTCATCTGAAGCTTCAGCATCTGAGGAGGTCTCACACACTATCACCTCACTGGCATCATAATACTCCGCCATGGAGTCAGCCACCGAGGGAGCACGCTGGCTGTGGCGGTCCAGAGATGGAGTCTTCTGGAAGGAAGTGACAGAAAACGATAAGAACTTTTGCTTTTAACCCGTCTTAACAAAACTAACCACTTCTGGGACTCCACCACAAATGAAACTGGAAAAAAGTTTTAAACTCACAAAAAGTTACACTCAGTTCCAGCTAGCTAGCAGCCCATCGCTGCTCATGTTACAGCTTTAATAACTTATTTATGAGTAGCTTGATTTCCATTTATCTGAATATTGTCCAAATGATCAAAAAAGAACAAAGATTGTTGCTGAAATCTTGAGAAAAATCCATTGAGGAGGAAGAGGTGGGGTGAATAAGAAGAAAGAGGCTTGGTTGAGAAGAACATGCTTAGGGAGTAAAGTAGAAGCAGATAAGAGATAATATAGAGATGTCTTCTCTCAAGCTCATCATGGAGATCACTGATTCGCTAAAACTACAGGAGTTACTTGTAAATAGGGAGTAGAGGTTGGGACTGTTGAAACATTTTCCATCCCTGCAAGCTTAACTATGCTACTTTTTTAATTTGCAGAATAATGTAATTAATGTCATCTTGTGAATTATGAAACATTTATACATAATGAAAACCAAGAAAAGTAAATGCATGTTTGTTTATTTTTGCAAAAGTTCACAAAATATCTGAGTTTCTGTACATTTAACTGGACTAGGATCTTTCCTGGTTAGAGTCAGACACTGGAGACCAGCTTTGAGCCATGATTCAATCACATCTAGGCCAGGCCCTTCAGATCAGCAGGACTATGCCGAGTCATGTTTACCTGTCCCAGTGCATTTAAATCCATCATCAGTGGAAAACAATGCAAGGTTATCAGATTCCAGCTACTGTACAAGCATCTGCTGCTTTCAGAGGTTCTGGTGGTAGACATGATAACCAAGTCCCATTAGTCATCATCACACACTCGTGAAACTACATTTCACTCATCCCCATGGGGAGCGGTGAGCTGCAGCAGTTACTGCACTATTTGGTGGTTTAACCCCCCCAATCCAACCTTTAAATGCAGAGTGTCAAGCAGCATTGGGTGCCATTTTTAAGGTCGTTGGTATGACCCAACCATGGATTTGAGCCCACGACCTCCCAGTCTCAGGGCAGACACTCATACCACTGGGCCACTGAAGAGGTGACACCGTTGACTCCTGTTGTTTAATGAGTGGGTCAGTGTGGAGACAGTGGAAGATTACGTATACCCACGAGTGCACAATGACAAACTGCACCGGGAAATAACAGCACTGCCGGACTTTATCAGAGAGGTCAGAGTCATCTCTCTCCATTTCCTGCAACAGCTGAGGTCAGAAGATGCTCAGGATGCTGTAGCTGCTGCTATCAGTGCTGTGGAATGCTGGAGCAGCAGGTGAAGGACACCAACAGGCTGAACCCTACCCCTAGACCAATCTGCAAAACCAGTTGTGTTGGGAGGAACAGGACTCCGACAGTGTTTTTTAAGGAGAATTCTACTCATGCATGCTGGTCATCAGCAACAACTTGTTGAACAGCTGCCTGTTTCCACCATGATGCACCACTGGAAATATTTGCTGCCTGCAGCCTACAGGTTGTACACAGTGCTCAAAGTACCAAATACAAACAACGTAACACTAGTAGCGATAAGGAACATTCTGCTTAGTATGTGGTATTTTGTCAGATGGAAGAGGCTGTGGGGGGTGAGGCGAAACTCTGGAGCAAGCAGTAACTCCACCCCCAAGCCAATCAGTGACCAACTATCTCTGATTCGGCCGGGGTCAGTACACCTGGAGCCACAGCAAAGCTGGTACTAAAAAAAAAAACAGGTGGTAAACTGTTACTAGTGGAATTGTGTTGGAACCAGGCTGAACCAAGTCAAGCTGCGCTGATTTGGTTCTGGTGAAAAAGGCACGGAAATGGTTTTGTTGCAATTAAGTTATTTAGAAATGAATAATTATTTCCTGCGTATTAATAATTCAGAATAAAGGTCAGGATTCTAAAATGAATTCTAAAGTTAATGGGTAACCAGTGCAGAGACATCAGAATAGGAGTGATGTGAGCTCTTCTGTTTGCTCCAGTTAGGAGCCTCGCTGCAGAGTTCTGGACCAACTGAAGGCGGTCATGGGCTTTTTTGTTAAAACATGTGAAAAGTGTGTTACAGTAATCTAGACGGGAGGAGATAAAGGCACCGAGAATCATTCCAAGTTCATGTTTTGACACCAAACTTTGCAGTTTCGAGATATTTCTCAAGTGATAGAAACAGTTTCGGACCAGTGTATTTGAGTGGCCTTCAAGAGACGTTGATTGGTCAAAAACACCCAAATTACTCAAGTTTGACTTGACAGTAGAAGCTAAATGACCAAGTTGTTGACTAATCAGAGGAGCCATGCTCTCAGGGGCAATGATCAGACATTCAGTCTTTTCAGAGTTTAACTGAAGGAAGTTATCTTCTAGCCAGCTAAAGGATGAAGAGGAGGTCACACCAAAGCCACCTGAACAGGTGAGTCTTCAGCTGCTTTTTAAAGGAGACCACTGAGTCCACTGATCTCAGGCTCAGGGGGAGAGAGTTCCAGAGTCTGGGGGTCACAGCAGCAAATGATCTGTCACCTTTGGTCTTTAGCCTGGTGCGCTGCACAACCAGTAGGCTTTGATCACTGGACCTCAGGGACCTGCTGGGGGTGTAGGGACTGAGAAGATCACCAATGTATGATGGTGCTTGAGCGGGGTGACGTGGGTGTGTTTGGAGGACTTGGTCAGCAGCCTAGCACAGGCATTCTGGACAACCTGTAGACGGTTCAGGGAGGTTCTGCTCAGACAAGTGAAAAGCGAGTTGTAGTAGTCCAAGCGTGAGGAGATGAAGGTGTGGAGAACAATCTCAAGATCAGAGCAGGAAAGAATGGGACTCAGCTTAGCAATGTTCCTGAGATGGAAGAAGGAAGAGCGAAGAAGAGAACTGACATGAGAATCCAGGGTGAGAGCTGGGTCAAAGGTCACACCAAGAGTCCTGACAGAGGGTTTGGTGTGAGAAGCAAGCTGACCAAGAGAGTCTCTGACTTTGGGATCCAGCTTGTCTGGGGCACAGATGAGGATCTTAGTAGATAAAAACATACATTTGAATGAAATGTTTTTGTGTTGCACTAATTCATATCAAAAGCCGTATTATGTCGCTGAACATCTTTGTTTATATCAACGGCAGCACCAGCGATTGGAGGATGCTGTAGTCCCCCCTGGATTAGTCCTCGACCCCCAGAGCACTCCCAAGATATTATTGATTTTATATTTATATCTATTCTTAAATGTGTGGTTGTGGTAATAGTTTAAGTTAAAAGACTACCAGCTAATGGGAAATTAACTTGACCTTTGACCTCATAGCACCCTCAAAAATCCAACACCTGCAGAAAAAGACATTCTGGTGCCACCGCTGGATCTGATAGTATATGAAGTGACTCATCTCAAACACCAGTGAAGAAACAGACTAATGTGCATCGTGATTTGGCCGAAACGTGTCATGCTAGACAGAGGAAAACTTATGTCAAAGAGCAAATGTGTAATCCATCCAAGAAAGACTTTATGTTGTGATTTCAAACTTAACAATTCAGACGATACTGGGACTAAAGAAAGACGCACAAAGCAGTACACACCTGGTCTGGGCGGACAGTGCAGAAGGATTCTTCAGTAGAGTCAGAGGACAGCGAGAGTGAGTGGACTTTGGTCAGATGAGACTGAATGTCAAGCTACACATGCATAAACACACATGGGCATGCAGGTAAATACAGACCGTCCATGTAGGGAAGATGCAGAAAAAGCAACAACACAATAGCATAATTCCAGAGGACTTGGTTTGATCTCAGCTACTAGGAGGCTACTTCCTACTGGTTTCCTCCCAGTTTCATCCAACCTCCATGAGGACTCCAGGCAAAAGATTCAGAAACACATCTGTCTCAGTTTCTATCAGCAAGCAAAAGCACGTCTTTCTCTCACAAACACCACACACTAAGTAGATGTAGATGAGGTTTGTGTGACTGAGAAGGGCTGGTTCAAACATTAGTGTGTGTGTTAAGGTGTGTCCTCTGTTCTCTGTGATGTCTTTCCTGCCTACAAACAGACCCAACCTGCTGAACAGTTTCACGATGCTCCTCACACACAGACTGCTAGGGCTTGGCCCTCTTTTGTTCTTACAGATCACCACTAATGAGCAGAATGAACAAGTCTTGAATCAGAACCCTAAACCTGTCTGAAGTCCCGGGGAAAGTAGACCAGGTCAGTGTTTGGAGGAGGGGCACTTTGGTTTCCATGTTAGCCAACATGAGGTCTTACCTCTGACAGTGTGGTGCACAGAGTAGCAAGCTGCTCAGATGTGTTCTGTCTGAGGTCGGGTCCAGTCCATGCCTGCCTCAGTCTCTCTCTCTCTAAAGTCAGAACCTCATGAATGGCCTTCAGAGAAGAGTGAACTGTAACACGTGTATTAGTAAGTAAACATCCACACATTAAAACAGCTTTTAAAATGTAAACAGCTTTAAGACCTTACAACTCATGAGTTATGAAACAACTGAGTCTCAGATGGAGCCACTGGTTAGATGGAAGGTCTTACCCCTTTGAGACAGACTGCAGATGTCCTGGTGGAGCTTCTTGGCTTCAGGTGAGGTGACCTGAGGGTTTGACAGCTGGGAGTAAACGTGGTCGGGTATGGACTGAACTGATGCGCCCAATCCAGAGCCACAGCTGGTACTCAGGTGGCTCGATGTGAACTAGGAATGACAGACAAAAGAATTCAGCATCACCAAGACAGCTTATGTCATAGGGCAGCAGTAGATCAGGAGGTATGGTAAATGTTCTGTATTTGGATAGAGTTCTTAGGGTTTTACAACCCCCCAAGGTGCTTCACAAAGCAGTCAGTAATCCACCCATTCACACACTGGTGATGATGAGCTACAATGTATCCACAGCTGCCCTGGGGCTCACTGATGGAAGCAAGACTGCTGAACACTGGTGCCCCCGGTCTCTCCGACCACCACCAGCAGGCAAGGTGCATTAAGTGTCTTGCCCAAGGACACAACAGCAGCAGCAAGTGGACCTGCAACCTTCTGGTTACTGGACAACCCGCTCTACCTCCTGAGCTACTGCTGCCCTAGGTAGAGTAGGTAGTCCTATAGGTTAGCCTAATACAGTCCTGAGTTGACACAGGAGCCTCCTGCCAGCAGGCTATGCCAAAAACACCTCCCATGAGAGGTTTCCAATGGCCAATCTAATCAACAACCTCAACTCTCCTCTCCTCAATGTGGAGAAGCAGCAGCAGAGGACTCCATAGGTGTCCGAGCTCCTCATCTCATAAGGCTGAGCCTGTAGTGGAGCAAACTCTTCAGCTGCTTGTATTTGTAATCTGGTTCTTTCAATTGTTACCCAAAGCTCATGACCATTGGTGAGGGTTGGAATGTAGATCAACCAGTAAACTGAGTGCTGCGTTAGCAGTCCTTCACCACAACAGAGCAGTTCAGCCCCAACCCGCATGCTGACCTCCTGCTCCCTCCTTCCCTCACTCCTGAGCAGCGCCCAAAGACACCTCCCCCCTGACCGAGAACTGGCAATCCACCCTTTTCCAGCTGAGAACCATGGCTTTGGTTTTGGAGATGCTGACCCTCATCCCTGGTGGAGTCGTACCCTCACAAGGAACATTTCCAGCTTACTGCTGGTTATGAGGACCAGACTCATGCTACGAAGACTGAATGGCCATTAATCCACCACAGATACCAAAGTGCCCTTAGCGGGGTGAGTATAACTAGAAACTACAGATTAATAAAAATGTCTTTCTTCCTTTATTAAGCCACCGCTATGTTTCAGGATGAACAAGACACTATAGGCTTCAGCTAACAGTTCCTTTTTGTTCATTTCCCTGGTCAGAGCTAAAGCACGGGTTTAGAAACTAGCAGATAGGGGTTGAGAGGTTCCGACTAGATATAGTTGAATTCACCTCAACGCATGGCTGTGGCTCTGGAACCAATTTCCTTGAGAGGGGTTGGACACTCTACCACTCTGGAGTTGGCCTCACTGAGAGGCACCGAGCAGGGGTGGGAATACTAGTTGCCCCCCATCTCGGTGCCTGTACATTGGTGAGTTGGCTTCAATGATTGGGGAAGATGCCGGTCAGATCTGGTAGGCCTAAACGTATTGTGAGGGTCTACGTTTGGCAGAGTCTCCTGTCAGAAGCAGCTTCAATTCCCACCTCCGACAGAACTTCCAAAACATTCCAGGGGAGGCAGGGGACATCGAGTCTGAGTGGGCCATGTTCCGTGCCTCCATTGTCGAGGTGGCTGACTGGAGCGGCGGCCGCAGGGTCGTTGGTGCCTGTCATGGTGGCAACTCCCAAATCCGCTGGTGGACACCAGCAGTTAGGGATGCTGTCAAGCTCAAGAACGAGTCCCATCGGGTCTTTCTGGCCTGTTGGACTCCAGAGGCAGCTGATAGGTATCAGCATTCCAAGCAGCTTGGGTGGTTGCAGAGGCAAAAACCCGGGTGTGGGAGGAGTTCAGTGAGACCATGGAGCAAGACTTCTGTCCAGCTTCGAAGGGATTCTAGTCCACCATCCAGCGCCTCAGAAAGGGCTCTACCAACACCGTTTACAGTGGGGACAGTGTGCTGCTGACCTCGACTCGGGACGTTGTGGATCGGTGGGCAGGGTACTTTGAAGACCTCAGTCCCACCAGCACATCTTACTGTGAGGAAGCAGAGTCCGGGGACTTTGGGTTGGGCTCTCCAATCTCTGCTTCTGAAGTCACAGAGGTGGTCAAAAAGTTCCTCAGTGGCAAGGCCCCAAGGGTGGATGAGATCCACCTGGAGTTCCTTAAGGCTCTGGATGTTGTAGGGCTCTGCTGGCTGATACGGCTCTGCAATATCGCATGGACATCGGAGGCAGTTCCACTGGATTGGCAGACCGGGGTGGTGGTCCCCCTATTTAAAAAGGTGGACCGCAGGGTGTGTTCCAACTACAGGGGGATCACACTCCTGAGCCTCGCTGGTAAGGTCTATTCATGGGTTCTGGAGAGGAGGGTCATCGGATTGTCCAACCTCGGATCCTGGAGGAGCAATGAACACTGGACCAGCTCTATACCCTTAGGGGGGTCCTGGAGGGTGCATGGGAGTTCGCCCAACCAATCTAAATGTGTTTTGTGGATTTGGAGAAGGCGTTCAACCACGTCCCTCGGGGGGCCCCTGTGGGGCGTACTCTGGGAGAATGGCATACCAGGCCCTCTGATACGGGCTGTTAGGTACCTGTATAACCAGTGTCAGAGCTTAGTCTGCATTGCCGGCAGTAAGTCGGGCTCATTCCCAGTGAGAATTGGACTCCGCCAAGGCTGCCCTTTGTCACCGATTCTGTTCATAACTTTTATGGACAGGATTTCTAGGTGCAGCCAAGGTGGTGAGGGGATCCGTTTTGGTGGCTTGAGGATCGGGTCTCTGCGTTTTGCAGATGATGTGGTCTTGTTGGCTTCATCAGAACATGATCTCCGGCTTTTGATGGAGTGTTTCGCAGCCGACTGTGAAGCAGCTGAGATGAGAATCAGCTCCTCTAAATCTGAGACCATGGTCTTGAATAGGAAAAGGGCAGAATGCCTTCTCCAGGTCAGGGACGAGGTCCTGCCCCAAGTGGAGGAGTTTAAATATCTCGGGGTCTTGTTCACAAGTGAGGGAAAGGTAGGTGAGATAGGGTGAGAAGCTCCGTCATCTGGGGGGGGGGGGGGGGGGGGGGCTCTAAGTAGACCCTCTGCTCCTCCACATCGAGAGGAGCCAGATGAAGTGGCTCGGGCATCTAGTTAGGATGCCTCCTGGACGCCTCCCTGGTGAGGTTTTCCAGGTATGTCCATCTGGAAGGAGACCAGATGGAAGACCCAGGACACACTGGAGGGACTATGTTTCTTGCCTGGCCAGGGAACGCCTTGGGATTTCCCCCGAGGGGCTGGACTAAAGAGCTGGGGAGAGGGAAGTCTGGGTCTCTCTGCTTAGGCTACTGCCCCCGTGACCCGATAAGCGGACGAAAATGGATGTAACAACAAGAAGAAAGCAACAACACAAAAATAATCCAACAATAATGATGACAACAACAACAATAATTTCTACTGAGTGTTGAAAGTCTTACCGTCCCCCCCATAGCTTCCACTCGAGACAAAGTCCTGGAGTGACCAATTAACTTTCCTGTCTTCTTCTTTGGTTTTTCCAGGGTGAGATTCTTAACACACACACACGCACACACACACAATTAAAAAGTTGGCTCTGAACAGGTCATTTTTAAATTATTTTTCATACAAAAGAAAATCCAACTATTTTACTAAACTATTTATTTATTTAATGCTAAAACAGTCCTTCGACAATCGGCTTCCATCAGACTGCTCACCTGCATGCTGATTCGCATCTCCAGATCAGTGTTAGTGATTGGGACGCTTCCTTCCAGCCAGTGGAGTCTTTGTACCAGTTGAGCCAGTTCTGTCAGTTCTGCTTGGCTGCGAGCGAGGTCTGATCAACAGTGGGTGGAAACTCACAGGTTAGTGAATTAAACCGTTCAAAGGTTACCATTTGATTGGATTAGAGGTCACATGATTGTATTCCATTATAAGCATGGACCTTGAACTCTGCTGTTTAAACCCCATGGTAACATAAGAGCTCCCTCACCATTGGAGGCTGCATCAATGTCATGGGTCTGCTGCAGCCAAGCCGACACCTTGCTGGTTACAGCTGGATGAGACGTGACCTGGGCGGGGCTAACCATCTCAGGATGGTACATAGATGCTGAGCTGGCATACTGAGGACTCTAGAAAACAACAGGTAGCACATGAAACATGTTAATCAGAACACCTGAGCTGGGTGGAAACCTCTGGGCACCAAACATGCTCAGAGGTAAACATTTTGAATTGGTGGTGTAATGCAGGAACATGTTTTTGTGCAGCAGATGGTAAAATCCTAATTGAATCATTAATTGATAAACTAGTATTTTTAAACAAACTTGCAGTATTTACAGCCAAGGCTAAATGTTTGTTGCTGAAAGTGTTTTTGGATCTTGTTTGTTGAAGCAGCAGACTTTGAAATGATCAGGAGTACCGTCAGTACTAGGCCTAAACACGATCAGAATCTTATATCTGCAACTTAAATGATGTTTGTTCAGTGAAATTATATATATTTTTTTACTTGCAACAGATTTTATTTTCCGGTTTTGGGAACGTTTCTCATGGCTGCAGTGTGTCCTCTACATGTCTGTGGATTTTCAGTATTTTGTCCAATCAGATTCCATCTTCGTTGTGCCCGGGTGGGGGTCCTAATCTGGTGGCAGAGGAGTTAAGTCACCGCCTTGCAATCGGAAGGTTGCAGGTTCGCAACCCGCTCAGTCTGTGGCTGTCATGTCCTTGGGCAAGACACTTAACCCGCCTTGCCTGCTGGTGGTGGTGGTCGGAGGGACCGGTGTATGGCAGGCCCCGCCTCTGTCAGTGCGCCCCAGGGCATCTGTAGCTACAATGTAGCTCATCCCCACCAGCGTGTGAATGTGTGTGAATGGGTGGATGACTGTGTTGTGAAGCGCCTTGGGGGGTTGTAGAACCCTAAGAAGGCGCTATACAAATACAGGACATTTACCATAATCTGCCCAAGGCCCATAGAATCAATACAGCAGGCTTTTGATAGTTATGCTGTAAAGAAAGGTAGCTGTGTTTTTTTAAACCAATCAGCTTTCAGATTCTCCTCCCTGGGCCTTTTAGGTTATAGACAAGAATACGTAGACTCCCCATTGGGCGCTGGAAAGCGTAACAGCATCACCGCCATATTGGATGGGTCTCCTCATTCTCCAAAGTCAATGCAGGGTGGGCAATTATGCCTGTTTTTCTACAGCCTACAGTTGCAACAACCGGTGTACTATTGAAAACAGATCACGTGGGATTACCATCGACTTTTCTAGCCTATCTGATGGGATTTTATATTTTAATTTATTTTGTTTAATTATGTTAATACTTTAATTATCATGCCATTCCATGTGTCTGATTATGTGATAAAGCTTGATAAAATGTGTTTTTTAGCTGGGTAAGCACCTTCCTCAGTAGAAATGAATGCACTGGGGGTGAATGGAGACCCATCTAAGATGGCAGCCGGCCACTGCGGCAGCTCCAATAGGCAGCGCCAGTCCACGAGGCGTCTACGTATTTATGTCTGTTTTAGCTGGCTCACAGTGATGTCAGGAGATTTCTGTCCTCTGATTGGACGGTCGGAGAGAAGCTATCTCCTCCATGTTTTGCTAGCATAGCACATCCTCTGCAATCTGAGCACAGTAACACTTTCATTTTTATATTTTTTGCTGACAGAGAAGGCGAAATGAATTTGGTGTCAGGAAACATTAAAATTCCATTTTCAAGTCAGACCTTTTCAGAAAAGCTGGACATGGTTAGACATGCTAGCTTGATGGAACTTAAGATTAGAACTATGACAGTCTTTGATGTTTTCCTGCATAAAGAAAGGACGATGAATAAATAACTCTAGTTTTATTTTATTTACATATATATTTAGTTGTGAATAAAAATGTAAATATTGATCATGACTGTTGATATGTGACACAGTTGCTGCTATAGTGTAGAAGTTTGGAGTCATCTTAACTGGGTTTCTTTTGTATAATAACAGTATTCACGATCAATACACAAAATACTTAATCTCTTAATTTTACAACTGTTGTGATGTAAAGCAGGCAGCTGAAAGTCTTTTCTCCTAACGTTAGCCTGATTTTGGGAGCAGGAGTGAATACTGACGGTCATCATGCTTTGCTGGTTAAGACTGGCTACAGATGGCAGCGTGCTCTGGCCCAAGGACAGAGCGTGTAGTACACCACGATGGACACTCATCGCCTCGTTTTTCCTAAACACACGGTGGGCACACAGCTTCGTCAGCCAGATGTAAAAGATGTCGCTGCTTTTTGCCTAAAAAAGGGGGAAAGGATGTACATTTCATTTTAACTGCAGAACATTTAAACAACAATAGTTATGATTTGTAGGCACAGCAAACATCTTCTGACCCACATGAGGACTTACCTTGAGGTGATAAAGATTGTCTCCAGCATCGAGGTCGATGCGTTTGGACTTCTTGTTCACAGACATAACCGCCATACTGATGTCCAGAGAGCCGTGGAGCTTCCCCCTCTGAATCTTTACCACCATGACAGAGGAAACGAATCATTTTCTTTTCTCAACTCAAGAGGAATAAAAAGTAAATCTGTATACGAGGCCATCGGGCAGCTGCCCTGATGAGGACTCACGTCTTGCTGCGTCTTTGAGTACTTGAGGATTCCTTTCTCCAACAGGAAGTATCTCTACGAACAACAAATGAAAGCGTCAGGAGGCTGTCACACACACACACACGCACACACACACACACACACACACACACACAGACACGCACACAGCTCCAATCCCAAACATTTGAAGATTAAGAAACATGAATTTATGAACCTTCACACTCATGTCCATGTCACTTTTGTTCCACCAGACTTGATTTGGTCTTTGGTCACAAGCTCATCCATCCTGAAGGACATAGAAGCCATTTCTCCAAACAGAGGCCATGCAGGGAGCTAGCTAATGGCTCAGGATGAAGCTCAGGACTTTTACACAGAAGCAAACTTCAGGATGAGGGGAAAAGTCTTGGAACTGCTAAAAATGTGCATTTTCTTCAAAGCTCTATCACTAATCTAAAAAAATGGTCACTTGGAAGTTTTTTTTATTTATTTCATGCTTTATTTTGAAACTTTTATTGGCTCTTTTCTTCAAATGTTGTCAAAAATGATCCATTTAATTAAAATTAGTGCCAAGCAAAAAGAAAGCTCTGCTCATTTCTAACCTTGTTACGTGTGTGTGTGTGTGTGTGTGTGTGTGTGTGTGTGTGTGTGTGTGTGTGTGTGTGTGTGTGTGTGTGCAGATGCATCATTAAGAACAGTTGGAGATTATATGCTGGAAAAATATTTTAGCTGCATCTTATCAATAGAGCATCTTCTCCCACCCTCTCTCCCTTTACCTGCTGAAGCACCCTCTGGGCTGCATGCTAACATGCTAGTTCTGACAGCTTATCGCTGCTCCACAGGTAAACCAGGTGTGCTGCTCACCTTGTGCCAGCCTTTGAGGGGGTACTTCCTTCTCTTCATCAGGTAACCTTCACAGATACCAGGAACACTGAGGTCCAAAGAAGAGCCAGGAACCGAAGATGCATCATTCATCACCTCCCAGTTACGAGACTGATGCAGAATGAGAGGGAACACTTTTGAGACGAGTTGTTATCATACAGAGACATGTTCTGGTCCTCAGGGTGGCTCCATAATTTACCAAACATGTGGAGGATCTGCTGATCTCAACAAGATACAGGACACCAGCTGTAGTGGTAATGAAACAGGTTTTGTTTATTGGTTATCTTAGACTAAAAAAACTCCCTCCTTGGAGTCAGGGGGAGACGGGACGAAGACTCTCCCTGTTGAACCAATTATTATTTATGACTAACCACTATCCAGGCACTTGACATAGTATGTGAACATCTCAGCACCGTGAGAGATGGACACCAAAGGAAAGTCAGCGGGTCTATCTCTCATATACACTCACCGGCCACTTTATTGGGTACACTTGTTGACACAAATGACTAATCAGCCAATCGCATGGTGGCAACTCAATGCATTTAGGCATGTTGACATGGTCAAGACGATCCGCTGCAGTTCAAACCGAGCTTCAGAACGGGGAAGAAAGGTGATTTAAATGACTTTGAACGTGGCATGATTGTTGGTGCTAGACGGGCTGGTCTGAGTATTTCAGAAACTGCTGATCTTCTCGGATTGTCACGCACAACCATCTCTAGGGTTTACAGAGAATGGTCCGAAAAAGGGAAAACATCCAGTGAGCGGCACTTCGGTGGGTGAAAATGCCTTGTTGATGCCAGAGGTCAGAGGAGAATGGCCAGACTGCTAGAAAGGCAACAGTAACTCAAATAACCACTCGTTACAACCAAGGTATGCAGAAGAGCATCTCTGAACGCACAACACGTGGAACCTTGAGGCAGATGGGCTCCAGCAGCAGAAGACCACACCGGGTGCCGCTCCTGTCAGCTAAGAACAGGAAACTGAGGCTACAACTCACACAGGCTCACCAACACTGGACAATAGAAGATTGAAAAATGTTGCCTGGTCTGATGAGTCTCGATTTCTGCTGCGACATTCGGATGGTAGGGTCAGAATTTGGTGTCAACAACATGAAAGCATGGATCCATCCTGCCTTGTATCAACGGTTCAGGCTGGTGGTGGTGGTGTACTGGTGTGGGGGACATTTTCTTGGCACACTTTGGGCCCCTTAGTACTAATTGATCATCGTTGCAACGCCACAGCCTACCTGAGTATTGTTGCTGACCATGTCCATCCCTGTTTTGCGTCAACGAGCAGTTGGACATGTGAACCTAATAAAGTGGCCGGTGAGTGTATATCGGTCTCGCCAAGAGACCTCACAGTTTTTAGCTGATGGTTTTTGAGAACATCTAATTTGGTGAGGACATGTACGCAGTGCAATTAATGAATTTCACACGGAAACAACAAAATCTGAGATCTCCCATGGAGCTGCTGGTTGCACACCATAAACTTATATTGCTAATTTTAAAAACCAGTTAGGAATCAGTTCCAGGCAGTTTCAACACCAGTCATTCTAGAAAGTAAACCAAAAAGTTCCAGAACAATTAAAAAATAAAATACATCCACTGACTTTTTTCAATAAATCAGCTGTGGTCTCTAGTATAAATGAATGCCTTGTGAGTCGTTCTCTGGAAAAAAAGCTCTGGCGCTTCTGTTTCAGGAAGTAGAATTTAGAGGAGGCAGAAAATGAGTCTTATTTCCTGACATTTGGACATCTCTGCTCTGATTGGCTAACAGCAACACGACTCTACCACTGACTGTTTGCTCTGCAACGTTGATGTTTTATCTCCACCAATAACACAAGCCTGGAGGAGTTCTGCTGTCTGGTGGAGTTGCTAATGCTAACGGTTAGCTTCTACTAGCCGAAACGTTCTCTGCTGTTTCCTGGATGCTAAACCAACAACAGCCTTCCCCGTCGTGAGTCAAGATGGGTGAGTCCATGAACGTTAAGTGACAGTGTGACGTAGATCTGTCAGGATTTTCTAATCCTAGAGTTTCACCGTCTATTTTCTATCAGAAGCTAATGCAGGAGATAGGTGGAGGAGACTATTTTCATGTTCAGCCTGCATGAAAAACTCAAAGTTACTGATCATATTTTAAAAAATAACAATTGAAAATCTGTTTCTCAGTGAACTTGGTCTTTAATGGCTTCATAAAAGGAGCTGAAATTCCAGAGGTGGCTGTTCTCTCAACTAGAGGAATTCCAGTTTTCATAGCTGGCAGCATTCCAACACCTGACAGGAAATCATTTTGCACATGGGCACCTGATTACATCATTAAATTGGTTGCAAAATCAAAAGTGCAAATCTCATCACTTTTACAAGATTGTTTGAGGGTCGAACGTCAAGCTAACATCAAAACCAGACATGTTTCTGCTCATTCATCATCAAGTATTAGCTGTGTGTTGTCATCCTCGCTGATAACAGCGGTGATAAATCACAGGTTTTACCATAACGTAAAAAATTATAGATTTATTCATTTTAAACAGGAAATGAGCTAAAAGTGACTACTTTCTAAATGAAAACTTACCTGCTTCGCCTGTTTGGACGAGCCGCTGCTGTTGTTGCGTGAGTGGCTGGGTTTGAACGTGCTGATGGGGGACCGGTCATAGCTGATGACGGACTGGCTGCTGTTGGCTGGGGGTGGACACACCTGAGGGTCCATTAGTGCCAGGTGATAAGGATATTTCTGCATTGAGAAAACCGGTCGTCAGGCAGAGCTGCAGCTCATGACAGGTCAGCAGAACTGTGGACGGTCAAAACAACAGCAAGGGTTTCATGAACATCAGGAAAAGACTTATGCATCAAATAGTCAGGAACACACATCATTTAGGTCAAACTGGACTCTGTCTCAAAGTTATATCACACTAATTATGTTAGCAACCCCGAGCTAACCATTCATTTGAAGGCATTTTGCTTCTACGCTTTCACTACCGAGTAGAGCACATGTCCCACAGAGCAAAGCTTCAGGCCAGTGGATGCTGGTGGTACTGATTCTTTAGCTACTAGCATACTGGTTTGCTGTCATCTACCATGGCTTTTGGGGCTTCTCTAGTTATTCTGAACTTCTGTTTCAAGCAGATTGAGGCCAAGATTGTATATTGGTCCAACCAGGCAGCTTCTGCCATCTCTACCTATCACCATTCAGCCTGTTTTAATTGTCCATTTGAATCTTTAATTGACCGGGAAGTTCCACTGAGATCACGGCAGCTTTATGATGATTCATTAAAGAAGTGGTTCACTCGTTTAATCATTTGCAGCGGCCTCTAGGGAGAATGAATGCCAAGTTATTCTTTAGGGAAAAAAAGCTCAGCTGCACCAGTTTCACGAAGTACAAGTCAGCTGGAGGAGAAAGTCATTGACATGAATACGTAGACGCCCCATTGGGTGCTGGAGACCGTAACAACGTTAGCACCATATTGGATGGGTCTCTCACTCTCCAAACCCAACTTGAATCAACGCAGGGTGAGCAACTGTGCCTGTTTTTTCTACAGCCAACAGATGCAACTGGTGCACTATTGAAAACAGATCACGTGGGACTTTTCTGGAACTTTTCTAGCCTTCCTGTTGGGATTTTATATTTTAAATTTATTTATTTTACTTAATTATATTTACATTTTACCTATCATGCCATACCATGTGTCTGATGTCTGTGGAAAAAGTAGCTTCAGACGACAGGAACTTATTTCCTGATATGTGGACATCTTGCTAACAGCAACACAACTCTACCACTGACTCTGTTTGCTCTGCAACGTTGATGTTTTATCCCCACAAATAACACAAGCCTGGAGGAGTTCTGCTGTGTGGTGGAGTTGCTAATGCTAAGGGTTAGCTTCTACTAGCTGAGACGTTCTCTGCCGTTTCTTGGACGCTAAACCAACAACAGCCTTCCAAGCCTTCCGTCTATTTTCTATCAAAAGCTAATGCTAATGGAGATAGGTGTAGGAGAATATTTTCATGTTCAGCCTGCATGAAAATCTCAGAGTGACCCATTAGAATCAGAAATAATCATTAAAACATGTTTTTCAGTGAACTACACCTTTAACTAAAGCCTCAAAATTTCCCCAAATGTCTTCCAAGACCCACTAGTGGTGATTGTACTACTTTTTGGGAATTACAGCTCCAGACAGTCAACGTGTGGATGTGCCTTTGTGCAAGGCATTAAACCCTACTAAACCAAATCTGTTCACAATAAATGAGAAAAACAAACAGACCCACTTTGTAGAATCTAGCCAAAAATGTGCTGATGCCCGACATCTGTTTTAAATTAGGAGTTTGATGGATGACTTCAGTGATCAGCACCCCCCCCCCTCACACACACACACACACACACACACACACACACACACACACACACACACACACACACACACACACACACACACACACACACACACCTCATGGCTTCTGTCACTTCCTCATGCTTCCATTTCCTGACTTAAAAACCAGAAGTTTCAAAAAATTAGTTCATTAAACATAACAAAATGGCTGAACTTACCAAAAACAAAGAAGGTTCTTGGAGCTACTTTTTAGTTCAGTGAGAAAAACGGCATCAGGATTGATCCAAACGCTCCCCAAACGCTCGTGGTTCTTCCTGTTTAAGCAGGAAAACTAAATCAATCTGAGAAAAAACATCCAGTCTGCTGCTTCTGAAGGCAGAGCCTGATGGCAAACAACCACTGATGTCACATGACCCCCACTCATTCTTCATATCCACACATACGTTCATAGAAATATGTCTGTGGATGTCGAGTTTTCTACACCAAGGAGCAAATATCCACACAGTCAAGTCAAGATTACAAATGAAACACACCTGTGTTCTCCAGAAGCAGCTCCCTCTCTGGCTCCTCGTTCTCAAAGGTCTGGCTGCAGAGTTACAAAACTGTCCTCCACAAAAGGAGACGTTGACAGGAACAAAAGAAAAGGTGAAGTGATTTGTTCTGCCACCCAGAGCTCTGCCACACCTGAGTGATGACTGGCTTGTCAGTGTGGTTTCACCTCAGGCAGCAGGTATCTGGGCGGGGCTAAAAGTAGACAAACTCTACCTAACCGGACTGGCTTGCCAGCTCTGTCACCTCAGGTATGATCAACTTAGAAACATATTTGTTAGCAACCAACTTATAAAAGAAACTGTTTTTTTTAATGAAATGAGAAAATAAAATAAAATAAAATCAAATGAGAAAAAAATGTTTTAAGAACAAATGAAAACACCATCAGTTTAACAACATACAACATATCCCTGTGTGGCCTCTTGTACTTACAGCCCTGTGATGGTTGTGGGCTACTTAGGAACACAGATAAAAGTCTGAGTTGTCCGTTGGAGAGCATCTCACAGAGGCCACCATGGTAATGCTGCAGGTTACGAGCTGAGAGTTTGGGGTAATCTCTGAACCTGATCACTCATTCTTTGTAACACCAGACGTAGAAAAATGTTATCCTAACAATGTCATCATAGTTCTGCTAGAACAGCACCTCTGAAGCACACCATCACGCTCCAGATGAACTGGATGGTTCCACACAAACAGCCCACTCAGATCCATAAAGCTGTCGGACTCGTTACATCCATCTAAAATTAACCTGACGTCAGAAGTCAGCTGGTTTTGTGTTACAGAGGTTTCAGCAAAGCATGTTTTTAAATGAAAAGTCATAAATATAGTCTACAGATCAGTGACCCACTCTAAATCACTACAATGGCGTTCCTTCAGTCTGTAGAAATAGAGGGAATAGACAGTGAAGTAGCAGGACGTCAGCTGAGAGGACTTTGTTGAAACACACAGTTGATATGTAACCGTTTTTGCATACTACACACACTCCATGTATATTTCATACAGTGCATATTCAATTCAGTTTATTTATATAGCGCCAAATCATGACCAGTCGTCTCAAGGCACTTCACAAAGTAAACATTCCAGTTGAGTTCAGTTCATTATGCCAGTTAGTTAAAAGTTTCATACATAAGGAACCCAGCAGATTGCTAGCTTGGCTTGCCAGACGTGCTCTGTCTATTCTACACAGAGGACTAGTCTGGAAACTCAGAGTCAGTGAGAACCATGAGGGGCGGGACTAGCCAGCTCAAAAATAACCAATCCGAAAAAAGACGGAAATGACAACTTATCGCGTGGCGCTGTAATCAAAGATGGCGTCAAAGGAGCACTGCTAACAACTGTTCACGCCGAGCTGCACTGCAGTTAACCCCAGCTTTCTGGCTTTTTTTACTTGTTGCTCCTTTAGCGCAAGTAAAGGTGACACCACAATAAGGTTTTTAGCTGGGTAAGCACCTTCCTCAGTAGAAATGAATGCACTGGTAGTGAATGGAGACCCATCTAAGATGGTGGCCGGCCACTACGGCAGCACTAGTCCACGAGGCGTCTACGTATATATGTCTGTGGGTAGTACCGCGCAAACATCTTTCTTTAGAAGAAAGGCTTTTAGCGCTAATTCTTGTTGTGGTTTTAAAGACATGTCCAAGTCATTTAGAACAGAGGAAAGAGCGGCAGCGAACTCCGCTTCAGACGCCATCTTCGTTGTTTATGAGAAACTGAATGTCGCGGTGTGTGATGTACGCTGCTCAGCGCTGATTGGCTCGGTGAGAACTCTCAGGGGGTGGGGTTATTTGAATAGGAGCGTTACCAGACCCATTGCTTCCCATCATGAGATGGAGGCGGCTTTGGCCCTTCTTATACAGAGCATCTGTGTTGTGGGACCAGTTCAGTTTACTGTTGAGGTGAACACCCAGGTACTTAAAGGTGTCCACCACCTCAATGTCTGCTCCCTGGATGTTTACTGGTGAGTAAGGAGGAGTATTTCTCTGGAAGTCCATCACCATTTCCTTTGTTTTACTGGTGTTCAAGCGAAGGTGGTTACGTTCACACCAGTCCACAAAGTCCATGATGACTGACCTGTACTCCTGGTCGTTCCCCTCAGACACACAGCCGACGATGGCCGAGTTATCAGAGAACCTCTGGAGATGACATCTGCTGGTGTTGTAGGTGAAGTCTGAGGTGTAAAAGGTGAATAGAAAGGGTGAGAGCACCGTACTCTGTGGAGCTCCAGTACTACACACAACTACCTCAGATGTACAGTTATGCAGCCTCACATACTGTGGCCTGTTGGTGAGGTATTTGATAGTCCATGCAGCCAGATGTTCATCCAATCCTGCACCCCTCATCTTCTGCTACAGCAAAGATGGCTGGATGGTTTTAAAAGCACTTGAGAAGTCAAAAAACATGACTCTCACGGTGCTTTTTTTGCATCTTGAGGTGAGTCAGCACCCGGTGCTGCAGGTAGATGATTGTATCCTTCACCGCCATGTTTGGTTTATATGCAAACTGCAGTGGGCCTATCTCTGGGCTCACCACGGAGTGTAGATGGGTGAGGATGAGTCTCTTCATGGTCTTCATCAGGGAGAGGTCTGTAGTGCTCTGGGTCCCTGGGGTGTGATGTTTTGGGAACTGGAACCACACAGGATGTCTTTGTGGACCTGTTCCAGATGAAGGCTCAGGTTAAACATGTGCGTGACCACTTCACAAAGCTGGTCAGCACAGTCTTTGAGGAGTCTGGGGCTGATTCCATCAGGTCCTGCAGCTTTCCTGCTTTTAAGCCGCTTCAGTTCTCTCCTCACCTGGACAGATGTAAGTGAGAGGGGTGAGCGAGGGAGGGTGTGGTGCTGTGGGGGGTTTGATAGTGGGGGGAGAAGGTGTGGAGTGATGTGAGTTTAAGAGTGATATGAGGAGGGGGGGGGGGTCAGATTAGACTCATTGGCCCATTTCTGATCCCCATCGTCTGTCCCACTGGCACCACTCCTCCCACTGTGTCATTTCTGAGGCCTCCATGCACCTCGAGCATTGTTCTGCCCCAGCTGTTCCTCCAGCTACTTCCTGTATTCATCTTTTGCCCGTCTAATCTTGTGTTTGAGCTTCTTCTGGACTCGTCTCTGCTCCTCTTTGTCACCAGCGATAAAAGCTTTCTTCTTATCGCTCAGCAGGGATTTGAGCTCAGGGGTCAACCAGGGCTTATTGTTGGAGAAACGCCTCATTAGGAGTAAATTAACTCAGAGGTCAGGATTACCCTGAGGAATTTTAACTCATCACTATATTAATGAAGAGCAGTCCTGACAGCATTATTGCTTTATTTATTACAAGCATTACAGCATTATTTTAAAACTTCCGTGTTATTTTAGGCATAACTTTTTCCAAAGTCTAATCATGAATATTTATCAATTTTTCTGTGAACAGTTTAAACCTGACAAAAAAGTTTCCCCGATTTTAACAGAGAATTTCTCTTATGAATCAGTAAAGACGAATAAAAGAGAAATCTGACTCGGATGGGAGGAAACCCCATTGTTGTCAGCTGTACTTACTGTGGATAATGCTGACAAACATTAAAAGAACGTACAGATGACAGAGATAAAGTTGATTTTTTTTTTGCAGATTTTGTCTTTATTTCATATATGGAAAAGTGGTATTCAACCAGCACAGGCTGTTGCTGCAGATAGAGCCTTTCCAAGTGTTTTATGCAACCTTTTACTGAGATAAGACCTCACAAAAATACAGAAAAATACAAAGATTAAGTCAAATGTAAAGTATTAGTCTTTTACTAATGTTTTTGTAATATAATCACATGTAACTTAGGAGCACTAACCCTCAAAACAGACTTGTGAGCTCCTTTCATAAAACGTGACTAAAAGTAGCAAACATGACCAAAGAATGACCCAGATCCTGTTATTGTTTCTATAAACAGACTCACTTTTATCAGGACCAAAAAACTTGAAAACAATCCATCAGATCCAGGAAATCCCAAGTCTTTGTGTTATTAAAGACCCACTCCAATGAATTGAAATTGTGTTTTTTCTAACATGTTCTTGAAGCATTTTTCTTATTCTATTAGACATGTCTAAAGACATTTAAGCTCAAAATTGCATTTCTGAGTATTTCTGCATTCAAATTGCTGTGCATCAGTAGCAGACAAAAAAAATGCAGCCTAATGGGCTCGACACACGGGAGGCGACATTGCCTCTCCTCCATTCATTTTCAATGAGACAAGCGCGACAAAGTGATAATAGAGGGTCTCCCTCCTGCTAAGCGAAACGTGAAAAACGTGCATATGAAATTTTGCGCTCGTGCATGTGTCGTGCACACGCGAGCCAGCGACGCGATCCCAGAAAGTTGAACATGTTTCAACTTTTCATCGCTGTCGCTCGGACAAGCACCAATCATCAGAGGTTTCATTGACTGACCAATGAGGGGACAGGATGCTTCTCAGTACATCTCCGGGTAAACATGGAGGAAAAGTTAATACTTGCCGTGTCTAATGTCCCAGAGCTTTACAAGACTTCCCTTAACTCTAGCAAAACATTGTGAGACTTCATATCTACCACTTTTTCAACTCTGAACTGCTTTAATAACCCAAAATTCCCTCCAATCTGACGGCCGATCAAAACAACGGAGGACTCGCTATTCATCCTGGAACAGAGGCGTCACTGGCTTTTGCCGCTGGCCGCTGCCACTTGTCGCCTCCCGTGTGTCAGGTTATAAAAGCGATAGCGATGAGTTTCGCTGATCGCGGTCGTTTGTCGCCTCCCGTGTGTCGAGCCCATAAAACTGACGCGGAGCACAAACTCCTAATTCAACCATCGGCCTGTACTTATGGAGTTGATGTAATGCTAGCAGCCAGTGCTGCATGCTAGCACAGAGAGCTAGCATAAACAGAAAGCTCTGAACAGCCGTGAAAAGAGGGGCGGGGCGGGGGACCCCGCTCCAATGGCTCCGCCCACAATGCAGAGGCAAATTTTTAATGAGTTACTGCCACTATGTAGAAACTAAGTACTTGAAAACGGCACAGGTTTTGTGATTTTGGCTAAAAACGGCATAATCATAGTTTAAAGACCAAGTGCTGAGAACTATTTAAAACAGCTAAAAAGAGGATCGGAGTGGGACTTTAAGACAAACCAGAGCCGTTTATGTCTCACACCTACTCAGACTTTATTTTGTTCAGATGTTGGACATTTGACCAGGTAAAAAATTCACAACAGAATCATTTTTTTTCCAATTTAATTTATTTTTAAACCTAATAGTTGTGGCCTACAAGGGTTTTTGATGTGACCTGGTTTCTACCTACACTACTCTTGTCACCATTTGCTCCAAACTGTGGACCCTCTAGTCTTCCTACTCCTGCAGCAACGTGTCAGCGGGTCTGCCATGCTAACGTTCTCATATTATTATAATGAATTCATATATGTGAAGGAATCCTCAGCTTTGAGGAAGACCTTTGTAGTTATTGAAAAAAACATTACTAATGGGTTCTTTGGTGAAATTATGTAGAAACACATGAACGCAGAAGTGTTTAAAAGTTAATATAATAACATTTTCAAACAAAATAATTAAAAACACTGAATTATTGAGACAAAACAAATGTGGAAAAAAATAGTCATATTTGAGGCTAATCACATACACACTTCAGATTGCTAAAGATTATAAAAATGACTCGTAAAAGTTGATGGTTCAATCTTTAGTTCCTCCCCATGCCAAAAGGTATGAATCAGTGTCAGAAGGAAGTAAACATGCTGAATAATGATGCTAAATATGGGGGGATGGATGAGAACACATCATAAGGCACTTTTATTTACATCTGCTTTGCCAAACTGCCTCTCTGAGGTTAGTACGGCTCAAAAGTTGCTTCAAATTTAGTTCCAGTCATAAAACTTCATGACTCCCTCAAATCCGTTGTAGGTGAAGCTCTCACGAACGGGACTACACGTCTCCTGGGAGAAGCAGGCCATCCTGTTGTTCTTACAGCTGTCTTCGGTACCTGGGTCAAAGTACACCGCATCTGCAGAGTTCACGGATGGATCCTCATCAAAGTAGTTATGGGGTCTCAGCAGGACCCCACCCCCGTTGCCAACTGTTACAGTGTTGGGGATGTCCTCAGCATGAGGAATGTGGAGAAAACCAGCTGTCACCCATGCAACAAGGTCCTGCAGACACATAAGGCAGCTCCTTTCAGTTACACCATAAAATACCAGTTGGCAATTGTGTGTTTAACTTATCATACTGATCACAACAGAACATACTTCGTCTTCAATGCTTTCATTGTCTTCAATGAACTTGCTGAAGTCAACGGCTGGACTCCAAATGTCATTTTGACTGTACAGACTGCTGCTGGTTTGTTCCAGGTCCTTGTGTTTGGTGATGGCGACCTTATACCTGGTAAACAAACACAGAGACAATAGAGAGAAACACTTTTAACAAGAAGAGAGTGCTAGGAGGCTAGGAGTGAAGAGGGTGCAGCAACAACACAGACTGTATAGCACAAACATACATGCAGATGGAACTGTGAAGCTGTTTCAACACGAGTCCAGAAACAATTTAAAAAACATTTTGGTAAAAAAAAAAAAAGGAAGATCACTGCAGCTTATGTGGGAATTTAATCAGCCGAGGCCTCATTCATAAAGCTTGCTTATGCACAGAACAGGGTCTAAAAATTGCGTAAGTTATTTTTTACACAAACTTTGTGATTCATAAAGACAAACTTGATGTAAGCACATTTTAGAGACAGGGAAACTGGCAGCTATGGAGATGGTGACATGGTGAATTTAAGACACTATTAAATAAATGAATGACCTGCACTTGTACAGCGCCTTTCAGAGTCAGAGGACTCCAATGGGCTTTACACTACAGTGTATCATTCATCCATTCACACACATTCACAAGCTGCTGATGATGAGTCACAGCTGCCCTGGGGCGCACTGACAGAGGCAAGGCTGCTGAACACAGGCGCCACCGGTCCCTCCGACCACCACCAGCAGGAAATGTGGGGTAGGTGTCTTGCCTAAGGACACAACAGCAGAAATCTCTGCTGGGAGCCAGGATTGATCCTACAACTTTCCTGTTACTGGACAACCCGCTCTACCTCTTGAGTCACTGTTCGTATTACAGAATTGTAAACCTGCATGCACACACACACACACACACACACACACACACACACACACACACACACACACACACACACACACACACACACACACACGCACACACAACTAACAGCCCCCACCACACCCCGAGAATATAAATGAGTTAAAATATGTTGCTTTTAAGAACACACAACGTTCATATGTACGTCTTCAAATGACTCATTGGTGCATTAATTGTCAGATGGGTGACAGCGCATCCAGTGTAAACCAAGCTATAAATAAAAATCCCAGTGGGATGCCAAGTGTAAGATGCTGGTGCAAAATATTTTGCAGACTTTTTATTATATTTAGCTCATTTTTCCTACATTTAGCAACTTTCACCACATTTAAAATAATGTTTAAATGTCATAATTTCAGTTAATCTAAATGTTAAATCTAAACCTAAATCTAAATGCTAAGCGTAAATTTTAAATCCAAATCTAAATTTTAAGTCTAAATCTAAATTTAAATGTTAAATCTAAATGTAAAAGTTAAATATATCTCTAAATGTTAAATCTAACATGCTTATTTTAACAGTTTTAAAACTTCCTTGTTATTTTAGGCATAACTTTAGCGAGTTAGCATGTTCCTCCCACACATGTATGGAGTTAGCATGATCCCCCAACGCATGCATGGAGTTAGCATGTTCCCCCCATGCATGTGTGGAGTTAGCATGTTCCCCCCACACATGTATGGAGTTAGCATGATCCCCCGATGCATGCATGGAGTTAGCATGTTCCCCCCATGCATGTGTGGAGTTAGCATGTTCCCCCCACACATGTATGGAGTTAGCATGATCCCCCAACGCATGCATGGAGTTAGCATGTTCCCCCCATGCATGTGTGGAGTTAGCATGTGCTCTCCATGCAAGTGTTGAGTTAGCATGTTCCCCCCATGCATGTGTGGAGTTAGCATGTGCTCTCCATGCAAGTGTTGAGTTAGCATGTTCCCCCCATGCATGAGTGGAGTTAGCATGTTCCCCCCATTCATGCAAGTGTTTTCTCTGGGTTCCCTGCAGGTTTCCTTCCACAGACCAAAACATGCATGTTAAGTTAATACACTGCATTGGTAGCTCTAAAAATACTAATCACTAAAAAGTGGCCTTGGGTAAAAGCATCTGCTAAATAAACAAACGTGAAGCTGTCTGGTCCTACCTGGCCCAGGACATGGACCTTTCCTCAAGCTGGCTCTCAGGTAAGTGGTCTCCTGCAAAGCTGTAGACCTGCAGTCTGTAGGAACGCTGATGGCCCCACCGGTTGGTCTTCTTACTGGCAATGTGTAGGTAGCGAGGTGTCTTGCTGTCATGACGTAGGGCAGCCTCCTGTGGACGTTTAACAGGTAACAAATCCTATGATTAGGAGAGCCATTCTGAGATCTCAGATAGGATTTTTCGACGAAGCTTGTTCTAGAGCTAGTTCTGTGCCAGAGCCTGACTTAGCATTCGTTCTTTGGTTTCTGACAGCCTAAGCACCTGTTTTCTGGTTCCAGAGGTGATGCTTGGCCTGTATTTGATATAGTGCCTTCTAGAGTCCTAAAACCCCCCAAGGCGCTTTACAACACAATCAGTTATTTAGCCACGCATACACATTCATACCCTGGTGGTGAAGAGCTACATTGTAGCCACAGCTGCCTCCGACCACCACCAACAGGCAATGATGGTTAAGTGCCTTGCCCAAGTACACAACGACAGTGACAGACAGAGTGGGGATCAAACCTGCAACCTTCCAATTTTTTTGTTTTATATATCTTCATTGATATTCCTATATTTTTATTTGATTTATTATGATTTGTTTTTTTGATCTTTGTGAAGCACTTTGTGATTGCCTTTCTGTGATAAGTGCTATATAAATAAAATTTACTTTCTTACTTATTTATAACAACATTTTTTCTTGTGAAATAAGTGTTTTCTTAACAAATGTTTTCCAGATGCCTATTTCAAATTATGTGCATACTGTTCCACAATGTAGTGCTATATCCTACAACGATACATCTGCATGTGAACATATACCCACATACAAGCCATTGTCATGTTTGCACACACACAGGTATACATAAACATACATGTGCATCTGCATGTGCATGCTTTAGGGCCGTCAATCGATGAAATTAATTACACATTATAAATGTACCATAACATGATATTTTTATGTTTCTAATGCCTTTTTAAAGAGACACTAAAGAGTTTCTTGCTCCAAACACACCCACGTCACCCCGCTCCTCTTCCTGCTTCACTGGCTGCTGGTTAACTTCAGGGTTCATTTCAAGATCCTGGTTCTGATCTTTAGGGCCTTACATGGACACGCACCATCATACATTGGTGATCTGGTGTGTGTGTTTTTCAAGTTGGTGCCAGCGATCTCGGCTTGCCGTCTGTTCCCCCAACTGCTACTTTTGCTTATTCTATTTCTGTGCTGTTCTTTGGTTGACTATACTTCCACTATTCGCTATGATCCACTCACTCTTTTTTGAACTTTTGAAGTTTGGACTTTTTGATCACTGCTGCTGCGACCTGAGAAGATCCTTTGCTCCACTGTTTACATCAGTCCCAGCTCTGCTGCTTCGCTCCCCCTGCTCGGCGTGGCTACCAATGAGATGCCACTAACTTGGACAGTGCGGGGGCTCTAGGGTTCGGTTAAGAGCTTCCTCCGGTTTTCTGTCTCCAAGACCTAGCCCTCTCCCTCCATGGGAGCTGCTACACAGAAGTTACCGGGCCTCCTTCATCCCGTCGCTCTGCCGAAGATTCTTTTGGAGAGCCCGTAGCAGAATCGCCTCCACCTCCGGCCCGTGGATTTAGTGGGGCATCAACCAGGCTAACCTCTGCTATCTTGTGATGTCCCAGGCAGTCCAGAACCCCCAGCCGGCTGATTCGGGTCGCTCGTCGCTCTTCAGAGTTGCTCTCCTGAATGTCCGGTCAATTGGGAATAAAACCGCTGTCTTAAGGGATTCTTTTTTCCAGCATGAGGTGTCTTTTTCCTACATGACTGAGAGTTGGGTTCTTCCTGGTGAGTCAGCTGCGGTCTCTGAACTCTGTTCCTTTGACTGTATTGTTCTGAACGAGCCAAGGCTCAGTGGTCGTGGTGGTGGGGTTCAAATCCCGGTTGGGTCATACCAAAGACTCACCGCTGCAGCTCACCGCTCCCCATGGGGATAGGTCAAATGTGGAGATATAATTTCACCAGTGTGTGATGATGATGGGACTTTAACTTAAAAGCACTGTAGCTGACCCCTGGCTTAGAGATGATACTTGTGCCCTGAGGTGGCATTGTAGGTCATATGAACTTTGGTGGTGTAAGGATAAGCTGCAGATCTCTTACCAACAACTAAAGGACTCCCTTTCATATTATCAGAAGGCGGTCAGGTCAGCTAGGAATAAATACTATGCAGACATAATCTCTAGACATAATACCGATCAGAAGAAACTGTACAGTGTCCTCAACTCTGTTCTTTCTCTCAAGAACTCCCCTTCCTCCTCCACGCAGTTTCAGAAAAATTTTCTGCAAAGAATTCAGTGTTTTAGATCCAGCTACCTCTATATAGGCCCGGTTGTCTGCAAGGAGCCTCCTTGTCTCCCACCGTTTCCTTTTTTCAGTTACATCTTACATTCAGCTCTGGCTGACCTGATCACTTCCATGAAGCCTTCGTCCAGAGGACTGCCTTCCCCCAAAAATATTGCGTGAGGTCCTTTCTGTGGTTGCCCCTTCATTTTTGAACATTGTTAATTCTAGCCTCTCCTCAGATGTGTTCCCCTCAGATTTAAAAAATGCAGTTCTCCAGCCGTTGTTAAAGAAACCTGGCCTGGATCAGTCTATTTATGCCAATTTTTGCCCAATTTCCAGACTCCCATTCATCTCAAAAGTTATCGAAAAGATGATTCTTATTCAGCTCTTTTCTCACCTAGATGACCACGGGCTTCTTGACTCATTTCAATCAGGTTTTAGATCCAATTACAGCACTGAATCTGCCCATATTTGGGTTCTCAATAGCCCTTTATATAAAACAATGCCGCCAATTTGCCACAACGCCGATGCGGCATCCGGGAGCATAAGGTCGTTTATAAGAGCTCAGACCGTGGCGGCAATGTTGCGCAGTCGTGTCCGTTTTATAAAAGATTACGCATAAAGTGAGTATGGGGCGGTCTCTGCGCTGTCGCGGTCTTCTGTGTATCTTGGACATGACTTGCTTTTTATTGTGATCAAAGCCGTGCTTGTTAAGTTTTTTTCCCAAGCAGCTACAGGTGTGTGTCCTCCACCATCCCTGTGAGCTGTCAGATTATCTGAGCTGCAGATCTAACGGAGAGAAGCTCCTGGAGCACCGCATCGCTCCAGTTTATCATCTCAGCTGGTTCTGTTTACAAAAGCAAAACTTAAGCCTTTGTTGACTTTCATTTTCAATGTAGTTCCTGGCCAGAGCTCAGCATTAATTCATCATGTAGTCATGACACCACCCTCTGTTGCGCCAAGGCTTAATGTGCGTTTATAAGACAGGCAAAGCCGCAATATTACTATCAAGCGTGGCGACACAAATGCCGCAAAATTCCCGCATCATCTGCTGCCATGGCGCGCTCACAAGACACACCGTTGCGGCAATATTACGCTGATTTGCCGGCACGGTGTGTCTTATAAAAAGGGCTAAAGACATTCTGATTTTAACTGACTCTGGCTCCTAAGTCTTACTGCTGTTATTAGACCTGACTGCTGCATTCAACACAGTTTACCACACCATCCTACTTCACAGGCTTCAGTCATGGGTGGGTGTGAATATTATCTCACTCACCTGGTTCAGATCATACTTAATTAATCTGCGTTTTGGTGTCCATATTAAGGATTGCTCTACTCCCAATGTACCACTCTTGTGGGGAGTGCCTCAGGGTTCTACCCTGGGTTGTCTCCTGTTTTCTTTTTTTCCCCTGTGTCCTGTCCGGCTGTATAGCAATCAGGATTGATGTCTGAGTGCCGAAAGCAAGCCTTACAGGTTTTCTCTCACAGGTGGAGCGTTATAGATTCAGCTATAATGCCCCGCCTGATATCAAAACTTTATCAGAAATGCTTTCGGTTGTTTTAAATCCCATCGGACACAGAGACGGAAATGAAAGAGAAAGGGGGAAGAGAGAAGGAAGAGGTGGGGAAAAAAAAATTCACAAAAATAAACAATAAAGAATGCAAAAGAATCTGCTTCTAGACCTGCAGAAGGAGAGAGAGAAAAAAGAGACACACAAAAATACAACAGAACCAAACCATCACTGCTCCAACAACATCAGGATGTATAACAGTAGCAATTTTTGCTGATAAGCACACGGTAATAAATCCTAGTGCATATAGTGCCAACCACAGCCTTAGGTTATGTGTTAAAAACACCCGAGCCCATACTTGTGAGAGCACCATGTGTGCGTACACGCGTTTGTGTATGTAAGGTTTCTCTAGAGTAGGGGTTCTCAAACTTTTTTCTTTAGGAACCCCTTGCCCGTGTCCAAGACAAGCCAGGACCCCCAACCCCAACTCCTACGTGCATACACAGATTAAATGTGATCATTTACAAACTACACAGACATACAGAGTTATAACTTTTATATGGAGTTCTGATTATACTGTGGCTGTGTTGTTGGGATTTTATAAATGTAATTTTTACAAAAAAAATCTTGCTAACCTGGCAACCTCAGCACAGACAAAATTGTGGGGACCCCCTGCAATCTTGTGGGGACCCCCTTGGGGGTCCCGACCCCCAATTTGGGAACCCCTGCTCTAGAGGAGTGTCCAATAGTGAGTGTGAGGGGCCACAGACCTGCCCCCAAAGACCTGTGGAAGAAGGAGGAGATCCAAGCCCTGAGATCCAGAGGTCCCCCCAGAGCGTGGAGACCCCAGGGGACCACTGCTTGGAATTTAGCAGCCCGGGAACTCAGTGGCCAGGAGCCCGGACCCCACCAGGCAGCCACTGGGAGCGAGCCGGCAGATGCCAAAACTCCCAGCCCCAGTATCTACGTAAGTAAGGAGTCTAGGCAGGCAGACCGAGTCACCACCCACCAGCTGGAAATGTGGCCGGGGGAGGATAGGCCAAAATGTTGATGTGCCAAAACATGTCCCAGGAGAGGGGAGGAGTCCAAGACCCTACTTGATAGATAGACAGTCACACACAAACAAAGTCACAGACTCCCACCCTCATGCTCACACATAAACACATTCAACCTAAAGACACACAAACATTCCCGGACACTAAAGATGGTCCTGTTCTTACTGGGGTAATGATGAGCAGACAACCCCACTCAATGCAGGGTGAAGTGATCAAACACCCCAGACCACAACCAGATGGCCAGCTCCCACTCAGAAGTCAAACACAAAAGCAGTGTAAAACATCCGGAAACTTTCAAAATAAAAGTCACGTGCAGATAAGCGGACGTCATTTCCTGTGAAACCCCCGTAGATAATGTAAACAAAACAGAAAATAAACCACAGACCTTGTTGTATACATGCATCTCACTTTCTCCTTGTTTGTTATTGTGTGGACTTCTGAAATCACGCGTGATGTTGGTATTCTCCCATGACTTTGTGACTTTGCGGGTCCAGCAGCGTGGAATGCTTTCGCTCCCGTATCGAGTATGAAATGCTCCCGGTTGGAAGGGAGATCACGGGTAAAACGCTGCTATTATGTTACACGCTGCTTTCATGTCCGGCTTTTCGCTCACCACCAGGTCCCCTGCTGTTCCCCTGGTTGGTTCCACTTGTGGTTCCTTTTACTGTCACTTCCAGCCCTGTTCTCCATATGTTTTCATTTTCTCTTTTAGGTGAAACACTTTCTGGAATATTGCTGCCTGGCTGCTGTCTGCTGGCACCTTTGTGTCTGACTCAACACAGACCCTTACATGTGTCAGATATCTCGCTCTAGAACTCTTCTGGTTGTTTGTTTTGTTTGTAGCTTGTGTCTAAAGTGAATACTGCAGATGAAAACAGAGCTGATGTTTTTGTTTCTTCAAAAACCATATCCAGAGAAAGGTGGGAAATTAATGGTTTTATTACTTTTCACTCAGGAAGGAAGGATGATGGCATAGAGGTTAATGTTAAATTCTGTTTTGCAGCACAAAGTTCTCAGAGAAAAAATATTTGAAATTTTCAATTTAGGCATCCATTTGTTAGGTGTTCAGGCTGTGACTCATCCAGTTCTGGGTTTAGTGCACTGCTCCGTTGTGTGCTGTTTGTTAGAGATTGTTCTTTCTCTACGTTTAGGATTATTTGGTATTAAAATTAGGAGAAAAATGAAGAAAAAAGTTGCACCTGTTCAGTCTGGAGTTGTTTCTCCACCAGCTGAGGTATCATAGCGTAGTGATTTGGCATCCATGGCAGGGATACATTAACGTACTCCATGTCCTTTGTCTGAAACACGTTCTTCACTCCTGCAGAGAAACATGTTTATTTACAGTGCTGAGAAAAAGTATTAGAGCATTCACTTTTCAAACTTCAGAGTCAGAAATGTGACAGAAAAAGTAAAACCCTGAAGAAATCAGTCTAACTAGCAGCAGACACATCTTAGTACAGGCGTCTCAAACTCCGGTCCTCGGCGGCCGCAATCCAGCACGTTTTAGTTGTTTCCCTGCTTAAACACATCTGAGGTTAATCAGCAGGTGATTAACAGGCTGAACAGAATATCCAGCTATTGAATCAAATGTGTTTGAGCAGGGAAACAGCTAAAACATGCTGGATTGTGGCATTTAAGGACCACAGTTATAGCCCTCTGCCCTTGATCTTAAGAAAGCACTGAATGTAAATGAAAAACAATCCTACTGAATTTGAAAAATTCTGAAAGATTTGGGGATGTTTCAATAAAATGTAAAATATTATTAGCATGCATTGTTGTTTTATTAATATTATTATTACCCAATATTATCTTACAACTCTTATTGCTCCCAAATGGACAATAATAATAATAATAATAATAATAATAATAATAATAATAATAACAATAATAATAATAATCATTTCAGTCAAAGGAAGAAAACCTGAAGATTTTGTGGAGCTGTGAGTCGTATCAGACGAATAGGAGAAGAGAAACGCTGCTGCTGGGCTTTTGCAGGAATCTGCAGCAGAGCAAAACTCCAAATAAGGCAGTAGCGTCTCTGGTTTAGGAGGACTGTGAGTGCAGCGAGAGGACAAAGACAGTGGATCACACCACAGGACAACAAGCAGAAGCAGAGCAGACTGCTGATTAATCAGCCCGTGTGCTCAGGCCCAGTTGCTTCCTCTGGATCTGGGACCACTACAGCCTTCAGGAAAACCAAATGTTCCCAGGTTTTGAAATAGATTCTGATTTTAATCTCATTAATGTGTAAATTCTGTTATTAAGCTGAGTTTTAACCATCAATGTGCTCTTTTTAAAATAATTAAATGTGCGAGCCATGTGTTTATGTATGTTGGTGAAGGGTCCGGATTGTAGAAAAAGGCTTTTTGAAAAGTGAACACTTTGCATTGTGCACTGGGATTTCCCATTTCATGAGCACATATGTTTATATTTTATGGCACAATGGTCAATAACATAAAAATATGCTACAATTTGGGTAGTTTAAAAAGTTTATGAACAAAGCAACAGCGGATCCACATGCAGTCCAACATTGTCTGCCTTAATGCTGCAGCAGCTTTTGTTGGTTTTTCTTACTCAGCTCACCACGGCTCAACTTGACTCAACTCTACACAGTGTAGGTTGTTTTTCCATTATGACTGACAAACAGTTCTAGTGTGTGTGCGTGTCATAGTGCGCAGGGGGGTGACCTGTACCTGACACAAAAGTAGCATGTGGTGATCCGTATGTGACACAAAACACAACAATGGTGGACATGGTGGTGATGTTGAATGTTCTGCTCTGTCGTTGGCTTTTTCTCAGACTCTGAACCCAGAAAAGGCAGAAAACTCTGGAAAAACCAGTGACTCCTCCCCCTAGCCAATCAGTGACCAGTGTTCACTGACGTCACGTTGCCTGATTCAGTATGCTTGGAACTAGAGGGCTGCATTGGGATTGGATCCCGCGGGACCCAATACAAATCTCGCGGGAGCGTGCGGCTAAAAGAAACAGTGCGGGATCGGGATGAGCATGGCGAGTGATTTCTGCCACGATTACCAGCCGAAGGAGACCCTCGTCTAACATTAACATTTGAGAAGAAGCCCTCAGAGAAACACGTCATCTCTGTAGCGTGTTGACAGTGCAGACGTTCTCACGGCGACGTCACCTTCAGCTGCACCTTCTCCAGAGTCTGGTTAGGTTATTAGGTTATATTAGGCTTAGTCACTCGTCATAGAGCATGGAGACTCCGATCACAAGCGCCACAGCATCACCTGTGATCCCGGTGACACCGTGGTGTTAAAGGGTGTAAAACTAAATGAAAACAAAGTGTGCTAATCCTGACCAATGTGTCAAAAGACATGCAGGCCTGAGAAAAGAAACAAAGAGAGTCATTGTGTTTCTGTATTAATAGCCTATAAAATTACGTTTTCTCCTGCATGACCAGAGAGGACACAAAATCAATGCATCTCTTTTATTGTGCGGGAATAATTTCTCCGAGTTTTGTGGGTGCAGGCGGGAGTGTAACACACATGATGCAGGTGCGGGTGGTAATGGTCAGAAATTCAGCGGGAGCGGGATGAAGATAACAGTCCTGCGCAGGGCTCTACTACATCCAAGCAGGTACTGGAAAGTCAGTGAAAAGCATTACTTGGGCTGGGCAGTATGGCGATGTCGCTCATGGTTTTTGATGATATTTTTTTCATACAACACTCCAGGTGTTGCCATGGAAACACTGAGCCTGTCTGAACCAAAAAGGGCCAGCTACTGAGGTGTTGTTTGCTAGGCTACATCTGTTAGCAAGTATATTGGTAATGGTCAGCATGACATGTTTTACATTTCAAAGGTTTCAAAAGATCGTTTATAAAAAAGACAACAGCAACATCTCACTGGTGTCACAGGTCAGAGCAGATTTGGTTGACTAAAAGACACTCGCCTCAACCGAGTGACAATTCCTTTGGCTTGGGTCACCAGCAGGTCACCTTGTTGAATTTCTGCTGTTGAGGTTTTGCTGATGAATGTTTTACATTGAAATTCTGTAATAAAATTTTTACAGATGAAATTTTTGCTGGTGAAATACATTATTTCACAGAATAAAAATTCAATATCATAAATTCATTGTCTAAAAAAAGTCATTCTGGTGAGACTATTTCTTCCATACCACAGAGGCTACGGCACTATTTGTGTGTGTGTGTGTGTGTGTGTGTGTGTGTGTGTGCGTGTGTGTGCATGGTATGAGGCATGGCTTTCTGCTCCTCTCAGAAGGGGAGGAGAAGCTATAGAACTTCAAATTTCAAAATCTTTTCCTCCTCTCCTTGATGGCTTCATGCTACGGACCACAGTGTTAGAGCTTTGGGTACCCAGACCATTTGAAACGCTCTAAAGAATGTGTTGTTGCAGCCATACACAGAGATGTGAGATGATCTTATGGATCATTGAAAAAAAAATGCCCATGTCACGGACTCTGTGCAAAGTGTCAACTGACAATCCACAATTTGTGGTATTTATAATTAATATAACAATAATTTACAGTTGCTTTGGTGCATTTCTCACAACAGAATTAAACTTTGCACAACAGTTAATGCAACCTCCACTACATGTAGTCATTTGGGTGCAACCTAGTGGCAGTTTCATGTTCATTTCATCCAATGGTAACTGTCATTGGACATGAAGCAATTGAATAAGTACAAATATCGGCAAAATTATCACTTTTGACTTGCTTTTATCATGTCTGTCAAAATGAACTAGTCTTGTACGGGCTGAATAGTCCTTGTTCATACAACTAATAATCTTCATTTCATTGCACACAAAATTGTTGAACATGTTGTCAAATATTTTGTACATCAGTTTTCTAAATATTCTAATTGTGTTTGCATGAAAATGTCCATAAATAACTTTTCTCAATAGTAACTTTTCTCAATGCCACTCAGCAGCAGTCCAGTCCTTTTTGTCTTTAGCCCAGGTGAGACGCTTCTGATGCTGTCTCTTGTTCAAGCTTGACACAAGGACTGCGACAGCTGAAACATGTCTTCATACGTCTGTGTGTGGTGGTTCTTGAAGCACTGACTCCAGCTGCAGTCCACTCTTTGTGAATCTCCTCCACATCTTTGAATGGGTTTTGTTTCACAATCCTCTCCAGGGTGTGGTTATCTCTATTGCTTGTAGACTTTTTTCTACCACCTCTCTATTAATGTGCTTGGACACAGAGCTCTGTGAACAGCCAGCCTCTTTAGCAATGACCTTTTGTGTCTTGCCCTCCTTGTGCAAGGTGTCAATGGACGTTTTTTGGATGACTGTCAAGTCAGCAGTCTTCCCCATGATTGTGTAGCCGACAGAGCTAGACTGAGAGACCATCTAAAGGCTTTTGCAGGTGTTTGGAGTTAATTAGCTTATTTGAGTGTGGCACCAGTGGCCTCATTTATCAAACGTTCGTAGAAACGTTCCTATATTTCCTCCTACGGATGAAATTTAGAATGTGTGTACGAACAGTACGCATGTTCCTACGCAATCATCTGATGATAAATCCCACCTGTCCATACCAATGCGCTTGTGTCCGTGTACCGTCATTTACATACAGAAACGCCCTTTCCTGACTACGCTAGGGAGGGGTTTGGCCCATCTCTCTACACAAACAGGATAAACAGTACGCCAGTTGGCAGCCATGGTGAAAAGGCTCGCTGAAACACAAACTAACGTCCGCAAATAATTAAAAAACATGAAGCCAAATGCAAAGAGCAGAAAATTGACCCAGAGGTTTTCTGACTGAGCAGATGCGTGAGAATACATGTAATGACCGCTTAGAGACTAAGTAAGCTAGCATTAGCAGCTTGTATAGTTACATTGATATAAACATTACTGAGTCATCTTGTTTGAAATTATATCGATATTTTAATAATATCAATATATCGCCCAGCTCTATGTCCAATGATTTTAATTTTTCTGCCAGACAATTTTAGATTACGTCCCTAAAGTCCAACAGGTTATTGCTGACACTGATTCTTTGGTACAGTCTGTTACAGGTTGCAGCTCTGCATTGCAGTTTTGCTATAATCCTCATATTTTAACCCAGAAATCCTCAGCTGTCAGATTAAAGCGACTCTCAGCTGGAGCACAGGGCTGTTCCCTCTCCTGCTCTCTGGACTCCTGCTTTTATTAACATCAGTTTAGAAATGTGCAGCCTGTAAATTATGGTCTAACATCTGTAGCCCCCCAATCTTTTACCAGGGTTGTACTGGTGGGGTCAACGTTTTATTCTCTAAAATAGGAGTCAAGTATCAATATTCAAAAACTACATAAACCTGCCAGGCCACTTTATAAAGACAGTTCTATCCTTCATCTACCCAGATGTGAACGCTCTAAACTGGTGTTATTACCATTATCAGACCAGCTTTGACATTTTCAAGTCTCTTGGAAACGTATTCCAGGAAACAGTTTTCCTAGTTCTGCTCTGACTCTGGGGAAAGACAGGAACGTATCTCATGAGTGTAACATGCACCGGTCATGGTATTTACAAACATAAACATCCAGATAGGAGGCTTCCCGCCCAGGAAGGAATCTGTTTATAAAACCCATCCAGTGAGAGAGTCTGTGGACATACAAGGAATAACATGCAGACCTCAGCTAGTGTCCAACATTGTCACGTTCACTACAGTTGAGTCTCCTCGCCCCAAAGGGAGATGTAGGATTGAGTTTTAACTGACTGGTTCTGATGAATGATGATGTCATGATTTTTCTGCATGAAGACCCCATCCCTAATAATCAATGATAGAAGAGGATTTTGATCAGAATTCATACTGAAAGGTCCTTTTCTGCTGTTTCAGTGCTCTGTGTTGGTAAAGAGGGGCCATCTTGGATTTTTAAAATAACTGTTACACGTTTGATCATATTAGGCCACGCCTAACGCATCTGTTGCGTCTGCCGCGTCACTCGTCTCCTTATCCCTGCAGCCATGTGTGCATCGCCACAGATATAAACGACTTTCACCTTTCAGTCCAGCGATCACATGTAGTTAGAGCAGGACAAGCAACCAAGAGGAAGAAGCAGAATTTCCCAAAACCAGTAAGGCTGCCACGGAGAGAACCGACGCCACCCCCACACAACGTTTAGAGGGAGGAGAACTTTTATTTCAAAGCGCAAATGCAAAACACGGAGCATTATATCTTGTATGTCCTTAAACAGCTACGGTACTTTGAGATGGTGCATGACAATGGAGCGTGGACCTCAGTTTATGTTTATAAAATTGTAAAATTTCAAGCTAATAGGAATATTTTTGGTGAGAAATAATAATGAAAAAGGATACGTTTGTGAACGTGATACACAGAATTTGAAAGTAAACAAGTAAAAATATTGCACACCATAGACATGAATACGTAGACGCCCCATTGGGCGCTGGAGAGCGTAACAGCATCACCGCCATATTGGATGGGTCTCCTCACTCTCCAAAGTCAATGCAGAGTGAGCAACTATGCCCATTTTTGTGCAGCCTACAGTTGCAACAACCAGCGTACTATTGAAAACAGATCACGTGGCATTACTATTGACGTTTCTAACCTACCTGATGGGATTTTATATTTTAATTTATTTCATTTAGTTTGTTTAATTATGTTTATATTTTAATTATCATGCCATACCATGTGTCTGATTTTGTGAAAAAGCTTAATAAAATGTGTTTTTTATCTGGGTAAGCACCTTCCTCTGTAGAAATGAATGCACTGGGGGCGAATAGAGACCCAACTAAGATGGCGGCCGGCCACTACAGCAGCTCCAATAGGCAGCGCCAGTCCACGAGGCGTTTACGTATATATGTCTGTGTTGCACACTGTGGCTTTAAAGCTTCCCAGATCAATAAGAATGCGTTGCTACTGCAGCTGTGAGATCAGAGTGATGTCTTATGGATCAATGAAACAAAAGTCCATCACAGACTCCGTGGAAACTTTCAGAAAATCTACTGTTAGTGGCTTTCAAAAGGTTTTTTTTATTGGCAGATTTTTGCAAGTGTAGAAACGAAGCACTTAAAAAAAACACTTCAATTTCCTTGAATTGAACTAAATAATTCCACTGACATTGCTTTATTTTGCTAAACAAATTACGTTGAGCTTCTGCAACTGAGACCCGGGAGGGAGGGGTGAGTGAGTCGCATGTAGCACCGCGAACTTCGACTGGGTGACTCGTAGAGCTGAAACCCGGGTGGAAGGAGTGAGCGATTCGTACAGCGAGCTGTGTTGAGTCATGACTAGTGATAGGTATTGTGTCCAATTTCTTAAATCGATTCAATTTCAATTCATAAGACTCTGAATTGATTAATCACAATTCAATTTGATTTAAAAAAAATCTTAAAATGTTTTGGATAGTATCATATAGCATTGTCGCTAATGCGTGTTTTCCTTGATATGTGCATTTAGCGTCTTTTTACGTTCTTTTCATTTAGCGGCATATTGTTGGAATTGACCTTTCGCCGAGCCCCGCCCCCCTTAGTTACTGTTGCCAAGTCCGACAATAAGTGGATCAAATACTGCAGCTCCGCAGATTTCCGTGATGGAAAGAAGTAGACAGATGTGTGTCAGCAACATTTTTTGGATCAATTCCTCCTCAATATCATCCAGATCGAGGCAAAACGGTTACAGTATGCAGTGGAGGGATATATTAGTGTCGGCTCTGCTGACCGAAGCGTAGCAGGGAACAAGGAGTTGGGAGTTTGGGAGAAGGTCCGGCGTCCGGGGGCGCGTGGATCCGAGGAGCGGTGGTGGCGATGCGGTGTCCCTGTGAGCTGTCAGATGATCTGAGCTGCAGGCAGCTCTAACGGAGAAAAGCTCCCGGTGCTCTGCATCGCTCAGTTTATCATGTCAGCTGAGTCTGTTTATAAAACTAAACTTTTTATGCCCGTGTTTACTTTCATTTTCATTTTCAATAGTTCTCGGCTGGAGCTCGGCATTAATTCATCACGTGATCATAACACCACCCGTTGTTGCGCCAAGGCTTAGTGTGCGTTTATAAGACACACAGTTGAGGTAATATTATGCTGATTTGCTGCACGGTGTGTCTTATCTAAAAGGGTCTTGGATAGTCTGGGAGGCGGACCTCCGCTCAGCCGCGGAGCACTCATGCTTGGCTGTTGCTGGTTGAGCTCGATGAGGAGGAATGAAGGGGACACGACTACTATTGGGGCTAATGCTTAGTAGTATAAATTAGGCTTAGCTTCATCATGTTTGGAGTTGTTGCATAGTAACGGTTGCTATGATGTGTGATTGGACAATAGCCGTTCTGGGGGCGGGGCCGGCAAAAGGCTAATTGGGTGTTGCTGAGCTTCTTTCCGTTAAGTAGATGTACCGTTTGTATATATTGGTACACATTAGGCATGTTTTTGGAACAAGTTTGTACCTGGAAGTGCCTGCAGATCCGGTCCAAGGTCCGTCTGGGTCAAGGGGAAAAATCGATCTTAGGGCTAATGAATCGATTTTGCAAAATTTATATGAAATTGATCCAAAATTGATTAAATCAATTTTTTTACCCAGCCCTAATCATGACTCATGAGCTGAGAGATGGGTTAGGGGTTAGTGAGTTGTACGTAGCACTGCGAGCTTCCACTGAGTGACTCGTTTGAGCCGAGACCCGGGAGGGAGGGGGTGAGTGAGTCGTTAGTCTTCTGAGTGAGGCCGGCTATGGAGGAACTGAGCGATTTGTTCATGTTACGATTTAGCACCGGACATTGCAAGCTAGCTTTCAGGAAGGGAGGGGGTGAGTGACGCTAACGTGCTGTTAGCAGAGCGATGCTACTGGGAACTAATGAGCTTCCAGCCCAGAGCAGGTGAGGAAATGTTTTTGGTAAGCTAGATATATTTCTACTAATGAAATCAGTTTGCTAACAGTAACAGGGACGAGTCAGTGAATGAGTCAGTTGGGATTGTGACTCATGAGTCAGTAAAGTGATTCTCGAGTATTGAACAATTCTTTTGTGACTCACACATCACTATTGTAGATTTGCTATTGCGTCTTTAAGCCGTCCCCATCATGATTCTTTCCCTGATAAATGTGTTGCCCCACTGGTCTCCTGTCATCAGAATGTTGGCATCAAATGTCCAGACATGTGCCTCAAGGTCTCTAGGAAATAATCTCCATTTCTCCAAACCAAGGCTGTTCCTAGAGCCATCTCCGATAATAACTGTTATCCCCCACCACCACACCAGAACCAAAGCCCTGCTGCTTCTTACCTGACACATCCAGGTCCACCTTGAAGTTGAGGAAGTGGGTGTGGATGTTCCCCAGAACGTTCTCCGCCACCTGGTGGCCATAGCGCAGACTTCCGTCCACCAGGTAGGAGGAGGAGATGTATCCAGTCGCGTGCACCTTGGCCTCCACCGACCCGCTCTGGTAGAAGATGAAGTCCCACATGTAGTCATAGTTTCCTATGGCCGTGATGGACCTGATCACCAGGGCGCTGTTCGCCATCCCCCCAAAGCTGTGGTGGAAGAAGTCCGCAAAGTGCCTCCGCAGGGGCTGACCCATGTTGTGTTCAAAGATGCAAATTGAGTTCCTGAACCGGACCGGTACCGGGACATCTATGTATCGGTACGTGTCCACATAGGTGGCCTCGTAGGGGCAGTCCACGCCGCGGACTAGTTCGTGTGCGAAGCGTCCGATTCCGATGCTGGAGTCCAGGAACTTGGTGAGGATCATCCCCGGAGTCACGGAGCCGTACACCGACATGGCCTCCTGGACGCTGATCTCATAGGCGATCCTCTCCCGCTGGAAGCGCACATCAAACACCCTCATCCCGGTGAGAGAGCTCAGCCCGAAGGCGAAGCTCCAGTCCAGGTACAGGACCTGGTTGTTCTGGACGCTGTAGCGCTTCCCCTCTGCGTAAAACTGCTGCGGACCCACCTGCAGGGCTCTGGTTCTGGGTTTCAGGGAGCCGTAGTCTGGAGTCTTCTTGAAAACGATCTTCTTAACTCCTCCGTTATCGTATTCCCGTTTGAGTTCCTCCACTGAGCTGAAGTACTTCCCGTTATACATCAGTCGCTCCACGCTCCACCGGGACGCGTTCGCGCTCTCGTGGTTCAGCAGAGCCTCGAAGCCCACCGGGTGGATGTACATGCCGCTCATGTCCCTGAAGAAAGACACCCACGTCTTCCTGTCCCCGGACTTGACCCCGCGGGGCATTTGCTCGAACCCGTTGAGAAACTGGCCCGGACCCACTCCGAAGCTCTCCTGCAGCAGCTTCCTCAGCTTGGAGAAGATCTTCTCCTCAAAGAACTTAAACATCAGGGAGTACTCTCCGACGGTGACCAGGCGCTTACAGATGGGCAGGTGCATTTGGTACCGCTCCATAGTCACGTCTCTCTTGTAGGTCGGGTTGGGAAGAGGCCCCACCACATACTCCACGATGGTGCCAGATGAGCCGTAGAAGACCACCACCGTGGCTTCTCTAACGGGCTTTGTGCCGTTCCGGTCCAGGTAGGCGAGCGCCTCCGCTTTCTTCGGTAAGGACAGATCCACGAGGAACAAGAAGTTCTGCGATGGTTCCGTGGTCTGCCTGGTGGAGATCTGCGGCTCCTTCTTGAGCATGAACCGCTGAACTTGCAAGTACTCTTCCCGGGTTAGGTCAGCGAAGACGAGGCTCCGGTCGTCGTGCTGGCCCCGCAGCGGGTGCACGCGATGCGCGGAACATTTGGGCACCCGGCCAGTCTGGATCCCGATCAGCACAATGTTTAGGATGATCGAAACCAGGACCAGCAGGATGAGAATCCATTTCACCAGAGAGTTCATTTTCCCTCTAATGTCTCCGAGACTCTGAGAAGAAACGGACCGAGCTGAGGAGGAGGAGGAGGAGGAGGAGGAGGCTACATAGTTTCATAAACAGAGTCGCGCCCCTAACCCTCCGTTTCCCACCCCTCCCAGCAGAATCCCATAACCTCCTGACACCGCTCCTCTCCAGGAGTGGAGAATGTTTGGAACCATATGTCAGCTTCAGGCTCAGCCCAGAAGGTTGCATCACTTTAAGGAGTTCAGGAGTAAAAGTAATCAGATATGTGGCCTGCTGCTGCATGGTTCTGGTTCTGATTTATGACGTTTTACACAAAACAGCTGCAGAGAAAGCAGAATAACTTTCACTCACCTGTCTGTCTGTCAGGTTAAACTCACCTGTCTGTCTGTCAGGTTAAACTCACCTGTCTGTCTGTCAGGTTAAACTCACCTGTCTGTCTCACACAGGTGAGTCAGGGATGGTGCATCTCTGATTCAGACATGTTTCTACTTTTCAATTGAACCCTTTTTAAGATGCATCAAGCTGCTAATAAATCCATAATAATCAAATACATCAGGTAAATTGGGCCACCCTTTGGTTAAATCACTTGGTAAACAGCAAAATGGAGTGAGACTGAATTGTGTTTCTGTTGTTAATATGACTTGTTATGAATTATGCTGATTTAATTTCATAAATTGTAATTTTTTTAGGGCCTAGAGCTTTAGAAACATCAGATGTGACACATTTTTGGATCATGAATAAATGTCATTTTGGTGGAGAATCTTAAGTTGAGGTTGGTGGTTCTTCCTGTGGTGTGAACAGCTCAGAGATCATCTCTTCCTTGGACACACATGCAGAGTTGACATTTCTTCACATCCTCCCACCTATTCTGCATCCAGGAGTTTTAAGCGTGGGGGCCTTGGCTACCACTGCAGGTTGATGGATGGGACTGAAGGCCTGTTGGACAGTGGATGGTGTGTCTGGGTTTTGTTCAGTGGTTCTGGTATGACTCTCTGCTCTGCTACAGGAAAAGTCATAAGTTTTGCACGAAACCATGGGTAGTTAATCTTTTCCTGTCAAATGTAGGCCCGTCTGTGCATTTTAAGTGCACTTGTCAAAATGCATAATAAGTCTAAAGCCCCGTAAACTTTGAATCTGCACAATTAGAGAGAAGATGTCAAATGTAGTAATGATCTGATGTATTCATGCATTCAGTCTCCTTCAGTGGCAGACTGCTGCAGCCAGATGCATGAAGGAACGTTACCGTAGGTCCTTCCTCCCAGCAGCTGTTAGACTCTAGAAACACCAGTGCTCCCAACAATGTAAACAGTTTTTTCATCCCTGCTGCTTTTTGTGATTTGCACAGTTCTGTTGTTATTCTGCTTCTATTTAGTTGCACAGATTTCATCCATGCTCTCACTCCATTAGAATACTCTGCTACAGTCTATTACTCAGTATTTTCAAATGTTAAATTCAATCTTTTAAATATGTTTTACATATTTTTGTTCACTGAACATCCTTTTATCCTTTAATAATTTATTGTTGTAAATCTACTTTCCTGCTGTTACATCAAAATGTCCCCATAGGGACAAAAAAAGGAAATTTCCATTCTATTCTATATATTAACTGTTGTTTTTGATAAGAGGAACCATCAAAATTCTATTCTGAATTTTAGCTGAAATGGGTGGCCCAATTTGCCAGAATCCATTAAGGTAAACTGAGCCACCCATAAAAAATGCTTTAAAAATTTTGATAAAAATTTTGTTGAATTTTATAAAGAAATAATGAATCCAAGTTAAATAATCAACCAGACCTGATCTGTATGATCATCTGAATCTGAGAGGAAATCATCAGAAAATCACAGTTCAAAGGTTATGTGACATCATCACCTGTCAGCTGAACATTCTGTTGAAAAATCTCTAAAAATCATCAAATGTAACATTTAGTTCAGGTGACTGTTAGATTACATGTTTTAGACTTTGAGTTGCATCCTAAACCTGAAACTTAACTATGTTTTAATAAGTCGTTTTAAAAATATATATATAAAAGTCTCAAAAGTAACAGAAGTAAGAATTAAACAGAAACATGGAAAAAGACATTTAAAAAGTGTTAAAGAAAGCAGAAATAAGTTAAAGAATGTTTAAAAATATAAAAACATAACATTCCATTTTATTTGTAAGGCATCTTCAAATTACAACCGTCAAACAGAGTGCTGTCCATTAAAACCACACAATAAAACAAGTGAATTTGTTTAAAAAAGAATATAAAGTCACATTATACCAAATTAAAGGAACACTTGGCAGTTTTGGCTTGTTTTTAGCACCCCCTAGTGTCCGTTAGTGAAAGTGAAACGTATCTCCTCGCTGTGCGTTCGTCTACTGCTGAAATGTCTCCTCAGCCTTCATTAGTGTCTACAGGAGCGGTTCATCACTAAATCAAACAAATCAGCTGTGTTCATGATCTAAAACATGCAGGAAACATGCTGGAAGCAGACTGCAGCACCAGGCTATCAGCTCCATTTTTCTAAGTTCAACAAGTGGCGGACCGCCACTCTGAAGTTGCAAGTGTGGTATTCTGGCCACAGAGGGCGGTGGGAGTGACGTTTCATTAACACTGTAAAGGGTCATTTTAGCACAAACTGGCTCAAGAACATGATTTAAAATATATAATAATGAAGCTGCATAGTGTGCCTTTAAACACCAAAGAATAAAATGTGTCTTCAAACAAGATTAAAACAGAGAGGGAGGAGGCCAGTCTGACCTGAAGGGACAATGCATTCAACGTCTTGGTCCTGCCACTTTAAACGCTCTCTCCTCCTGGATTTGCAGCAGACGGCTGGAACCTCCAGCAACATCTGACCAGCTGACCTACATGATCAAGTAAAGGTTAAAAAATGAAGAAAAAGTCAAAGTATAATAAGAATTTTGGGAAGACACGCAAACATAATAGTTTGCTTTTCTCTCCTGTCCCTGATCTTTTCCCAAGGCTCTTGTCCTGTCTGTCTACCAGAGCATTTCTCTGCATTCCTGCTGGAAACTCAAATTTTATATTAAATCATGGATTTGGTAAGCTGGACATTCAACAAGATTGACAAGATTTTTTCAACAATGAGAATGGAGCAGGGGACTCCATCCTGTCCGGACAGAATGTACCCGGTGGGGTATATTCTGGATTCCTGGAAGGAGTGGAATATTATATGCCTCTCCCAGCTCTCCGTGGAGGACGTAGAAGACACATGGATATTTGGAATTTATGATTTCTGGATTTCTTCTTATTTGAGTTGGAGGATTTCTGGTATTTCGGAGATTTGGAAAGTCGGGGGCGATTGGAATGGCACCTGAACTCAAGGAAAGTCTCAGCCGGGCAGAGACCGCTCAGACTCAGACGTTGCTCGAGGTGAATCACAAGCTAGAGGTTCTAGCTGCGATCCCGGTGTTAGCGTGCAAAATGGATGTGATCTTGGAGAAAGTTACTGAACGGTGTGGGCAAATTTAAACCCAATTATTGGATTCACTGAGGGACTGAAGTCCAGCTAAAAACTGCAAGGCAGAGAGAATATTATCTCTGCCCTTGCAGCCTGGAGCTGTAAAGAAAAACAACCCCCACAGACGGAATACAATTCAATTCAATTCAGTTTATTTCTATAGCGCCAAATCACGACAAGAGTCGTCTCAAGGCACTTCACAAAGTAAACATTCCAATACAGTTCAGTTCATTAAGCCAATCAGTAAAAACGTTTCCTATATAAGGAACCCAGCAGATTGCATCAAGACACTGACTGTGTGTTGATATAATCCTCATACTAAGCAAGCATGTAGCGACAGTGGGAAGGAAAACTCCCTTTTAACAGGAAGAAACCTCCAGAGGATCCTGGCTCAGTATGAGCAGCCATCCGCTACGACTCACTGGGGGTTGAGAAGACAGAGCAGGCACAGG
>SSNS01000003.1:4547436-4595651 GCA_006937985.1 Aphyosemion australe | reverse complement strand
TGTATGATGGAGCTTGATTATTAAGAGCTTTATATGTGAGAAGGAGGATCTTAAAATCTATTCTGAATTTAACAGGCAGCCAATGTAGGGAAGCTAAAACAGGAGAGATGTGGTCTCTCTTTTTAATTCTCATCAGAACTCTAGCTGCAGCATTTTGGACCAGCTGAAGACTTTTGACTACATTCTGTGGACCTCCTGATAGTAATGAATTACTGCAGTAATCCAACCTTGAGGTAATAAATGCATGAACCAGTTTTTCAGCATCACTCCTGGAAAGGATGCTTCTAATCTTAGCAATATTCCGAAGGTGGAAAAAAGAAATCCTACAAACCTGTTTAACGTGGGATTTGAATGACATGTCCTGGTCAAAGACAGATGCTGTGACACCTGCACCTAGTTCTGGTCTGCAGTTGATTGTACCAGTTTTACTGCCTTAGTTACAGTCTTACACTCAGTAATTCCTGGCTATTGTAGTTCATTTCATCAGATTTCACTGATTTAGTTTTAGTCAGCTTAATTCTGCAACCCTAATTTTTTGTAGTTCATTGTAATTCCAGGTTAGCCTTCATACAAACTCAAAGCATTGACTTTCTGTTAATTCAATTCAGTTTCAATTCAGTTTATTTCTATAGCGCCAAATCACGACGAGTTGTCTCAAGGCACTTCACAAAGTAAACATTCCAATACCGTTCAGTTCATTAAGCCAATCAGTAAAAAAGTTTCCTATATAAGGGACCCAGCAGATTGTATCAAGACACTGACTAGTGTCATTGTGTTGGTACAATCCTCATACTAAGCAAGCATTTAGCGACAGTGGGAAGGAAAACTCCCTTTTAACAGGAAGAAACCTCCAGAGGATCCTGGCTCAGTATGAGCAGCCATCCGCTACGGCTCACTGGGGGTTGAGAAGACAGAGCAGGCACACACACACCCCACACCCACACACACCCACACCCACACATACACACACACACACCATATAGATCAAGTAGTATTTCTATGGCTACTCTGTGATTTCTTAGTAGAAGTTCTATTTAGTAAGAGAAACTTTATTGTCTTTATCTGAGTGAATCTATAATTAATTCAATAGGTGAACTAATAGTAGCACATTCTATGTTAAAGAAAGTAAGATGTAATATCAGGAGAGGGAGAATGTTAGGTGGTTGGCAGCAGTGTGCCAGCCGATGGCCCCCTCCATGAGGCAACCACAGCTCAGCAGAACGCCAGTGTAGCTTCTTCTGGGGAGAAAAACACTTAGAGAGAAAATAAAGTTAACAGCTGGAATAACAGGAAATAAATGTTAGTTTTCAATACTTTTTTCTTTTTTGTAGTTAGCTTAATCAATGTTTTCAATTACTTAGAAATTCCTGGCTGACCACATTTAGTTCTCTTCACAATGTTTAAATGGTAAATGGCCTGTATTTGTATAGCGCCTTCTTAGGGTTCTACAACCCCCCAAGGCGCTTCACAACACAATCAGTCATCCACCCATTCACACACACATTCACACGCTGGTGGGGATGAGCTACGATGTAGCCACAGCTGCCCTGGGGCACACTGACAGAGGCGAGGCTGCCGAGCACTGGCGCCACCAGTCCTTCCGACCACCACCAGCAGGCAAGGCGGGTTAAGTGTCTTGCCCAAGGACACACAGCAGCATTCTCTGGCCGGAGCCGGGATTGAACCTGCAACCTTCCGATTACTGGACAACCCGCTCTACCTCCTGAGCTACTGCTGTTTAAATGATACAATGTTAATTTTCTTTAATGTTTTTAGTCCATTGTTCATTTTTATGTTTGTTTTGTCTGACTTTATTGCTGTAAAGCACATTGAGTTGCCTTTGTGTAGGAAATGTGCTATATAAATAAAGCTGTCTTGTCTTTAATTTATTTGATTAAATAATCTGACTTATCACATACTGCTGTAATTCATCATAAAACTTTATGTAGTCCACAAATAAAACAAACCTCAATAATAAATAATAAATAAAGTTATTTTTACTGACATGAGCTTTGAGATTCTGGTCCCAACACTGACCTCTAGTGGACACAAAGATGGAGGCCTATTACTTGTTCCTCTGTGTTTCATTTAATTAATTCGAGTGAGAAAAATGAAGCTGACATGTATTTCTATAGAAATCAGTCTTAGTTCTAAATCAAATCACATTAATATAAACTGAAAAAAATAAAAAATAAGTTGAATAAGTTATTATTGTTGATAATGTTAATAAAATATTCTTTATTTTATTTTATTATCATTATTGTTATTGTTGTTAATAATAATAATAGTAATAATAATAATTATTATTATTATAAATAATAATGACAATTAATAATAACAATAACACCACCACTAATAATAATAACACTAATTATAATAATAATAAAAAATAAAAATAATAACATTTAATAATAACAATAACAACACTAATAATAATAATAATAATAATAATAATAATAATAATAATAATAATAATAATAACAATAATAACACTAATAATAATAATAATAATAATAATAATAATAATAATAATAATAATAATAATAATAATAATAATAACACTAATAATAATAATAATAATAATAATAATAATAATAATAATAATAATAATAATAATAATAATAATAATATGTTGCTTATCCTGGTTGAGAGGAGTGTTTCTGCTCCTGTTTACCTCCTCATCATGGCCATTTTGGAGTCCATCCAGCATGTTTCTGTGGGGTTCAGCTCCCTCAGAGAGAAGGAACATGTTGTCCTGTGTTAGTTCCCTTGGCTCTGTTTCATTCTTGGACTCCCTCGGCCAATCATAGGACCTGGATTTTACTTCCCCTGCCCTTTTAGAGCGATGCTAGTTGCCCTAGTGTATTGGTCCATGTAGGAATTCCCCTCCTTCAGAATCAAAAGATTTTTGTAGAGCAGTCTGACAGCAGCAGCCCCATCCGCCAAGAATAATCAACTTTTTTCTGGTTGTTCCTCTTTAGCGCCATGTTTGATCTCTCACACTTTGCAGGAAGAAACTTTATGTACAAGAATTTATGACAACATCAGCCAGGATTCTTCTTTAAGCATGGAAACAGATTTAAACATCATTTTATTTATCATTCAGATGGATAACGAGCATTTTAGATGCTGAAAACTAATTACCTAAACTGTATGAGAATGGACAGGGTCAAGTCTTAGCAGGGGTACAAAACTACTCATGCATACAATATATTTTACTTTTATAAGTTGCTTTTATGTAGTTCAACAGTAAACATGTTAATTTAGTTGAATTTAATTTAATTTACTTGCTCACTCATTACCTGAACTGCTTCATCCTAGAGTCAGAGATGCTGGTGCCTACCTATATAATTTAAATTGTGATAGTTAAAGACTAGGAATACACATAACTTTGTACCATTAATTGAAGAAAATTAATGGAAAACTTCTTACAGAAATAATAACATTCAGGAAGTTTTTAGATAGAGCAATTGTGTCTGAGACACGTCATATATGAGCATGGTGAGTGTGATTCCTCACTGTGGCCAGGAGATGGTGCTGGAGAGTTGGTAGCAAATCCAAAGGAATTTACTTTACAAAGTACAGCTCAGTGTTACAGATAAAGAATATAAATGCTGACATTTGGGGTAAATATCAAAAAATCTTTACAAAAGACCCAAACGTTCTATGATTTCATAGCAAACAATGAATCAGAAGATGGATTTCTCTGTTACAATTCATGACATTTGTCAGATTTTCACATGTTCACAAGAGTTTTACTAGGCATGTGCTGTGAACACTCAGAAGTTAGTCCACTATGATGGAAACATTGAACACAGCCTGGGTGTAAGGGGGGCACTTTATGTCAATAAAGTCCTGTAAGATGCATGACCATGAGAAATTAATCACTTTCCTCCGTTGCAGACGTTCACCACACATAAAGACGTCGTCGTGCACACCCACATTACCCACTCTGGCAGGCATCTCACTGCTCACTGTAAGCTAATTTATTAAAACACAATGTGAGAAATATTTATTCTAGTAGTCAGGGGCGGTCCTAGACCATTTGGTGCCCTAGGCAAGCTCAACCGGCGGCAACCCCCTAGGCAAGCTCACACCTGCCCCAAACAAACACAAAAAGACCTTGTGTTCAAAATGCTGTACATTTATTTAAAGGGACACTTGTCAGTTTTGGCTTGTTTTTAGCACCCCCTAGTGTTCGTTGGCGAAACCAAAAGTGAAACAACTCTCTCCTCGCGGCGCGTTCGTCTTTTTAACACCTTAATCTAACTGCTGAAATGTCTCCTCAGCCTTCATTAGTGTCTACAGGAGCGGTTCCTCACTAAATTAAACAAATCAGCTGTGTTCATGATCTAAAACATGCAGGAAATGTGCTGGAACCAGACTGCAGAGCCAGGTAGGTCAAGTCCCAACAGACCAGACTGTGAAGTTGCAAGTGGAATATTCTGGCCACAGGGGGCGGCAGGGGCTGGGTGGCCTTTCATTAACCCTGTAAAGGGTCATTTTAGCACATACTGCCTCAAGAACATGATTTAAAAATATTAAAAAGTTGCAATGTGTCCCTTTAAACAATTCTAGTAAATCATGCAACAATATTATCAAATCTTAAACATGAGATGAATTACACCACACGCATATGTACACAAAATATAGAATAACTATAAGGTACATGTAAATGGGCAGCAGTAGCTCAGGAGGTAGAGCGGGTTGTCCAGTATTCGGAAAGTTGCAGGTTTGATCCCGGCTCCCCCCATAGAATGCTGCTGTTTTGTCCTTGGGCAAGACACTTAACCCGCCTTGCCTGCTGGTAGTGGTCAGAGGGACCGATGGCGCCAGTGTATGGCAGGCCTCGCCTCTGTCAGTGCACCCCAGGGCAGCTGTAGCTACATTGTAGCTCATCCCCACCAGCATGTGAGTGTGTGTGTGTGAATGGGTGGATGACTGATTGTGTTGTGAAGCACCTTGGGGGGTTGTAGAACCCTAAGAAGGCGCTATACAAATACAGGCCATTTGCCATTTACCATAAATATCTATTGTGTGACTGCAAAACAAATAGTCCCCTGATATATTTTTAAAGAATGCATCATTCCATTTTTCACTTGTCTGAGCAGAACCTCCCTGAACCGTCTACAGGCTGCTGACCAAGTCCTCCAAACACACCCACGTCACCCCGCTCCTCTTCCAGGTTCACTGGCTGCTGGTTGTCTTCAGGGTTCATTTTAAGATCCTGGTTCTGGTTTTTAGGGACTTACATGGACAAGCACCATCATACATTGGTGATCTTCTCAGTCCCTACACCCCCAGCAGGTCCCTGAGGTCCAGTGAGCAAAGCCTACTGGTTGTGCAGCACACCAGGCTAAAGACCAGAGGTGACTTACAGTATATATACAGTATTTTGTTCTTGTGAAGCACCTTGTGATTTTTATCTTGAGAGTCTATTGGAAATAAGACGCCATCGATTACTTCTTCAACAAGGAAGTTAACCTCTTTTGCATTGCTGAGTCCTGGGTTCAACCAGATGAGTTGGCTACCCTTGTGGAGCTTTGTCCCTCTGACTGTACTGTTCTCAGTAAGCCTAGGTCTTTGGGTTGTGGCCTGTTCACCATGCACAACTCTGAATCCCTAAAGAGCCTCCTACTAACTGTGTCCCCCAATAGTTTTGAGGTGTCTGCCTTTGAGCTTGTTCTTACTCCTTCTGTATTGGTGTTGCTCTGCTACCATCCTCCTAAATACAGTTCTATCTTTCTGGAGGAGTTCTCCGAATTCTTAGCCGACTTGATCCCCAAATACCACCGTAGGCTCATACTTATGGCACTTACACACTAGCACCGGGTCGGCTCCGATCGGTCGGCCTCAGTCGGCCCCGGCCCCGCCAGGTTGTTTACACACGTCTTCCAGGACACCCTTTGGAATGCGGACGTGATAGGCGGTCTCAGAAATGCGCGCGAAAAATTGGCGCGAATATATCAGTGATGTGGGCGGGTCAAAGGAGTGCGGAGAAGTCTGCCCGGTGTCTGCGCTCATCACAGCAGACGGGAACAGAGAAACGGCTGGGTGGGTCAAAGGAGCGCGGAGAAGTCCGCGGTCTCTTCCTTATTAAACAAAAAGCTGCGTGGCAGCACTGTCAGTGTGTGTGTGTGTGTGTGTGTGCGCGCGCGCTGCGCTCATCACAGCTGACGTTAACAGATAAAACAGCTTCAGTCAGAGGCTTGTTAACTCCTCCGCATTCAGAGTGATAATGAAGCGCGCATGCGGGAAGCCCCCGCTGGCGGATTCTATCCGCTAATCGGAGGTTCCCCCTAAAGGTAGGCGTGAATTTGAGCCGACCAATGAGTCGGCAGTGGGTGTGTTGGCCCGGTTTTCAGCGCGAGTCAGACCACCTTCAGATGAGAGACGAAAACACGTACGGTTCAGCCCCGAAAATCCCCGGGCCACCCGGATGTGAAAGGACCTTACCCAATCCCGCCCGGTCCGAGCCGGTGCTAGTGTGTAAGCTCCATAAGTGACTTTAGTCCTTGCTCCACCACCACTGACAGCCAGCCTCCTCCTTGGTGTTTAGGTGGTGCTGAAACACTCTTCAGCACCATGGGCAGCTGCTGAACCTCCCCTCCTCCCTGCGGCAAGCATCAAGCATCCACAGGTGTGGCCACTTGACTAATGAGGGACAACAGCATAAAAGGCTTCAGCTGTCAAGCATTCAGTTTGTCCCTAGATCCTTTTAGAGATCTTGCTAGAGAAAGCTTAGTGGTTGTGGATCTTTTCTGTTATTTAGTATGATGAAAAAAGAGGCTAGGGCTAAATCTCTTCCTTCTGACATGTTTCTGCTGAGTTCGATAGACCACCTTGAGCTTGTGGCTTGAAGTGGAATTGCCGATCTGAAAGCCCAAGACGGAGATCTGATCAGAGGGCTGGAGCTCCTCAAAACTGTCGAGATGGGACAACTTGTTAAGGTCTGTGGGAACGTGCACACCTGCATGAGTTGTGGAATCCTTCTCTTCAACAGTGGCCTCCCTGCTGAAGAGACTCCTCACCTTTCCAGAGAACCATAACACGACAAGTACTTTGGTTGCCTCAGGTTGGTTGGTTGTGCCAGGACATTTTTTGGCTTAGAGTTTAAATTAAAGATGTTGAGTTAAATTTTTTTTAAGGGTGTGTGTGTTACGGCCCAAGCCGTTTATGATTCTTGTAGCTCACTTCACCTTTTGGATGAGTGGAGTTAATTTGCAGCACCTGACTCTTCTCACCCTGCTCGGATCCACTCTGAAGCTCCCAGCTAATCCTTATGATGATGATCATCAGATGATTGTAGACCTGCAGCATAAAAGCCTCCTGGCCCAGTTCTTCAGGGAGCAGAAGACCAGAGACGTTGTCTCTGATCTGTTGTCTCCTCGGCGTGCTTTGTTTTATTTCACCTTTTTGTAACAACTTTGTGTGATTCTGTTTTAGCTGTTTCATGTTTTTGTGTAGGGGAAGCCCTACACTAGTTTTCTTTTATAACTAAGACTCATCACAGGTGGGAAATTTTCCACTGTGGCGATCTTTTATTGATCTTTTGGTGTTTGTATTTCTTTGGCTGATTAGAGATTAAATAGTTGTTACTAGTTTTGTTGCCGCCAATCACAGTCCTTAGTGATCTTTACTTTACTTTGTGTTTTATGTCTGTTTAAACACTTTGATTTACCTTTTAAAATACAGAGTCTACATCCTTATTGTTATCCCAGGTTTCCTAGACAGCTTGGGGCGTAACATTTATCTTTTTTCAGGGGTGTTGAGAACCCAGAGAGCTGCCTCGCCAGGCAAGATTAATTTTAACATTTTGTACATTTTAACACAATTTCATTCCCACATTTGTGAAAGAAAAGAAAAACACCGTTTTCACAAATAAAATTACAGTTTTACATATCACAATCTATGTTTAACAGATTCTGCTATCCAGGTTTGAAGAGTCCAGGTCAGTGGCTCCCAACATTTTTTTTACATGAGGACCCCTTTGCCTGTGTCCAAGACAAGCCAGCTCCTCACCACCACCACCACTCCAACCCCTACTTGCATACACACAAGATTATTTACATTACGCAGACATACAGTTATAACTCACTACTGAGTTTGTTATTGGGATTTTATAAATGTAATTTTTACAAATATAATCACGGTAATCTCACAATCTCAGCGCAGACAATATTGTGGCGAACCCCTTGGCAGGTCACAGACCCCAGGTTGGTCACCACTGGTCCAGGTGTTGTAGTTTTAATATCAGCATCAGATTAAAGATGCTCATGAGTGGAAAATTGGTTAGAATTGCCCTTTCCTAATTGGAAACCAGAAATTGGAACCATATTTCCACAACAAAATGATACTGACAGTACCAGTAATATTTTTAGATCAATTTATAATTATTTTTGGTAAATTTTACAATAATATCAACATCCCATTAAAAAAATATTCATACTCTTTTTGCAAAATGTTTCTTTTTTTCTTCTTAATTTTAAAACCTAACAAAGAAAACTGTGTTTCTTCAAAAGTGGCAACAAAACTAGATATTTAGTGGAGAAAAAAACATCACTCACTTAAATCTCTGGGGGAAAAAAGTTAGATCTCATTTTAATGTTCTCAGAATAAGTAATCAAGGCTTTAATTCAATTATTTTAACTGTTTAATGTGCATTTAAGGGTTTGGCTTGTATGAAACAACATAATCCAGCACCTTGATCTGATTTGGGCTTTAGCACCAACCTGTGTAGTTACTGAGGAACCTGCTTTTGAGCAGCATTGTGACTCAGAGACATGACTCTGAGAAACATCACAGACTGTCAGAGTCACCCTGAAAAGCTTTAACCCACTTGGCTCATCTCTCTGTCCTCTGTGCTCACTCTGTTGTTTCCTTTTGTTCTGGTGGCTCCACACTCTCCAGACCTGCGTTAAAGTCCCGCCTCCTAGTTTGATTGACAACCACTGCCTTCACCACACAATCAATTTATGAAAGATTTAACATTCTAAGAAAATGTCACTTTTGTTTTTTGTGTTCTTCACTTATGCATTCTGAAAATCTGGATCATTTTATTTACCCACAAGGAGTTTAATCATCATTCTGCTGACTATGTCTCACACTACTTATAAATATAATTTAATTCCATTCAAAGACAAATCCAAAAGGACAAACTACAGGTTTGACAAAAACAAGCATAATGCTCAGGTATCAGGAACAGGAAGACAGGAATGAACACTGGAACTTCTAGATCTTTTCTCTGTACCAAATACATGTGTAATTGATATGTACATATCAGTTTGTACAGCTGAAAGTACACAAGGATGCAGTTTCACTCGCTCGCTCGCTCACTCACTACTATACCGTCTACTTATTCCTCTGAAAGGTCATGGGGAACTTGTGTCTGTCTCCCCAGACAGGCCTCCAGTTCCACAGGGACAAAAAAACAGTCACACTCACACCTAGGGACAATTTTTGTCCCTTTTCCGTAATGCTTCCTTACTTGGCTCAACTCGCCTCTACATGTTAAGGTGGTTTTTCATTACAACTGAGAGACATCTCTAGTGGGTGGGATTGTGGGCAGCACCCAGAATTTGAAAATGTAGCGTGAGGTGATCTTTATGTGACACAAACACAATATAACGCAATAATGAAGGACACGGTATCAACGTTGAACTTTTGGGACGGACGTGCTGGAACATTCTGCTCAGTCTGTGGCTTTTGTCAGACTCCAAAAAGAGGAGACCCAGAGGCGGAACACTCTGGAGCAACCAGTGACTCCCCCGGCTAGCCAATCAGTGAGTAGGAGTTTTCTGATGCCACCTTTTCGGCTCCTCTTGGTATGCTTGGAATCACAGTGAAGCAGGTACTAAAAAAGGGTGTCAACCCTGTACTAGGAGAAAAGCTTAGGAACCGCGCTGCACCAAGTCGAGCTGCGCTGAGGTGCTAGTCGAAAAGGGCCATTTTGCCATCTTTCTATTACTGAATGGAAGCGGCTCAACATGACTCAGTCAGTGTTAATTTTGTTGATGAAATATTTTTTTTCATGACAAAAATAAAAAAAACTAAAAATTATACTTCTATAAAGACTAAATTATGAGGAATATTGATTGACATTTTTGTGGACAAATTAAAAACAAGGAACATTGACAGTAATAAAAATCCAATCAGAAAATGACAAAGATGGGAAAATGGAAAAAAGAACCAATCAGCAAATGGAACAGGCGGGACTAGACGAGAAAAGAACCAATCAGAGTCCGGAGCCACTGTTTGAACAAGCTACTGGTAACAGTTGAACAATTTATGTCTAAAAGGAGAAAATGTCCAAGGCTAGGAGGAAAAGCATTAAAAGTATTTGCTTGTTGAGTACACATCCAGGTTGTTACCCTGGTTTTTAAAGTTACGTTGGTAGCAGCAAGCTGTGGCGGGCCAACCTTGGTAATTTAGTGCAAGTAAAACTTTAGTAAATACACTTGAGAACAATTCTTACCTCTAGCTTACCTCCTTCCATTATTAAAGTAACACCTTTTAATGTTTTGATGATGTCATTTCCTGTCATGTTTACAAATATTACTGCACATTATACAGATTTGTTTATTAATACTGAGAGGCACAATTCCAAACTGTCAGTGTGCATTTTGGTATTTTCCATTAATTATTGTTATTAAAACAATTATAAATATAGAGTTTTATTGATTCAAGTGTGACGTCTGAATTTTTAATATTTCTTTACAGTTCCAAATAGGTGTAGTTAACATTTTCTTTACAGAAGTTGAAAATTATTGTATCAGAAGAAAAATACAAGTGCTGGTCATAAAATTAGAATATCATTATAAAGTTGATTTATTTCAGTAATTCCATTCAAAAAGTGAAACTTGTATATTAGATTATTCATTAGACACAGACTGATATATTTCAAATGTTTATTTCTGTTATTTTGATGATTATAACTGACAACTAATGAAAATCCCAAATTCAATATCTCAGAATATTAGAATATTGTGAAAAGGTTCTATATTGAAGACCCCTGGTGCCACACTCTAATCAGCTAATTAACTCAAAACACCTGCAAAAGCCTTTAGATGGTCTCTCAGTCTAGTTCTGTAGGCTACACAATCATGGGGAAGACTGCTGACTTGACAGTCGTCCAAGAGATGACCATTGACACCTTGTACAAGGAGGGCAAGACACAAAAGGTCATTGCTAAAGAGGCTGGCTGTTCACAGAGCTCTGTGTCCAAGCACATTAATAGAGAGGTGAAGGGAAGGACAAGATGTGGTAGAAAAAAGTCTACAAGCAATAGAGATAACCACACCCTGGAGAGGATTGTGAAACAAAATCCATTCAAAGATGTGGGGGAGATTCACAAAGAGTGGACTGCAGCTGGAGTCAGTGCTTCAAGAACCACCACACACAGACGTATGCAAGACATGTTTCAGCTGTCACATTCCTTGTGTCAGGCCAGTCCACTCTTGAACAAGAGACAGTGTCAGAAGCATCTTTTCTGGTCTAAAGACAAAAAGGACTGGACTGCTGCTGAGTGGTCCAGAGTTGTGTTCTCTGATGAAAGTCAATGTTGCATTTCCTTTGGAAATCAAGGTCCCAGAGTCTGGAGGAAGAGAGGAGAGGCACAGAATCCACGTTGCTTGAGGTCCAGTGTAAAGTTTCCACAGTCAGTGATGGTTTGGGGTGCCATGTCATCTGCTGGTGTTGGTCCATCGTGTTTTCTGAGGTCCAAGGTCAACGCAGCCGTCTACCAGGAGGTTTTAGAGCACTTCATGCTTCCTGCTGCTGACCAACTTTATGGAGATGCTGATTTCATTTTCTAGTGAAATTACACTGCTGAAATTACATCTCCACATTTGACGTGGGGAGCAGTGAGCCACAGCTGTGGCTGCAGTCGGGAACTATTTGGTGGTTTAACCCCTAATCCAACCTCTTAAAGCTGAGTGTCAAGCAGGGAGGCATTGGGTCCCATATTTTTTTTAAAGTCTTTGGTATGACCCAACCAGGATTTGAACCCCAATCTCCCCAGGGCAGACACTCAAACCACTAACCACTGAGAAGGTAAAGGGACAGGGAATCCGTCAACAGTTGATGTGAAATGTGTCATTCGTCCTTGCGCTGCCTTTGTTCGTAGACCTTGCACTGACGTCTAAGAACACGGGTTTCGGCATTGAGCCACAGCTCACTGGCTGTTTTCTTTCACCTGAGTCTTAACGGAGCTACTGAGTTAAGAGTGGAGTAACAACTGGAGTTGAAAGAGTCCAGCATGTTGTCCAATCCTACCTTTGAAGGTGTGGGTGAGAAGTGTAAGATACTGTCAGCCAATTGAGAGGCCAACAGAGAGGTAGTAGAAGGGAAAATTAATCTAGAATAATGACAAGGTAAGTTCCTAGCAGGAAGAGTCATGCCAAGGATACTAAAGAAAGTGTGGAAGTGGTCAGAGAAGCATTTAGCAGAATAGGATGTTATAGTGGAGGAACCATGGGCACAGTGAGTTGTGTGTACTATGTCCTGAGAGAGCCCTGAGGCGTATGAGTCCATTCAACGACTAAACTCAAAGCTGCTGGTCTGTTGCTGGGGGGTGTCTGATGGCAGGGAGATGGCAGGGAGAACCACAATTGACACTGCACATTCTTCAGGCACCCCAGAACCACCTATGCTCTAGGTCCGCTGAGGCCATATTGGGTGTAGATGGCAGTTCCAGGCAGCGCCAATGTTCTCCCCAGAACATCTGATCGTGGTGTAGGCAGCAGGGCGATGAGACCCTATAAGCTTGCCACTCTTTAGACAGGCTGGGCCACTTCAGGAGAGCATGATAAGCTGGGAGCAGAGTCTGGGCAGGTCTCAGGGGAGCAGAGGGGCAGGGACATGTCTGTGTAGCTGCCGAACCTCCGCCTCAAGGTGCCCGAAGAGCTAACGCAACCTATAAAGTTGATAGGCGACCAGAAAAAAATGTCTCCTTACATCAGAGAAAAACTCTGGCCAACGCAATCACTCCCATGGTGGGAGAGCAAGGAGCAGGAGACAAGTAGAACTGCATGCTAGGGTCCGACAGCTACCGATTATTTCATGCGTCATAATGAGCTGTGAAGCACTGAAAAACATATTAGTGAAGTGGACCAAGTGCCGAGGCACAGAGGTATGCAGGTCGCCATAACATAGTAAAATACGTTCCAGATTAGTGCATGTGTTTGCAAGCTAGCACAGAAAACCCAATAGCACTTTAAAGAGTGAAGACTATACGAAATAGAGTTCATTCGTTGGTTTGTAACAAGCAATGTAACTTTAGTATCTGTGTTGTTCAAAAATTTCAATACATTTGATGTCTGGCGATCCACCAGCAGTACCTTTGTGCTCGACTGGTTGATCACAGATAATATTTAGAGCACTTGTAATTTAAGATATAATCTTCTGGCACATAATCCTTAAACTGGTCATGTCTCACTTAGAACCTCTACAAACTGGGCGGTGCCCTCGGGGCTAGTCATTACCAACCATCACCACTTGATAAAGGGTGGGGCAGGGTGAGAATGATCTGTTGGAGACTTCTGTGGGCCTGTGTGAGGTTGGCAGATGTGACACCCTCTTCCAGAACAGTTTCTATATAATTACAATCTCAACTGACCAGTATTTAAATGACTCCATTCCACTACCTTATTCAGTCATGGCATCTGTTGCTCACCGCCAACTTCACAACTGTAGCCAACTTTTCTTTAATGTATTAATATTTATTATTTAAGAATGATACTTTAATTGAAAATAACAAAACCATAATTAATTAATTTATTTTAGTGTTTAACATTTCAGGAAGAGCGTGGCATGCTGGGAAATCAGTTCCATCCAACCAGTCATCAGTGTGCTGAATCGTAAACACTATCGTCCTTTAGCTACCCTACTCATAACTTTGGGTTAACATCAAACATGATAAAACTTTCTACTTACTTACTCGTAGGGCTGCACTCACAGCACATTTTTGTGTGCTAAAAAACCGTCAGACAGTGGTTCCTTTTTTCTCTCATGGCTCTTTCACATCTGGGTCAGTACAGTCAGGGCTCAACCGCATCGGTTTGGGCTCGTACGGGTGGTTTTTGTTCACACGGACTTCACATGGACTTCTCAGGAATGTGGAAATCCCTGAGCACGTGGGCGGTGCAAAAGACACTCTGTGGTGTCCTCCTTAATAAGATAAACGAAGGCGGGCGTGAGCTGTGTTGCTGAACCACATTATTTGATTCATTTGCTCCCTGTTTTCACCACTGATATGCTGTGTGTGTCCTCATAATCGCTGCTGCAGCAGAGAAGGACTGAGTGAGGGCCACACACACATAGAGGTCTCCTCTTACCCTTCTCTACGTCTGCACTGCGCTGAAGTGGGAGCTCCGTGCTACAGACAGAGATGTTTCCTCGACATTATCCAGAATGATAATGAATCGCACATGCAGGAAGCCCCCACTGGCTGATTCTATCCATCAATCAGAGGCTCCCCCTAGTGGTAGGCGTGAATTTGAGCCGGCCAATCAGTTGGCAGTGGGTGTGTTGGGTCAGTTCAGTCCAAAGCAGAACGCCAGAAGAAGAGGTCTGCAAAAGTGACCGATTGAGCATGGAAAAAAAAGGCTACCCAGATGTGAACAAAAATAAAACGTTCCAAGTCTGGTCCATGCCGGTCCAGATGTAAAAGCGCTATTAGACATGGTGCAGGACAGTCAAGTAGCCTACTATTTGTAGCCCACAACTATATTGTTTATAAATGCGGTGGATCATGGTCAGTTCAGCTCTGGTGTGGAAGTTTGGAGTTGACCAAAGCCTGACACGGGTAAGCTATGTGCTGTGGAGCGATGGTGGTTCAGGGGTCAGGAGTTTTTTCCTGTAATCAGTAGGTTGCTGGTTCAAACCTGTGTTTTTAACTGTTATTTATTGAATAAAGATATGATTTTCAACACCTGTCACAGGGCCTGAAATTTACAGCGGGATTGCGGGTATTGCGCATTATATAATCGATTCTCGCAAAGTTAGTTTTAATAATGCGGGAAATTCCCGCGTACAGCGAACATGCACGTAGGCGTAAAAAATCCACTTCTGCTACACCCTTCGCGTGCTGCACTCTCTTCTTCTCCTTTATTAAAAGACGAGTTTCCTCTCTAGCTAGCAAACCAGTGGTTGTTGGTTGTGGTTTTTTTTTCCTTTAGCCTCAGTGTTATTGAGAGATCTTGCAGAGATCAAAAAAGAAAGGTACATCAGAGAGCAATGATTACAACGTAGAAGGAGACAAGTGAAAGCTGCATATAAACATGAGGTATGATTAGCACAACATAAGACTTGCAGCCATGTTTAATGATAGCCCCCCCCCCATGTATAAATCCCCCCACAGAGAGACAGGCAAGGGGGGAATTCCCCCCTATGTTACAAAGTGAATTTCAAGCCCTGTGTCAACACAAAGAAGTGCATATTAAAATTAAACATAAAAAATGAATACTTATAAATGAATGATTAATAATCATAATTTTCATACATTCATACAACATTCTGATCCACTGCTTTACAGCCTGGTACAGGAGCTGTTCAGAACACCTCGGTCCTCTCAGCACCTAAAACCAATGGAAGCCATCTAAGAGGAGGGAGGTCCAACAAATTCTGGGTTTATGCATAAACTCTGATATGACTTTCTTCAAGTGAGTTTTCTCTTCTATAACAGCTGATTCTGGTGAGAAGCTTCACTCTGAGTTTAGTTTGTGCATAATAAATGACATTGTCATTTGATGCCAAATGCTTTGGTTCACCATGGCAACCACAGGAAACATAAAAATGCATATGCATCTGGAGCAGGAGGTTTTTCTTCAAGCTTATGAAGGACATTCTATTCTATCATCAGACATCTTCCTATGTCTAGTTGTGTGCCCCTTTATTGAGACATTTAACCCTCAGGCTTCACTTTAATTTACTACACACTTGAGTCTTTAGAGGACCAAATCGTCCACTCGTAAAAGTGGCTATAAAAAATGTATACATTAATATTTTTTTGCTTTTTTTTCATAGATCTGTTAAATAACTTCAGCTCTGCTCAAACATATACAAATTTCAATCTTTTTCAGAATTTTAACCTATGAAATGCCAGTTTTATTACTATAAGTCATTGCTGTAATTTAAGAAAAAAAAAACACACTAAAAATGAGTTATTTTCTAAAAATAAAACTTTTTTGTGCATGGGGCATTTATTACAAAGCATAAAACATATTTTGGGTGAGTGAAATTTTTTTTTCAATCAGCCTTGGACATGTCAAGAATGGATTAAAATATCACATTTCATGCTTTATTAGTTTTTGTGTAGTAACAGATTTAAACCCTCTTGTGCCTCTTCAGGACAAAACATCCCATTGACTTCAATGCAAATCAGTCATTTTTCCATTAGGGCCCCTTTGAGAAAACGTGACATTTTCTTTAGATCTTCTGCTGCTGCCACTAATGGAAAATGACTGATTTTGGTGGTGAACAGTAAAAATGACAAATATGACTACTTTTATCAAAAATGAAACCCTAATATCACAGAATGCATCATTATTTTTTGCAGAGGTTACAGGATCAAAAACTGTGGTTTGCATTGAAGTCAATGGGACATTTTTGTCCTCTAAAGTTTCAAGTGTATAGTGTTTTTTTCAAAATGTTCCCTTCATTTATTTTCAAAATTCCAAATGAAATTTCAAAATTTGTCAAGAGAGGTTTTGCGACAAAAAATGGTATCATATGCACAAACACTGTTAAAATGGCGTCCAGATGAATAGGGAAAAATGCCCAAATGGACAAAAATGTCCCTAATGAAGCCTGAGGTTTAAAGACTTTAACTGCTTATATCTTTTTATTTTAGCAGCTTTCTTTAACTCGTTTCTCTAACTGATCATTGCTGTTGTCTCTTGAATAATTTTTTGTGTGAAGCATTCTATTTAGTTCGTGATTTGCAGCTAAAATGAGCTTTCTAAATACAGCACTTAGTGCTTGTGGTCGGTTGAGGGTATTCCAGTGACTGGGTCTACAGATGCTGTGTCTGTGTTCTTGTGACGTTGGAACCAGGCTGTAGAGCACAGTGCTGCAGGATGTTTTCAATAGGCTGATGCAGCACATTAGCTTTGCACCATAGAGAAGTTGGGTGGGGGGAGGGGTGGGGGTGGTGCAGTGAAGATGATTAGGACCGGTTGAGAGGGAAATGAAGAGAATATCTTGCGAGAGAGAAAGAGTGAGAAAACTGGACAACTCTAATGATCTCATGGTCTGCAGTATTTTCTGTGGAGCTCAGCAGATACTCAATTGGCTTCTGGTCTCTCTCGTCCCCTTTAGCTTGGTGGGAGAGGGACTATCTTGGAAAGGGAAAAAGAGAGAATGAGAGAGAAAGCGAGAGAGGGTGGGAGGGCGGGGAGAGTGTGCAGTAGGCATAAAAAGCTGTACTGTACTCCTTTTTGCTCTGCTCTAATTAAGCCAAGCGCTTTAGTGGATTGAAAAACAATATTGAGGGTACAGTGATGCAGAGAGCCAACATCTATACTTGTGTGTTTTTAAATCTCTACATCATCTGCTTTACTTAAATAAACCATTTTACCACCAATGACATTAGGGAAAGCTTAAGGAGTCACCGTTGGACATTTGGATCTCCAACCCTGCAGTTTGCCAACGCGACCTTGGCTAGCACACAGTTCTCCTCACTGCCTCAATATGCTGAGGTGGTGCACCGTCAGGTCCCGAGTTCAAAACTCAGCTGGGGCCTTCCTGTGTGGAGACTGGGTGTGCCTGGGCCGCCCAAAGGAACATTAAAGTTAGCGTGTTTGAAATTGTGACGATCCTAAGAGTTTTATGATTATTTTCATAAACAGCTGTTCTTCTCTTCTTGTTTCTAAAACAAGTTTCAGGTATAGCTGTGGTCAAAATAAAATCCCAGCAGAGAAAATTTCGCTTTGTATGGATAAAAGTCATGTTTTTTTTCACCCCGTAAACATGACCTTTATCCGTACAAAGCGAAATTTCTCTGCTGGGATTTTATTTTGACCACAACTACTGTAGTCTAATACTGAATTTGCATGTTTATGTTTACTAAAAAGATGCTGAATTTCTCCTGTCAGAGCCACTAAAGACATTTCTTGCTTCATTTATTTTCAAATAATATTTCAAAGTAAAGGAAATAAAATTATGTTATATTTTTAAGCGATGTTTTTATTAAATCAACTACTTTGCTATTCTGTTTCCAGATGGGAATAATTATAAAAAAGACATAATTAAGGGAACTTGTGCATATCCAATACTATATCCTGCTAACAATCCTGTCATGATTTCTGTTTGTTTTTAGGCCTGAATCTGTAGAAAAAACCCAAACAAAGCAAAAGATACGAATTATACATCAGAACATGCAGTTGAGCTATGCTAACCCCTCCTTTCCACCAGCCGTGTGAGCGGTGTTTAACGTAATAGAGGCGTTTTTCTCGCGAGTTCCCTCCAACCGGAAAAGATTTAGACGCGAAATGGGAGCAAAAGCGTTCCACGCAGCTGGTCCCACAAGGTCACAAAATCACGGGATAATAGCAACACCACGCGTGATTTTAGAAGTTCACAGGATAGCAAGCAAGGAGAAAGACGGGTGTATGTATGCAAAAAGGTCTGTGGTTTATTTTGTTATGTTTACATACGTCTTTTACTAGTTAAGCAACTGGAAATCTGCATGTGACTTATTTTGAAAGTTTGCACATGTTTTACACTGCTTTTGTGTATGAGTTCCTGTCTGGCCCGATCTGAACTGTGGAGTTTGACGTGTTCTGGAATCATGGCACTTAGAAAATAGACTTATACCGTAACCTATGCATCCTTATTCTTCTGGGACGCATCCAAAACTGCGGCCAATGGAAAGGAATCCGTCCACTGGTGATGTGACGTTCACAAATTAATTGAATCTTTTGAACAGGTTTTCAAAGTGAACGATGTGAGCCGAGTCCTTGTAGTGAACCGTTCATCTCGTCTTCCAGTAACGACCCTCCCACCCCACGCTCTCATTGACCTCGGTCGGAACGCAACCCCCCCTTAACACGGCTCCGCTTCATTCAAAAGAGACTGGTTCTTTTGAACGGCTCTTTGATGTAAACGACCCACTAATGAACGGCTCCCTTCAAAGAGCCATAAATCTCATCACTACTGTCCACCATAACAGCGGCTAATTGCCGCAAAGCATGATTTGTGGCCATTTCCCGGCACTTTCACGTCAGGTGGAAAGGAGGCATAAGACTTCTGGTATCAGTATGTTGTAAATCAACAACAACATTGAGAAATAAACTGTCACAAGTGTACTTACGGAAGAGAATTAGGGCCACTGAAAAGAAAAGAAAGAGAATTCTGACTTTATTCTAAAATCAGAATTCTGAGAATAAAGTCAGAAATCTGAGATTAAAGTCAGAATTCTCTTTTTTTTCTTTTCAGTGGCCCTAATCCTCTTCCGTAAGTTCTGAATCAAGCAGACTTCAATTATAATTTGGCCCATAGTGTTGTTTTCAAAACCTGAATGTGTCATATCTCATATATAAAACACCGTAGAAACATAAGCGTTCTCACATGTGACCATCAAAACACTCATTTTCTAAATGACTTCTAGTTTTCACACACAGCTGCTTGGTCAGTTAAGTTTTGTTACCATGGTGACTGTAACTAAAACACTGGTGGCAGCTTTAACATTTCTTAAGCTTTGGTTGTCTTTGTAATGTTCGCACAGTCTAAAGTCTCTAATCATCTTAGATTAGATCGTTGCTACTGAAAAAGGAAGAGACAGAACCTTAGGAATTGTTGAATGAATGAACGAATGAATGAGGTGCTGAATCAGTCAAGCTCTCATAATAACTCGCTACTGAATGAGCTGCTCTCAGTCCAAAGATAGAAGACATCAGATGATGTCAAAATAACCATTTATATGATCTAATCTGATTTATTCAGATTATTCTGTAAAGGTGAACACTGATTCACAAATTACGCATACCAGTCTCTCTCCCTCTCTCTCTCTCTCTCTCTCTCTCTCTCTCTCTCTCTCTCTCTCTCTCTCACACACACACACACACACACACACACACACACACACACACACACACACACACACACACACACACCAGCTGACTCCTCCTTCCCATCTCTTCTCCCCGGTTCTGCTGGCCCGGTGACTCCTGTCGGCACTAATCACCGCCAGAGCCGGTACCGGGTGGATGGGGAGCAGCAGCCGCCGCAGCAGCAGCAGTTGGGCTCACCGACCGAAGCATGCCTTAGCGCAGCCATGACTTGCTCGGCGTCAGACAGCGAGAAGATCGTAATCAACTGCGGCGGGATCCGGCACGAGACCTACAGGAGCACTTTGAAGACGTTACCGGGGACGCGCTTGTCTTGGCTGACCGAACCTGACGCCTTCAGCAACTTCGACTACGACCCGAAGTCCGATGAGTTTTTCTTCGACCGGCACCCGGCCACCTTCGCTTTCATCCTCAACTACTACCGGACCGGAAAGCTCCACTGTCCCAACAATGTCTGCGGTCCGCTGTTCGAGGAGGAGCTCGCCTTCTGGGGCATCGATGAGACGGACGTGGAGGCGTGCTGCTGGATGAACTACCGGCAGCACCGTGACGCGGAGGAAGCCCTGGACAGCTTTGAGACTCCCGAGCCGGACGCACCAGAGGATGACCCTGCGCTCACTGGCGGAGCGGACGGAGACCTGAAGCGGCTCTGCATGCAGGAGGATGGCCGCAGGGCGACGTGGTGGGAAGTGTGGCAGCCCAGGATGTGGGCGCTGTTCGAGGACCCCTACTCCTCCAAGTACGCCCGGGTGAGTGTAACCCACCGGTTAGTGGTTCTGCAGCCTGGGACTGGTTCGGAACCAGTGGAGCAGGTAAACATGGTCACACCGTCAGCCACTGCGGATTTTCCTCATCCAGCCTCTCATCGCTGCTGCCAATTAGAGTTCAGCGGTCCTTTCCTCTGCTGATGTTCCACTGTAGTTCTCCTCCTGCAAAGTAGCTGCATGTTCTAAAGCAAGAGGGTTCTTCCCTCATCGGGATATTATGGTCTGTCTCATTAATGAGAATGAAAGAAATCACAGAGGGATGGAGCAAACCAGTCACACTGAAGATAGATATTGATTGGTGTGAAGATGAGAGGGTTCTGCTCTCCCATCGTCCCATTGAAGTCATTTTTATTTCAAACGGGAGGCGTCGACATAAAAGACTAGAGCAGTAGTGGTTCTGGTGCTGGTGTGTGTGTGTGTGTGTGTGTGTGTGTGTGGGGGGGGGGGGGGGGGGGGGGTTAAGGATCCAAATTTACTCCAATTTTTAGAATGTCTGGTCACGAGCCTTCATAACATAACTTTTCAGTAAAAATAAGTAGAAATCATGAATGCATCCAAACTGCCTTATGAAAAACTGTGTGTGTGTGTTCATGCATCGTCCACAGATGTGTGTGCGTGCATGTGTGTGTTCAGCACCAAACCACGGACAGCACAGCACTGAGATCAGGGGTGGGCTTGCAGCACTTTACAGGTGGTTTTAGTCAAATCTGCATTGAGAACAATCACAAAGAGAGCTGACTACGTTACCCTGGTAACAACAGCTTTCCTGAAGTTCTGAGTCAGGTGAAGTCAAGGTTGAATCCAAAAGCTCCAGTTGGCCCAGCTGTATTCACAAGTTACATGTGATGACCAGCAGAATGAGACAGAGTACAAGCAGCTGAGGGAGTTTCTTCTGGAGAGTGGCTGGACTTGCCCTCAGGAGCTCAGGGTGGCTGCTCCTTTGCATCAAAGTGATCCAGCTGAGATGGTTCAAGCATCTGGATATTCTATGAAGTGCAACAAGGTCCTCACGCATCCATCAGGATGGGTGGAAACAATCAAACAACTCTCCACCAGCAGCTTTTAAAGGGGACCTAGAATGTAAACCAACATTTTCCTTGTTGTTGAATAAGACAGCTTGGGTGGTCAACAGTAGCATGCTAAAAAGTCAAAGCCGTGTGTGACCTACTTTTTATGTAAATTAGAAAGTTGAAAAAGGTGAGAGAAAACCTCCTGTTCTGAGAAAGCCTTCCTTAACACGTCATAAGGGGGAGCCACGCCTCCTCAATCCTGCATGTGTGTGAGGCCTTCTGGGGAAACCAACCAATCAGCATGTCCTGGCCGAGTGGGAGGGGTCAACAGCTCTTTTCACTGAAGGCCTGAGTAAGGGGGTTTAGAATGGCCTGTATCAGGGCTCCTGGGACAGATGAAAGCCAAAAAAATGTTTCTTATGCTTTTTGGAGGCTCAAAGCTCTGTTTTACATTGTTGATTAATTGCATTCTAGGACACCTTTAATGTTAAAGTCCCATTAGTCGTCACACACACTGATGTGTGGTGAAATTACATCACTACATTTGACCCATCCTTGTGGGGAGCGGTGAGCTGCAGACATGTCCGCACTCAGAAACCATTTGGTGGTTTAACCCCCCAATCCAACCCCTTAATGCTGAGTGTCGAGCTGGGAGGCATTGGGTCCCATTTTGGTATGACCCGACCATGGATTTGAATCCACGATCTCCCAGTCCCAGGGCGGACACTCATACCACTAGGTCACTGAGCTGGTTAAGGGGTAAAGCATAATATCAGCAGTAGGGTGTCACATTAACTCCCGCTGTACTAGAACACCAAAAATAATAACAATGTGCTGCAACTAATAGTATCAATGATAACTCAACTTTCAGGATTCATTGTCTTGCTTAAGGGTACTTCAACAGGTGGCTCACTATAGCCTGGGATCAAATCATTTACCATCGAATCAGTGGACAACTGTTCTTTCTTTTAGTAGGTACACTGAAAGTAGACAGTTACACACCTCATAATACATCCTTGTCCCTGGAGACACCCTGTAAGGACTGCCTATACCATGGACGTAACAAATAACACCTCAAAAACCAGCACGGTTCTCCAAGGCACCCTGTACTACCACACAGAGTGACATTATTAATATTTAAAGATTTTCTTGGGACAAAAAGTCCATGCACCCGTCCTCCTTCACAAGCATGACATCATTGTGAAATCTTCAGTTTATCAAGTCTTCTAAACACATAACATCCAGAGATATTAATCATTCGTGCTGAATGGAGTTTTAAAGCTGCAATAGCAAATTTGGAAAGCAAATTAGCTTAAAACATTTGTTTCATAGACCTACCTCTTAACAATGTTCTAACATAGTATAGCTTATAAATACATAGTGGAGATTAAAAAAACAAAAAAGTTAACAAAGTGGTTCTCTTGCATCTGTCTAAAAAACTCCCCCAATAACATGTTGGACCGAAAGCAACCATTGGATAATGTAGTTGTCGGTCTCACCGAACTGCCGCACTTTTGCCCTTCCCTGGGTCCTCCACTCATCACACACTCACGTATTTATCAACAGAACACCACTGGTGTGAGAGGTTCTCTGCTCAATAATATCAGAGAAGGAGAAACAGCCGGCTGCTACCACTTCAACTTTAGGACAAACTACCAGAGTCCCAAAAAGAAAAACACCATTTGTAGTCACGGACAACAAAAGACATTGGATCTAGAAAACAGCGACTGGTGTTTAGCGCTATCTTGTTTCCTCTGGTAATGCCGGTTTCTGGCAGATACCGGAGGGGAGGGGTGAGTGTCCCGTGACCGTGTTTGTGTTCAAAACCTAGCTTGTTTGCAGATTTGCTATTGCAGCTTTAACAGTTTTATCAGTTTAAAGGCAGACAAATAACCCAATGAGTTGTAGTCAAAATATAAAGACCAAGTTCACTCGTTTTTTCAACACATTTGCCGTGGTCTCTAGTATAAATGAGTGCCTTCTGAGTCAATCTCTGTGGGGAAAAAGCTCTGGCACGCCTGTTTCAGGAAATAGAATTGAGCCAGAGGAGTGAAGAGCCGAAGACGACAGGATCTGGAGTCTTATTTCCTGATATGTGGACATCTCTCCTCTGATTGGCAGCAACAGCAACACGACTCTACCACTGACTCTGTTTGCTCTGCAACGTTGATGTTTTATCTCCACAAATAACACAAGCCTGGAGGAGTTCTGCTGTGTTGTGGAGTTGCTAATGCTAACAGTTAGCTTCAAGACGGTCTCTCCTGGGTGCTAAATCAACAACAGCCTTTCCCATGGCGAGCTAAGTTGGGTGCTTCAGCTCTTATGACCAGAAGCTCCCGCATCTAGGCATCGCTCCACTTTGCCATCTCAGCTGATTCTATTTACAAATGTGAAACTGACTGCCCGTGTTTACTTTCATTTTTAATATTGTTATTGGCCGGGGCTCGGCAGACATTCCACATGTGATCATGACATCACCATCTGTTGTGCGAAGGCGTGATATTAATTCACAAGTCCAGCATTGCAGTAATATTACTATCAAGCTTGGCGGCACGAATGCCACAAAATTCCCGCAATGCCATGCCTCCACGGTGCTTTCATAAGACACGCTGTTGCAGCAGTATTATGCTGGTTTGCCGCCACGGTGTGTCTTATGAAAGAGGCTTCAGTGTAACTGATCAAATTTCAAAAATAACAGTTTTTCAGTTAAAGCAGCAAGATTTGGGGTCTTACTCCTTAATATTCATGATATACAAACATCTCTGCTATGATTGGCTTACAGCAACAGGACTCTTCTGCTGCCTTCGTTCGCTACTCATTCTTGGTTAAAAAAAATGCAACGTTGATGTTTTATCTCCACAAATAACACAAGCCTGGTCATGTTCCACCATGTGGAATTGCTAATGCTAAAGACTAGCTTCTACTATTTTGTTATTATTTTTTTTTGTATTTTAGCTAGTTAACATCGACACACCTGCTGGAGCTGCAGGATTTTAAATTTTATAATCCCAGATGTGATCAAGTGCCCCATCCCTCCCGCACACACACACACCATAGAGTCGTCTTTCTCCAGCGTCATTATGCCTTATGATAACAAACTGAGGACACTGAGGATATAAAGAACTGAAATTACTTTTCTTTATGAGCATGGATTGTCTATTTTATTGTTTTTTTTTTCGAAAGCTGCTTAAATGTTTACTGATATAACATATTGTTTTTGTTTTTGTCTCTATATTTCTTTTTAATTCTCAATAGCACATTCACTGACAAAAGTGTTTTTTACATGTTATTTTTGAAATATGAGGTTGTTGGTTTAGCATCAAGGAGAGAGCAGAGTGCATTTTGGCTAGTAGAAGCTAACCGTTAGCATTAGCAACTCCACCACACAGCAGAACTCCTCCAGGCTTGTGTTATTTGTGGAGATAAAACATCAACGTTGCAGAGCAAACAGTCAGTGGTAGAGTCGTGTTGCTGTTAGCCAATCAGAAGTGAGATGTTTGCATATCAGAAAATATGACTCAAAATCCTGCCGTCTTCAGTTCAACTCGGCTGTGACTCAAGCCTACTTCCTGAAACAGGAGCACCAGAGCTTTTTTCCCACAGAGAACGACTCACAAGGCATTCATTTATACTAGAAACTACTGCAGATGCGTTGAAAATAAAGAGTGAACTTGGTCTTTAAAGAAACTTTATTTCAAACATGCTGAGTAATTGTGAGAATTGACTGTATATTTCAGTGTTTTATTAATTTGATATTAACGGAAGATTTCCATTTTCGTTCTGTTCTGTAATGCTTGAAGATTTTAGTTTAAGATAAACCTCTTATTTATTCAAAACAGTTATATAACATTTGATGACACGTTCATCAAAAATAACTGGCCGATATCTCCAGATCTCCCTTAAAAGTACCAAAGAACATTGCAGATTGACAAAAATAGTGATTTGTTTTATATTGTGATATATATTGCCTGTCCAAAAAAAAGTCACCACCTGGATTTAACTAAATAGGTAGGAGCCTCCTATTGGATAATTACTGCATGGGTGATTATCTTTCAGCTGCAACAAGTTATTTAACCCCAACTGGTGCAATGAGCTGCTTCTCATGTCTTCAACAACCATGTGGAAAGACACATCTGGTGGTCGTGGAGAAGATGTTAGTCTGTGTGAGAAGGGTCACATCATTGTCATGCATCAAGCAGAAAAAACATCTAAGGAGATGCAGAAACGACTAAAACTGGGTTCAGAACTGTCCAACGCATTATTAAAAACTGGTGTGATGAGTCCAGATGGACCCTGTTCCAGAGTGATGGGTGCATCAGGGTAAGAAGAGAGGAAGATGAAGTGATGCACCCATCATGCCTAGTGCCTACTGTACAAGCCTGTGGGGGCGGGGCTATGATCTGGGGTTGCTGCAGTTGGTCAGGTCTAGGTTCAGCAACAGGATGTGCTCCAAGAATGAGGTCAGCTGACTACCTGAATATCCTGAATGACCAGGTTATTCCATCAATGGATGTGTTCTTCCCTGATGGCACGGCCATATTCCAAGATGACAATGCCAGGATTCATGGGGCTCAAGTAGTGAAAGAGTGGTTCAGGGAGCATGAGACATCATTTTCACACATGGATTGGCCACCACAGAGTCCAGACCTGAACCCCATTGAGAATCTTTGGGATGTGCTGGAGAAGGCTTTGTGCAGCGGTCAGACTCTACCATCTTGGTGACACTGGATGGAAATAAATCTGGTGACATTGCAGGAACTTTTATTTGGCCAAGCAGTGTATAAATATACATCAACTGATATGAAAAATAATATCGTGATGGGAATTTTTTCTATATCGCCCAGCCCTAGCCTGATGTAGACACTGCCTTCCTGACCCCGCCTTGTAGATTCCCCTGGTGCCCCATAGATACTATGTAAATAGTGCCAAAGAATCAAAAGAAAGAACCAAATAGGTCAGTGAAATATGATAAATGACCTGCACTTGTATAGCACTTCCTCTGAGTCAGAGGACTCCAAAGCGCTTTACACTAAAGCCAGTCATTCATACACTGGTGGTGATGAGCTACACTGTAGCCACAGCTGCCCTGAGGCACACTGACAGAGGCACGGCTGCAGTAGACAGACACCACCGGAAAGGTGGGTAAAGTGCCTTGCCCAAGAACACAACAACCGACACCGATTGAGCCTGGATTTGAACCAGCAACCCACTGGTTACAAATAAAACTCATAACCCTTGAGCCACAGTCATGACAGCATTTGGAGTCTAGCATCAGAAATGTCTTCAATTTTTGTTGTTTCACAGTAATCGTGGTTGTTCCACATTATTTTGTTAAACTGTAGACACATTAGGGGAATTTAGTGACTTCCATATATAGACCAAGTAATGTTTATGTGATGCTTAATAGGAAGAATTAAACTGCCTGTTTTTGTTAGGGACAAAGGTTTGGGTCTGTGCCACACTGTTGGCTCTTCTTTTATTGTTTACGGTCCGTAGAAAGCTGCTGTCTGAATCATCTCCTGCTACTGGACCTTACTTTCCTGGTTCTTTACTTCCAGGGGAGGAAGAACAGGAACACTGTGTTCCTGATACACTCCCAAAAATTATTCAGTAGGTAGGTTTTAAAGTGGTTTATATAGAAAAAGCATAGAAAATGGTCCAAACAACACACCTTGACCCCCCGTCTGAGAGACGCTATAACCAAAATGCAACTATAGGGTAATGAGTTTTGTTTGTATCCCATGGGCTGGTAGCTGTTTTTGGTGTTCTGTTATTTCTTTGATGACATTACTTGTTGTTGCACAACCAGAACTCCTCCCCACCTCAGAAAGGTGGAAGCGAGCAGAGCTGTACATGCAGATGCTCTGTTCTCCTGTTTAAAGAGCAGAAATGACTGAGAGAAAAAGGGAAACAGTGAGTAAATATGAAGCGCTGCAGGTTTTGGATGGTGCATCTATGATAACTTGTAGACAAACTGCTCACTGAGTGAAACGACACACCTGAAGACACGTCCCAATAAGGTGTAACTCAAAACCTGAGAGCTGGCATGGCTTCTCAGTTCCTGGCGGTAAACATCCTGCAGACTTAGGAAGCAGTTACGAAGAATTCTATCTCCTTCCGTGCTTGTGATGATGAGATTTTGGTATTCTGGTGCCTTCACGCGCTGCCTTGGTTCTTCTGACTCATCTTGTTAGAGCTGCATTCTGTAAACCATGTTGTCCATGATGTCAGCTGGTTGCTGCTGCACACTGATTTGGGTGCTGTGTCCTCTGCTGCTGCTGCTGCTGTGATAGATTTGCCTCTGCCGTTTTCTGTTTTTTTAAGACAATTTGGTGCAGTGAACAGATGCTGCTTGTTGTGATGTTTTAACAACTGCTGGATGTACTTTTACTTGCTACAAAATAACAGCACATTACTCTGTGTAATTACTCCGCTGTGAGAAATGAGTCATGGTGATGAGACCTGGAGAAACAGCATTGCCAACCTGATAGTATTTTTGTTGTGGATTCCTGGGCTACAAGTGGTTTGCCCAGAACTCTTGGTACTCATGGTTTAGGGTGAGGTAGGTGCTTGATTTAGCGTGCGTGTCATCAGATTAGTGACATATGTCTTTGACCAGTTGGCTCAGTGATCTTCAACAAGAGTTACCATTTTAAAAGTAGATTTGAGACTCTAAATGAAACGTGTTTAAAAGCCGTTGTTCAGGTTGAGTCTCTGGGAGGTAACTTTGAATCCGTCCCAAAGGGTCATGTTCTGTCAAACGTGTGGAACAGATAACGGAAAACATCCATGAAGGGGATGTTTGTTTGTTAAACAGATGTTTGAGGAAAATGAAAAACTAAAAAGTCATCTTGTGTCCGTCAGATTTTGAGGTGACTAAAACAGTGAGGGAGCAGAGGTGACTTTGAAAGTGTTGCAGTCAAATTTAGTGCTGTGACAGAAGGGCAGAGCGTCGCTGCAGGAGTAGCAGCAGCAGTGATTGAGGTTGACGGATTGCTTAGTTTCAGGTTATTCGTTTGGTTGGAAAGAAAAAGAAGATGATATCACAGTTTTCTAGGTGTTCAGGTTGGTTGCTTTAAGCTCCGTACTCCTTTACTGTCGATGGATAACGGGTTGGGTTCTGCATGTTTCTACGACGTTTCCTCTGAGAGCTTAAGATGGTTCATATTTACCGTTTTATTCTGAGTACTGCAGTGCTCCATGTTACTATCAAACACCACACACTTACTTTCAAGCACATGTCATCTTCCTCCTGGCACCCCCCCCCCCCCCCCCCCACACACACACACACCTGCTCTACCCACCACCCCTCCACTTTCTGCCTGTGCTATAGCGTAACACTGCAGTCCCCATAGTAGCTGACTGCGCTCTAGTCTGCTGCAGAGAAGGAGGGAGAGCTACAGCAGGAGAGAGAGAGGATGGGAGGCGTTTGGATGGGGAAGTAAATCCAGAGGATGGAGCAGCGCAAGAGTAAAAGGAGGACCAGAATGGGGGGGTGGGGGTGTCACTTTCTGCAACCCCTCGTTTCCTTTTTGTGCCGTCTGTTCTTTCCTTCCTGCTGATCCTTGTGAGCCGGGATATCCGCACACATGTGCTGATGTGATTGTAGGTGAGCACTGCAGCTGAATGGTTGTCTGTAGTGAGCACACACACACACACACACACACACACACACACACACACACACACACACACACACACACACACACACACACACGAATAAATATCTTAAAGTGAATGAGACTTAATGAAAACAATGTTGATATGAAAAAGAAGAACTTCTGACACCAGTCTGAACTGGGACCAGTCTAACTAAGGAGAGAGACTCATTTGTTGCTTTGAGGAAACTTTAGGGGCCAGTTTAGAGAATACTTATTAGTCTGGGTGGTTATACCACCTAGATGTTTATTCTCTCAGGGAGCCATTTTCACTTTCACCATTTCAGCCTTTCATTCTCGTTTTAAGAACTGTTAGCACTGCTCTCTCTCTCTCTCTCTCTCTCTCTCTCTCTCTCTCTCTCTCTCTCTCTCTCTCTCTCTCTCTCTCTCTCTCTCTCTCTCTCTCTCTCCCCTCTCCCCCCTACCTCCCTGGTGATTTTGTTGCACTATAAGCAATATATCCTCCAGAGTCCCCCACCCCCTTTAGTGCTTTTCAAGAGAATGCTGTGACAGAGCTTTCTTTCTCTCTTCATGGGCATCCTATGGGGGTAGAGAGAGGTGACTGTAAAAAGGGAAGGAAAGCCACAGCACACTCTACTTCATGACATCAGAATTAAAACGTTTAACCTTTCAGAGATCTCTTCTGTTCTCCGTGCAGGCGGTCTGGTACTATTCACACACTGCAGCCTGCTGAGTGCAGAGGCACTGCAGTACCTAAAACAGCTACTGGAACTTTCACAAAATTATATGCAACTCCTGAGGTTTGATATATAAGACGCAAATGAATATGTAACAATTATGATAAACATTCATGGTGGAAGAGGTGAGCAGGCAGGAGGCAGATGGATAAAAAAACTATGATTAATCAAAAATGGTGGTATTGATTCAGGTTTGATGAAATAAATTCTAGTCTCTTAATTTACACGAGAAACTGGAAAAATTAGAATCTGGTGCAAAAGTTCATTCCACTTACAAGGTGAAACTAATCTATGAGACAGACTCATTCCATGCAAATCCAGATATTTCAGCCTTTATTAGTTATAACTGTGATGATTATGGCTACAGCTGATGACTGATGAAAACCCCACATTCTAAATCTCACACAATTAGAATATTGTGAAAAGGCTCAAAGTGTCACACTCTAATGAGTTAATAAATCCCAGAACACCTGTAAAGGGTTCCTGAGCCTTTAGATGGTCTCTCAGTCTAAGCTGGATTACTGACATAAGTGGACTTTTGCACCAGATTCTCATTTTTCCAGGTTCACACCCTCAGTAGTTTAATCACAACTCCTAAAGTCTAGTTTATACTTCTCCATCAGCGCACGCACACACACACACACACACACACACACACACACACACACACACACACACACACACACACACACACACACACACACACACACACACACACACACACACACACACACACACACACACACACACACACACACACACACACACACACACACACACACACACACACACACACACACACACACACACACACACACACACACACACACACGTGTTGACGGAGACGGTTTCCTTTTAAACTTCTCTGTTGGCGTCATGTTGTGAAGCAATTCTCCACCAGGACAGCAGAGGGCGTAGCGCTTTTCTGTTGCATCCTGCCATCAATGCAGGCACTTCTCTAGTGTGTTTACTATTTTTTTTTGTGTGTTTATGTATTTCAGAGAATTTTTAACACAGACAAATTAGTCCTCCACCTCTTCATCCAGTAACTCACGTTTCCCATAATGTCCTGACATGAATAAAACATTTGCTGCGTATCTTTGTACTCCTTCAGTCACGGGTGTATATACGACATTTTTCACTCCGTGTCTGCCACCAGGGCCGGTGCTAGCCATTTGGGTGCCCTAAGCACAAATGCTCTGTGGTGCCCCCCCTCCAAAAAAACCCAAAAAACAAAAAAAACTATACAACAGTATGTGTCAGTGCGTCTCTTGTTATTTCCAAAATTGCTTCTTTAATTTTAAATTGAACTAAAATGATTGAAATTTAATAAAACATTAAACTAATTTTGCCTCAACAGCACCTCACAATTAAAGAAATAAATAAAATAAGTTTAAATAATAACACCACTATTATTAAAAAGGATCTATGAAATGATTGGAGAGGAATTGAAAATTAAAGGGGACCTAGAATGTAAACCAACATTTTCCTTGTTGTTGAATAAGACAGCTTGGGTGGTCAACAGCAGCATGCCAAAAAGTCAAAGCCGTGTTTGACCTACTTTTTATGTAAATTAGAAAGTTGAAAAAGGCGAGAGAAAACCTCCTGTTCTGAGAAAGCCTTCCTTAACACGTCATAAGGGGTGGGAGGGGTCAACAGCTCTTTTCACTGAAGGCCTGAGTAAGGGGGTTTAGAATGGCCTGTATCAGGGCTCCTGGGACAGATGAAAGCCAAAAAAATTTCTTATGCTTTTCGGAGGCTCAAAGCTCTGTTTTAGATTGTTGATTAATTGCATTCTAGGACACCTTTAAAAACAGTATAAGGTATTCAAATATTAGGTTTGGCTTAATATTAAGAAAGTGTAACTAAGGCTTATCCTTTAAAGTACTGAACGAGACTTTTTGTCCACTACATTTTATTTATTATTTTCTACTCATTCATCTGACTTTACAGAGGGAACTGACCCTTGTTCAAAACAAGTTTTCTTTTCTTGAGGAAGATTTTTAAGGAAGAACTTGTTAAAACCAGAAAATCATCTAACTCTCCTGAACTTCTTCACATTAAGTTTTATACTTTAGATTAACAAACTTTAGCACAGCTGATCTATCTATCTATCTATCTATCTATCTATCTATCTATCTATCTATCTATCTATCTATCTATCTATCTATCTATCTATCTATCTATCTATCTATCTATCTATCTATCTATCTATCTATCTATCTATCTATCTATCTATCATCCATCCATCCATCCATCCATCCATCCATCCATCCATCCATCCATCCATCCATCCATCCATCCATCCATCTATCTATCTATCTATCTATCTATCTATCTATCTATCTATCTATCTATCTATCTATCTATCTATCTATCTATCTATCTATCTATCTATCTATCTATCTATCTATCTATCTATCATGTCACAAATGTCACACAGGAACATTTATTTATAATTCATGTAAAAAAATTTAAATTCCATCTAGGGGTGGGAAAAATCATGTCATTCACAATATAACCTGTAATAATTGTTTGCCAAGAAAAAAAAATCTATCATATGAGGCAAATTGCATCCACTACACAGAGGATTATGTTCACGTGGGTCATCAGCATGAAGTTATTAAAAGTTATGAAAGCAAACATGGCTGGAATCTTAGTTTTAATTCATAGCAGCCATTAGGGAAAAATATGTTTGACGAATTTTGGCCTCTCCAGGCTTCCATACCTGTAACCTGGTTATGCAGAGTTTAGCTCGTCCCTGCACATAAACAGCAAAAACACACCGGTGAAGCGGTGAATTAAAACATCCATATCGGCTGGCGACGCGGTTTCATATTTCTAAATATTTAGCGTGTCATTTTGACGGCGCGCAGGTCAGGGCACGGCTCTGGGACAGAGAACCAAGCCTGCCCGTCCCATCAGCAGCAGGTGAAGCGCAGCGCTCCCCTGGTCACAGCCAGAGCGGGCGCGAGAGAGGCACATCAACTTAGATTAGAAAGATAGGATTCTGTGTGTGAAATAACGCTAGTTAAATGGTCCTCTCGGTGTTGTTTGTGTGCATGATGTCCAGTAGCTGATATTATAATTAACTTTTTTTTTTCATAAACCTGATTGCTTGGTGCCCCCCTGGCCAGTCGGTGCCCTACGCAGTGTGCATGATGCGCTGTCTGCCACTAGATATGTTCGACTCTCGTTTTATGTTTTTTTAAGTGGAATGGCGGGTTGTTGACGAAGTTAAAGGAAGCGGCATCCTGACCAATCACAGACTTGCGGGCTTTTGACGGATATTTAGAATATTGGGTTCTGCTCCATCCGTCGTTGCGAGCCTGTTGGAGATCCCTTGCAAACATAATAATGGATAATGGCGTTGCATGTCACTGCATCTCTGCAGACGAGAAGTATAAACTAGGCTTAAAGCAGCATTCCGCAACATTGCTAGCCTAGTGAACTAGACCAAATTCTTGCTTTGCAAACAACATGGCGGCAACGCAGGAACCACGTTCGTTTGAAACGGCTTTGTCATCAACATTGGATTATTTAGACTCCAACGTGCGTAAGTCTGTCAGATATACTTAGCGGCTTCTTATTTTTATCAAACAAAGTAGTGGAATGTCCCAGTACACCTGATATATCCGACAGAAATCATTGATGTTAGACGCCATTGCTGCGTCCCGCTTTTCCGTCGCTGTGATTACGTCACGTTGTTCGTTACTCTGATTGGTCCTAGCGCTATCCAATTGCGTGCAGACAGTTTGAAAGACAACCGTAGATCCCGCCTCACAACTGAGGGCCGTCAATGGTTCGTGGCCAGACTATATATTCACATATATAAGATGGCTTGCCAGGCTACAACATTGCAGTTATATGGTCTCTGTCGCCCTCTAGAGGCTCTAGAGGCTTGCTGCGTAATGGGACAAACAAGAAAGTGTTCTAAAAGCGCGTTCAAGACGCGCATTTTGGCAGACATAACGCGCGTTTAGAACACTTTCTTTTTTGTCCCTTTGGCTTGCCATATGCTGCCGTAAAACGACACCCAGTCAGTACTTCCATCGCTACCCGAAGCACAAAAACTGTATAGCGCAGTAAACAGACGTGGGACACCCCACCACTATCACAGGTATGAAAATGAACATAATAGATAATACTATGATGCAAAAACTTTACAAAAAAGCATAATTTTAAGGTGTAAAAGTTGCGGAATGTTGCTTTAACACCCAATGGCGTCTTGTGTCTTTAAAGGGTGAGTAACACCATGGGCGGAGACTTATACCAAGCAGACTTCCTGTTAGAAAAATACCCACAAAACAGGCGTCACCTGGAGGACCGAGAGAGCGGCACTGAGGCAGTGATTGACAGCACCACCCTCAACCACCCCACGTGGTTTCCCAGGAGTTTTCCTTGTAAATGAGTCATTTACAAGCGCGCACGCTGATCAGGGTTTGAATTACACACATTCTTCCGGGGTTCCCATTAGAATGCTGTAATTTTTCACACTCCCCCTGGGTGTGTGTCAGCTGAGGGCTTCTGGGGTAGTCCATCACTGTTCGGGGGAGCCGGGGTCCCCCTAAGTATCCCGTGATTCGAACCCTGATGATGACGATTCTGATGATGATGCAGAGCTTTGATGAACAGAACTTCTGATCAGAACTTATTCCTACAGTTTGATCTGTAATCTGATTACTGATATCAAAAACTACTTTTATCTTTATTGCATCTATTAAATTCTTATCTACCATGTTTAAAGTACAGTGTTAAATATGCAAACATCAGATGTCACAAGAGTACCCACTATTAAACTGATACAAATCTGCAGCACACGAGGACATCGTTCTACGTGTGCCAGAAATGTCCTTCTGAGACACTCCCACATCTGCTAGTTTGACACTAGCAGATGAATGTGGGTCAGAATAATCATGATTATGAATTTGTCTTTGATCAAGCAGTCCTAAAATAACTCACAGGAGATAATAAAAATCAGAATAAAAATTCCACATAAAGTTGATTTATTTGTTTTTTAAATCTTATGGATACAGTAACGCTGTCCTCAAGTCATATCATGGTGTACAGCATCACTGTCTGCCTATAAGCTGTGATTGAGGTCATTTTAAAGGCATGGATGCCTTCTTGGGTTAACGATGCAACAATTATTTAATCATCGAATCCCTCCAAAACCACTCAAACAAAAGGTGTGTAACACAAAACAACATGTCCTCTCTTAGAGCTGCTGTTAGGACTCATCCTGCAGCATGTTGCTCTCAGCAGGTCTGAGCTGGGATTGCAGCGGGCTTCATTTGGATGAGTGCTTGTGGTGCATGCAGAGGGGAAGTAGGTGGAGCTACATTTCCTCCATGTCTTTGGATCACAATATCAACAATAAATCAGCTCTGCGTCTGCTCGTCCTTCCATGTGTGACCGGACGCCTCCACTGCATTACGTTTTAATGTAAGCTGCCAAACGCCAGCTCATTTCCAGGTTTTAGATGGATAGGTATGGGCAGAGAGGTTCATAAATGCATGAACATAAAACAACGCATGGCTCCATCGTACATTCAGTTTCAGTGGAGGGATTCCAACTGCATTCTGATTTTGCTTCTTGTTGCATTTGGCCCAAAGCCACTCACACAGAGGCGAGGCAGCAAGGTTGGTGAAGTGTCTTGGCCAAGGACACAACAGCAGTTTGACTACCCTGGAATAGAACCAGCAACTTACTGTATTGTTGGATGACCCGCTCTGCCTCCTGAGCTACTGCTTCTCTCTGAGATGCTCAGGTTGCTCCAGGCTGAAACACGTCATTGACATGTATTTAATTCTGTTCTGTTGTATGTTTATGTTGTAAAGAGCTGTGGCTCTATTTTAACACTTTAAATAATGTTCTGCTGCTTTGCTAGTGGCTAGCAGCTAGCTATCTAGAGGCTGAGTTGGACTGATCCAACTCAAAGTGGTTTGGGAGGGGTGCGGACAATCATTCGTTCATCCATAATCTGTACTGCTTCAACTTCGCTAGTGGAACTGGTGCTTATCTTATCAGACATTAGGTGGGATTGAATCGGAGCAGCAGCATCAGGCTTAAAGATGCTGGTGAAAATGGATGGACAGATACACAAACAACAAACACATGCAATATTCAAGGCATGCTGAGAAATCATGAAACAGGAGTTTATGTCAATAAAACACAAACCTGGGAGCATCTTTCTGTTGAGGTTTGTCCTTATTTCAGTAGAAACAGAGTAGAATAGCATGACTCACATCAGAGAGTGCTTGAATGACTGTGAAGGGAATGCTCGTATCAATTATCAAATTAAAGGACTGCATAATCTAAAGATTTTACAGATATTTTAAAATGGCTGCAGAATAAAACAAATGAGTTGGAGAAAAATTGAGGATAAATGCCTTCAGCTTAATAAGAGAAGGCCAGTGAAATGACACACACACACACACACACACACACGCACATGCACACAAAGGTTTTAATAGTTTTACATTTTTCTTTAGTTTTTATTTCAAGTTCTTATTTTTGTAGTTGTAATTAGTTTTTACCATTTGTTTGCTAGTATCAGTTTAGTTTTTATTGGTTTCAGTTATTGTTTTAGTCTTTTTTATAGAGTGAGTTACATATCAGGGACGAGACTGGAAAAAGTAACAGAAATTGTTTTGTGTAACAAAATCCCAGAAAATCATCAGTTTTTCAAAAATGTATTACAGTTGTTTTTCGTTGTTTACACACAATTCCTTGTACGTCATACACAATGGCTACAACATGTAACTGAAACACCAACCCACTGAACCAATTCTGCTAAACTACAAGTACAATTCCTGCTTTGTGCTCAAATTTTATTTTTAAAAAACTTTTGTCAAAACACTACACACAAAGATTTGCATTTGGCACTTTTCATGGAGAAAGTCTCTGGTTTTCACAAGAAACTTATGGCACTTACACACTAGCACCGGGTCGGCTCCGATCGGTCGGCCTCAGTCGGCCCCGGCCCCGCCAGGTTGTTTACACACGTCTTCCAGGACACCCTTTGGAATGCGGACGTGATAGGCGGTCTCAGAAATGCGCGCGAAAATTTGGCGCGAATATATCAGTGATGTGGGCGGGTCAAAGGAGTGCGGAGAAGTCTGCCCGGTGTCTGCGCTCATCACAGCAGACGGGAACAGAGAAACGGCTGGGTGGGTCAAAGGAGCGCGGATAATTCTGCGGTCTCTTCCTTATTAAACAAAAAGCTGCGTGGCGTCAGTGTGTGTGTGTGTGTGTGTGTGTGCGCGCGCGCTGCGCTCATAACAGCTGACGGAAACAGATAAAACAGCTTCAGTCAGAGGCTTGTTAACTCCTCCGCATTCAGAGTGATAATGAAGCGCGCATGGGGGAAGCCCCCGCTGGCGGATTCTATCCGCTAATCGGAGGTTCCCCCTAAAGGTAGGCGTGAATTTGAGCCGACCAATGAGTCGGCAGTGGGTGTGTTGGCCCGGTTTCGACAAAAAGCAGACCACCTTCAGATGAGGGCCGAAAACAAGTACGGTTCAGCCCCAAAAATCCCCGGGCCACCCGGATGTGAAAGGAACATACCCAATCCCGCCCGGTCCGAGCCGGTGCTAGTGTGTAAGTGCCAATAGCCTAGTGAACTAGACCAAATTCATGCCTTGCAGAGTTTGGTCTAGGCACGCTTCAATGGAACCCTCTCAGCCTGATCCACTGCTGTGGCTGTCCAGTCACACCTCTCTATAGTTTTTGGTTGGGCCAATCACAGAGCGGGAGTAGCTGATGACGTCAGAGCTGCAACCACGAACGCAAACAAAATGGCGGCAGCTCAGGAACCACGTTTGTTTGAAACGGCTTTGTCATCAACATTGGATTATTTAGACTCCAACGTGCGTAAGTCTGTCGGCTATACTTAGCGGCTTCTTATTTTTATCAAACAAAGTAGTGCAATGTCCCAGTACACCTGATATTCACATGTTGTTATACAAAAACAACAGAAATGATTGATGTTAGATGCCATTGCTGCTTCCCTCTTCTTTTCCGTCGCTGTGATTACGTCACGTTGTTCGTTACTCTGATTGGTCCTAGCGCTATCCAATTGCGTGCAGACAGTTTGAAAGACAACCGTAGATCCCGCCCCACGACTGAGAGCCGTCAATGGGTCGTGGCCAGGCTATATATTCACATATATAGGATGGCTTGCAAGGCTACAAGAAACACACTGTCATTCAAAACTTTAAAGTCAGTTGCCCTACTTTGCATACTGACTCATCACATGGGTAAACACCTGTCACACATAATTATAATTAGTTTTTTTCAATTGTTTACATGCAGTTTTGAAAATTGGGTTCATGTTCTTAAAATATAATCACAGTTGTCCAAACACCACACTCAATTTGCGTAATTCATACATTGTTTGCAATTTGACACAAGTCAGTCAAAACTTACACACTTCAGTCAAAACATTTACACACATTTGTGAAAATGCTATTAGTTTTCATTCAACCTGTCACGATCCTGGCTCCCCTGCATCTTCCTTGGCTCTGATCATGCCAGACCTCCTCCACTGAGACCCAAACCTACCTCTGTTAACCAGAGACCAGCCTACATCATCCCAGCTCAAGCACTCCACTTCCCATCATGCCCCACACCGGATGTCCGCCCCACGTGATCAATGCGGGAGTATATGAGGAAGTGAGAATCAATAATTGATTCACATTTCCTCATTCACGTTTCCTGACCAGTGAGCTTACTGAGCCTTTTTGCAGCATCCAGCTGTCCAGTTATTGAGCAACACGGCTCTTCAGTCGAACATACATCTTCTACCAGTAAGTGGCTTCTTTCATTTCTGGAACCGCACACGCTCTCATTTCCCTTTGAGCTGTGCGCCGGGACTTCCTATATTAACTGCGAGTCTGTTCAACACCCAGTGTCAGTGCAATCCGCGTGTGGGTCGTAAAAATCACGCCACATTTCTATTCACGCTGTGCTCTGGTCAATTCCATTCCAGCCAAAACGTGACTCAGAATGACTGGGCCTGCTAACGACCCAGCGGAATTTGCTCGCCTGTTTGCGGAGGTCACCCGGCTGCGGGCCAGCGCGAATCACCAGGCTTTGCTGATTGAGACGCTAACTACCCTGGCTTTCCAGTCTTCAGTCTGACAGCCATGCCAGTTTAGTAGCAATGGAGTCCAGCCCCACAATTACCTCCCAATGAAGAGGGATGGCATCCGGAGCGCCCTCAAGAACTTGTCCATGCTTTGGCCATCCGCCGCCAGAGAGACCCTTGCTGGGTTACCCATAGAAGGAAACTTCCCAGTTGAGCGGTTTAAGGCAGTGGCCCCAGCTTCACAGCCCCTTCTGAACCTATCCAGCCTCCCAACCTGTCCAGGGTCCAGAGTTGTGCCGTCTGAAAGAGAGACCCCTGCTCTGGCACCTTCATCCAGGTTCTGGCTTCCTGCCACCACAGAGACCCCTGCTTGGAGTCATGCTCCCAGTTGTGCTGTCTAAGGCAGAAATCCCAGCCTCCCCGCCTCTCCTGAACCAGTCCAGTCAGCCAAATCAATCCTGTAACCCGTCCAGACCAGCCAACCTGTCTAGGTTTCAGAGTTGTGCCATCTGAAAGAGAGACCCCTGCGCTGGCACCCTCATCCAGGCACCAGCTTCCTCCTGCTACAGAGACCCCTGCTGGGAGTCCTATGGAAATGCTTCCAGTTGTGCCGTCTAAGGCAGAGGTTCCAGCCTCCCCACCCTTCCTGCATCTGTCCAGTCAGCCAACCCAGTCAACCTGTCCAGGGATCAGAGTTGTGCCGTCTGACTGAGAGGCCCCTGCTCTGGTACCCTCATCCAGGCTCTAGCCTCCTGCTGCCACAGAGACCCCTGCTGGGTCACCTACGGAGAAGGTCCCAGTTGTGCCATCTAATGCAGAGGTTCCAGCACCCCTGCCCCTCCTGCATCTGTCCAGCAACCCAAACCAGCCCAGCTCCCTGTCCAGTCTGCCACATCCTCCTGACTTCCTGTTAGAGGTGTTCCCGCCTCCTCCTGAATTCCAGTCCCCTGAGTATTCACTCCCTGCATCCCAGCTTCCTGTCTCCCAACCACCCGGGATCCTGTTTGAGATGTTCCCGCATCCTCCAGAATTCTAGTCCCCTGTGTCTTCACCTCCTGAACATCAACCCCTTGAATTCCTGTCAGCCATTTTCCCACCTCCTCCTGAATTCCAGTCCCATGTGTCTTCACCTTCCACTCCAGTCTAGTCAACAAGTGCTCCAGTCCAGTCCATCAGCACTCCTGTCCAACCAGTCCCCTGTCCAGCCCTGCCCGAGGTTCACACGCAGTCCTGCAACCCTGCCTGGTTTAGGTTCAGGGCTGCTGGCTTCCATCGCCACCAGCCTCCTCGACCCCTGAGGTACCTGTGCCTCCGCCGGCGCCCACTGAGGCCCCGGAGGTTCCTGTTCTATAACGCAGTTAGGTTCTATAACATCTATAATGTGAAAGAGTTTTATAACTGAATGATTCTTACTATCTAGAATGAACATTTTAGATACATGAAATGTACATTCAGTAAGAATGTTCTTTTGAATATCTGGAATATTAATTTCTACTAAGAACAATAGAATTATAGATATCTGGAGTACATATCCAGTCAGCCTAATAAATGTTAAAAAGGCCACTTTAGGTTTTTAGGGATTCTGAGATATCTCAAACTTAGTCCAGTTGGTATTATGGATATCCTTAATTATAATTTCTACTTGTAACATCATAGCTGTTGATGTCTTCATTTGCAGTTTTGCCTAATAAGAATACAATTAGCACTAGGATAAATTAAAGAGAGGTCTGATTGTTGATTAAATGTTAAAACAGTTTGCCATTGTCTCGGTTTCCTCTTGTCTGTACTGTTTTCACTCCTCTCCTCACCTTTCTGAAGTGCTGCTTCAGTCATGATTTAAGGGGAGTGAGGATCCAAATGTAGGTGAGTAACTCCAGCAAAGAGCCGAGGTTTAAGTCCTTTGAATTGGTTTAAAGTAACGCAGATGATCCAACAAACAACACAGGAACAACTGGGTTTAAATACATGAGGACACAGGTGATCAGGGAAACGAGACGCAGGTTGGACCGATTAACACTAACAAGACACTAAACAGGTGCTATTGAAGCAGAGCGTGACATTACCCCCCCCCCCCCCCCCCCCCCCCCCCCCCCCCCCCGTCAAAGGGCGGCAAAGAAGGGTACAAAACCCTACAAGTCCAACTTAAAAAAATTCACAAAGGAGCCTCAGAAGGCCTAGGGGGCCGGCATCAGAGGCACCAGAACCGCAGGCGCCCATGGGGGCTGGCGGCGTGGAAGTAGGTACTGGAACATAGGAAGCAACCAGGAGGTGGAGCCACAGCAGACTGGAAAGCAGGAGGCAGGGCCACAGGAGATTCAGAAGGCATGGCCACAGGAGACACAGGAGGTGGGGCCACAGGAGACTCAGGAGGTGGGACCACAGGAGACACACGAGACTCAAACTCAGGAGGAAGCGGGAACACCTCAGCCAGAAACCCAAGAGGCAAAGACATAGGAGAATGGAACCCAGGAGGCAGAGACACAGGAGACTGAAACCCCAGAGGAGGCGGGAACACCTTTGACAGGCGACATTGTCCCCTACTGCCCGTGAATAAACAGCGGAAGTCAACGCTGGCGAGGCTCTGAAGATGGCGGCTGTGTGTCGCCAAAACTGTCAGTAATTTCAGGTAAAAAAACATTGCTACACTGTGAATTGAGCACGAAAAACCAATGGACCTTGGACAGGAACCCAAGAGAACAAGACACAGGAGACTGGAACCTGGGAGGAGGCGGGAACACCTCAGACAGGAACCCAAGAGATGGAGGCACAGGAGACTGGAACTCAGGAGGAGGCGGGACCACAGGAAACAAAGCCTCAGGAGTCAGAACCATAGGAAACAAAGCAACAGGAGTCAGAACCACAGGAAACAAAGCAACAGGAGAAGGCTAGACCTCTGGTGGAGCCACAGGAAACGGCTAGACCTCCAAGCTGGGCTGCTGAGCAGAGGCCTCTGAGATAGGCGGCACAGCTCTGGTCACCCGGTGCTGCAGCGTGGACCCCCTCAGATCCCCAGAGAAGAGGAGGAGACGTCAGTAGGGACGAAATCGCGCCAAAAGTGAAGACCAGAAGGCGAAGACACAGAACCCTTTCTGGCCTGGCCCACGAGAGGACTTTAGGTGGTGTTAGGAACAGCTGCGCCACGCTGGCAATGCTGACCAGGAGGAGATGATGGTTGGGCTTGGACCCACTCCCCACAACGTGAACCAACCCCTGGGAGACACACCGTCGATGAAGCGGGACTTGTCCCCGCGGAGCTCAGCCAAACTGAACCAACCAACAGAAATGGGCCTGTCAGGCTGGAAGACCACTAGAGTGGATGTTTGGCAGCGAGGACATCTGAGGTGAGGCGGTGGAGGGGGAGAGAGGTCCAGCTGACCACCCAAAGAAAAAATGAGTGCACTAGCACAAGACCTCTGGTAGTCCACCACCCTCTGAAGCACTCGTTCTCAGTGGGCCAGGAACTCACCAATGGATCCACTTTGGTCAAATCGTTCTGTCATGATTTAAGGTGAGTCAGGATCCAAATGTAGGTGAGTAACTCCAGCAGGGAGCCGAGGAGGTTTAAAGTTCTTTTAATTGGTGATAACAGGAGACAGCAACTCAGCAGAACAACGCAGAATCAAGATGAATCATAAGCTATAGACTCTAGGAAAAGGCATTCTACCCTTTTCTGATTCAAGACCATGGGCTCAGATTTAGAGGAGCTGATTCTCATCCCAGCTGCTTTACACTCGACTACGAACTAGTACAGCGAAAGTCAGAGATCACAACCCTGAGATACTTAAACTCCTTCATATGAGGCAGGCCTCAAGATAGAAGATCGTAAAAAGGAATGAATGATCTGATGTTAGTAACGCTGTTATTTTAAACATCGTTATTCCCATCACTGCAGATGAGCCATCTGCTGTGGCACGTGCACATCAAGAAAAACAACAACCCAAAATTACGTATAAGACATAGGCAACAAAATCGAAGCTAATTTTCTCTATAAATTCAGTTAGTTTTAGTTCGTTTTGATAAAGCTCATTACAGTTTCAGTTATTTTTCAAATGTTCTTTTTTCTTTTTATTTATATTAACGAGAATGTTTTTTTAATTCTAGTTTTTGTTAACGATAATAACCCTGGTGCACACTCACACATAAATCACACATGCACACACACACACACACACACACACACACACACACACACACACACAAACACATATAACGCACGCACAAAACCAATTGAGTCTAAGATATTAATCAAGGCTACGTTGAGGTTATTACTTTCAGCATCAACATGAATGTTAAAATCCCCCACTATAATGACCTTATCAGTATTTAACACCAAATTAGATTTAAAAAAAATCTGAGATCTGATCCAAAAATTGAGAGTAAGGGCCTGGTGAACAATATAAAACTACAAACAAAAGTGGTTTTACAGCTTTGCACACATGCACATAGGGCCTTGGGGTGTGGGTAAGTTCAGGGGGTGCAGTTCCGTGGTGGCCTGCGTGTCCCTGGAGTGGGCAGCTGCGAGCGGGCCTAGGAGCTTGCAGCTGTGATCTCCTGGGCCTCTGGCACGGCTGCTGGTTGCTCCCCCCCCGGAGATCCTCTGTGCCTCTCTGGAGGAGTGGGTGGGGGCTGCTCCAGCGGTGGTCTCCCGTGGGGTCTCCACGCTCCGGGGGGACCTCTGGATGTCTGGGGCTTGGATCTCCTCCATTTTACCTGGGTCTTTCGGAACAGGTATAAGGCCCCTCACACTCACTATTGGACACTCTTGTAGAGAAGGATGTGCACAGTCTACGTTGTTCCCTGGTTTATGCCGCAGGATCCTGGATTTAGTGTGATCTGGCTCGAAGGACCAAGAAATGTCAGAAAAATTCCTGTACACAAAGAATGGCAGAGTAAGGAAAACACCAGACACAATTTTTGTTTCACCTGCAAGGGGAGACAAGCACTACTTAGCCAAGTCAGTTATCTTCTCCAACGAGCTTGCCCCTCACACAGCCTTTTATTGACCACACATTTTACAAGGCAAGTTATCAGCTACCCCCACACAAGTGTCGGTTGTCTCCACCCACGTGTTCCAGTACTGGAGTTGCAGGGTGCACTACTATGCCTGTTTTTTCTACAGCCTACAGTTGCAACAACCGGCTCACTATTGAAAACAGATCACGTGGGACTTTTCTGAGACTTTTCTAGCCTATCCGATGGGATTTTATATTTTTTATTTATTTTGTTTAATTGTTTTAATTATCATGCCATACAATGTGTCTGATTTTGTGAAAAAGTTTGATAAAATGTGTTTTTTAGTTGGGTAAGCACCTTCCTCAGTAGAAAAAAATGCACTGGGGGCGAATGGAGACCCATCTAAGATGGCGGCCGGCCACTTCGGCAGCACCCGTCCACGGGGCGTCTATGTCTGTGGTCCCAGATCTCTGGAGAACACAGCTACACCATGAGAATATCTTGTAATGATAAGAACAAATAGAAGTTGTCTTATTTGTCTGTTCGGTTAAGTGAGGTGAGTTATGAGTGACCTGGAAATGTTTGTGGGCACACGGAAACGAGAGTTCCGGGGGCAACCGGCGTGCATGCATCTGTTTAAGCTAACAGATTAAAAGAGTGCTGTCTCCTCAAGATATAAAGAGTGTCGTTATTGAAGAACTCACACACACAAAATGCAACATATCTGAAAGTATGTCAGGGCTTATACTCCAGTCAGTCCTATGACAAATGAATTGTTACGGTTCTTCTCCCTAGCGTGCTGGCGGCAAACGGTGCAGCTCATTTGCGCATATTCTGGTTCATAATGTAGCCAAAGTTCGCCACATTTCATTAAATCTTCTGGTTGCCACTGGTCCTGGTGGGTTTTTTTCCAGTTCGACGTGTTTTCGTTTTGAAGGCTGGCTGACTCTATATAAAAACCTCCACATTTCGCCTCTAGTTTTAACATGAAGCTAACCGCTACCTTGATAAACAGTGAATGGGATAGGCGGAAATGACGTGGGGTGCGGTGCACACGTTTCGCGTTCGCCTGTGTACGTCGCATGCAGGCGGGAGAGGAGCGTCACAGAAATCCATCGAAGACGACTGATAAACATAACTAATTTGGTGTAAAGATTTACTCGCATTTGGCGAGTGGCGCTCCAAATTTTACTCGCCAAGTGGAGCAATTTACTCGCATTTGGCGAGTGGCGACCGTTAATTTCGGACCCTGTTTGTAAGGCGTGGATTACGCCGACAGTAGCCCTAAATAAATACCCATAAAAGAGCAACCAGTCATTACAATATGATCGCTGATATGAGTCAATAATGTGATATTCCTGCCATGTTTGCCTTAATAACTTTTAATAACTCCGTGCTGCATGAGCCACGTGACTGTAATCCTCTGAGTAGTTGATGTAATTACATCATGAATTTAGCTTAACATGATAGATTATTTTCGCTGGACAAGAAATAGTTACTGGTAATATTGTGAATGATAGGATATATGAGCCACCTCTACAATTTAAATGATGTTACATTACATTTACAGTTACAATAATAGCTTACTGCTTATGTGTTTAACTGTACTTTATTACCTTTCTTCTTTCTCTAAGTTTATAGGCTGCTGTAACAAGTGAATTTCCCCACTGTGGGATTAATAAAGTCTATTCTATTATATTCTATTAACTATAAATATATAATAAAAGTGTCTGTGGGACATTTGAGACACCTATCTCTAGCTTTAACTGAGATAGAAAGATATTATTACAGACTCAAGGTCCAGTTTACATTAAAACAGTAACAAATCCAGTATAAAAATGAACCATGTAAAACACATAAAGATATAAGCTACGTGTGTGTTAACAGACAGCTGTACCAGTGTTTCTAAAGCTCAGACTGATAGAGAATGGCACTAAGGTTAATGTTGGACAAGAATCAATACATTTTTATGCATTTAATCTGCTGATTAATTTATGTATAAAATTTCTCAAGACAGCTTGAAGGGCGTTAACTTGTAAATATTTTACAGGAGGAAAAATATCGAGATATATATCGTATATCGGAATTCATCTAAAATATATCGAGATATAAGTTTTGGTCCATATCGCCCAGCCCTACTGCCACTAGATACACAAAACTGATTTTCTTTTCTTTCTAAACAATGATTTGCTGATTCAATTATGCTCCAGCCCAGTGCAGTTCTTTGTGCAAATGGTTTGTTTTCTGACCCACTAATCTGTTTTAAAGCTGTTTTTCCAACAGCACTGCCCAGCCAAAAACAAGTAAAGCGCGGGTTAAACATAGCTCATCTCAGTGTAGTTGGATTTCCCTTCCATCTCTGTGGCAGAAAGTGGGTGCGCCCCTCATAGCATGTGGGGGGAGGAGGGGGGGGGGTCTTTACTCAACACAAAAATAGCAAGAAGTGATTAGTAAATAGTGTGAGGTAATCTGTATGCTCCACAGAAACACAACTCAGCACAAAAATGGCAGTGATGTTGGACATTCTGATCAGTTTTATGGCCACGATGGTCATGATGCAAGTACTTAACGCACTTGGGACTTCAAGGAAGCAGGGACTAAAAAACTGTGAAAAAGTAGAGGGAAAATATCGAACAATGCTGTTGAATCCGAGTTACTCTGAGTAGTGATCTTGGAAAAGGCCTAAAAGTGCACTAAAGCTGATGGACAGTCATAACCAATCAAGAACCCAACTTCACAGTCCTGCAGTGGCAGTAACGTATATGCCAACTGTTTAAAATGTAGCCACCAGAGGTGGAAAGAGTACTAAAATATTCTACTCAAGTAAAACTATAATTACTTTAATGAATTTGTACTCAAGTACAGGTAAAATTACCTGTCTCAAAATCTACGCAAGTAAAAGTAAAAAGTAGCTCATTTCAAATGTACTCTGAGTAAAAATTACTTAGTTACTTTTTTGACTGTATGAGGACGGCCTCTTCTGAAAAAAAAGACAATAGGGTATATAAATCTCGAAGCTGTTTTTAATGAAAAGAACAAATATGCACATTAAAGTACAAAGGCAGATAAACTGCAAACCAGCAAATCAAATTAAGTTATGGTCACAGTCATAAGTCCTGACTGTCCCTGACACACACACCCCCCCACCCCACACACAAACGTTTACATGTCAAAAATATAGAACAAGTCAAATGAACTTAGAAGTTTTAAACTGAACCATACAGTAGCTGCCTGCAACAATGATGGGTTTTATTTTCCCTGCCCTACTGTTCATTTGTGTTCATCGATATATATCTTATTGTACCATTAGCGCCAGTTTGTTCTCCTACTTACCCATCATTCATTGCATTGTCAGGTGGTCACTCACTAACCACGGGACGTTCCATAAAGAAGTTCAACTCACTTGCTCAGATATCACTTCATTCCCTTTCACGAGCTCTGATCTTCTTAGATGATCCATCCAGTCATCCAAGTGGAGTCCGTCAGTGTTTCTTATTTTTTCCTTCATCCCTCGTAACACAAATTCTCCCGTAAATGCGATGCACTGCACGACTCACCTTTAGCGTCTGCAGCACTTCCGTGGTTTAATCCAGTATAGACATAAACACATAGACACCCCATTAAGCTCTGGATCACTATCAAAGTGACATTCTTCTGGACCGAATGTTGAGCTGGGTGGGGATCTCGGGGTTAGCCCTGAAATGGATTCAATCATACTTTAAGGGCAGGAGTTTCTGTGTGAGGATGGGTGAGGCATCATCACCCTGGGTGGACCTGCAATGGGGTGTGCCACAGGGATCTGTCCTGGCCCCCCTATTGTTTGCATTGTATCTCCTGCCTCTGGGGAATCTACTCCGTCGACATGGGGTGAGATTCCACCTATATGCTGACGACTGTCAGTTATATCTTCCTATCCGCCGAGGGGCTAGTGGATCCATTTCTCCTCTTCTGGATTGTTTAAATGCTGTCTCT
>SSNS01000003.1:4471433-4546161 GCA_006937985.1 Aphyosemion australe | reverse complement strand
TGGCGTCAATTGACACTGCTTGCGCGTTCACGACAGCTTCAAAACAGAAAGAAAATGTGTTCGACACTGCAGATCGGTAGGTGGCGCTATTGCACCTTAAGTTGCTTGCCAACCGCCAAACTCCAAAAGAAGAACTGTGGGAATGGATTCTACTGCAACCAGCAAACGACCAAGCGTGGCACAAAGGAAGTTTATTCAGCGGCATCTCGTGAGTCAAAAACCAAATATGGTAAAAGACAGGCAGGGACCTGAATCTATATCGGATACGTGATTGACGAATGGAGGCTGCTTCAACTATATCTGGGACTCAAAAAGGATGCTGCCATGGCTCATTTCCTAGTGAGCAGGTAAGAAACATTATAGGTTGTGTTTAGAGATGATATGACAATGATCTGACCTCACGATGACTCAGAGAGAGCTAGCGTGCAGTAGCATTAGCTGTGATCATGCTACAGTAGTAGCATTAGCTGTGATCATGCTACAGTAGTAGCATTAGCTGTGATCAGGGCTGCAGCGTGGATTGCTTCGCCGCAATATTGTCCGTGAGAGCGGCGGGGAGTTGCCTTTTTAGCGTGAGATATTGGAGGTGTGGCGTGAGAGCGTGTGAAGAGGGTCAGGTAATGTTATTTTTGTGTTTGTGTAACATAGCCGTCTGTGCACGCTCCCGTGCTGGGCTGCAGTTACTCGCAGAGCCGGGCGCGTCGCTCGTGAGCATCGTTTCTTTTTTCCTGCCCCTAGCTCCTCTAAGTAGTTGAACTGTTGTTGAGAAAATTAATCCACAAACTTGTAAAGCCCCTGCCACAATTGTGTCAATAGCTCTCATTGTGCGCCATTGTGACAAACCAGACTGATGAGTGCTGTGATTGGCAAGACACAAGACTGTTCAGACCTGCTGAGGCTCCAACGGAGCGTGGCTAGACCGACATGCAGAGCCAAATTCTTTTACTTCTGCTATGGTCTGTCTAGATTTCTAGGCTAGGGGAGTCTAGCTTATAAACTGCTCAAACCTGGGACCTTCTTGCTGCAAGGCAACAGCGCTTATCCACTGTGCAACTGTGCAGCCCTAATATCATGTTATATTTTATATTATTTTGGATTAAAAAAAATGAATAAATCATATTTATATATGAGATTCATTGTCCTATTAATTCCTTGAAATTTGATTGATTGATTGATTGATTGATTGATTGATTGATTGATTGATTGATCGATCGATCCTTACTGTCCCCTGGGGGAAATTCTTTTTCACATCCACAGCCAGAACAAATAAATACAAATAACGTGGACAAATACAGATACAGGACAGCACATACAGAAGTGGTATGGAAGATGATTATTGTTTTAAACTGTTAAGAGCAGCAATGGCAGAAGGGACAAAGCTTTTACTGAAGTGTGCCCGCTTCCATCTCAGAGCCCTCTTATCTTCGGCCAAAGGGCAGCAGGCAGAAATTGCTGTGGAGGGGGTGGTCTGGGTCTTCCGGAGCTTCCGGAGAATATAGAGTTTCTGCTGAGAATGTTTGTGAATAACATGTTGCTCAAAGTTACGTTTATTGTCCAGGATGAGTCTGAGATATTTGAAGTTGTTGACATGTTCAACTGTTTTATTGTGTATGATAATGGGTGCCAGGTCTGGGGGATGTTGTTGGGTGTGAATGAGTGAGTGACAGACTGGTTACGGAGTTATTGTCCTTAAGAAGAGCTAGGATGGCAGTGTCGTCTGAGTATTTGCAATATGTGGTGACAGGTGAGGGGCTGGTGCAGTCATTGGTGTACAGCAGGAGTTCCCAAATCAGGGGTCGGGACCCCAAATGGGATCCCCACAAGATTACAGGGGGTCCCCATAATTTTGTCTTTGCTGAGGTTGTGAGGTTAGCAAGATTTTATTTGTAAAAATTACATTTATAAAATCCCAATAACACACCCTACAGTATAATCAGAACTCCATATAAAAGTTATAACTCTGTATGTCTGTATAAAGTTTGCAAATTATCACATTTAATGTGTTTATGCATGTAGGAGTTGGGGTTGGGGGTCCTAGCTTGTCTTGGACACGGGCAAGGTGGTGCCCAAAGAAAAAAAATTGGGAACCCCTGGTGTACAGTGTGTACAGAAAGGGGCTGAGAACACACCCCTGGGGGGCACCGGTGTTGGTGATTATAGTGGATGAAGTGTCTGAGCCAGTTTTGACAGTCTGTGGTCTATTGCTGAGAAGGTCATGGATCCAGTGAATGAGGCATGGAGACAGATTGAGGGTTTGGAGCTTCTTGATCACCTGCTTTCATTGTAATGTATTGAAAGCTGAGCTCAAATTGATGAAGAGGATGGATGCAAAGGTGCCAGGTAGCTCAAGATGTTGCAGAAGAGGGTGGAGGAGACATGCCACAGCATCCTCCATTCCCCGCCTGGCCCTGTAGGTGAATTGATATGGGTCCAGCAGAGGTCTAACAGCTGGGAGGATGGAGTGGAGGATGAGCTTTTCCAGGCACTTCATCATAATGGAGGTAAGTGCAATCGGTCTGTAGTGATGTGGTTTGGATGGACGTGACTTCTTTGGGACCGGGATGATTATGGAGGTTTTCCATGCTGTGGGGATGTGTGATTGAGTCCCACAAAAATGGAGTGTAGGATTGGGGACAGCTCCATAGCACATGGCTTAAGCACCCTGGCTGGGATGCCATCTGGACCTGATGCCTTGCCCGTTTTACACCTGTTAAATGCTGGCGTCCATCCTCCACTGGGGAAGGGCAGTGAGCAGTTATTCACAAAGAGCAGAGTGATCAACGGTATCAAAGCGTGTGAAAAAGGAGTTTAGAGAGTGAGCCAGAGAGACTCAGAGAGTCAGAGAACATCGCTAACACCTGTTTAGTGTCTCAGAGAGGAATCAGGTACGTTATGTCCAGTGTTGGATGCTTGGCCAGTGAAGACCTTGATTTTTCGGGTAGGCCTGCTTAGTGTTCATGCTGCTGAATTCCTGTTTGATCTTGTCTTTATATCTTAGTTTGGCCTTGATTATGTCATTTTTAATTTGTCTATTAAGTTAACAGTGTTCCAGTCCTCACGCTGAAAGGCTCCAAGCCTTTCTTTCATTTTAATTTTAATGTGTGATGTAATCCAGGGGTTGGAGTTAGGGTACTTCATACATTTCCTTGTGGGCATGATAGATGATATACAGAATTTTATGTAATCTGTGATAACTAAAACCTTGTTTTTAAGCTCTGGTTTGTCCAGTGGCCATATAATTAATGATAAATGACCCGCACTTGCGTAGCGCTTTTCAGAGTCAGAGGACTCGGAAGCGCTTTACACCATAGTGTAGCATTCATCCATTCACACATACATTCACACGCTAATAGTAATGAGCTACAATGTAGCCACAGCTGCCCTGGGGCTCACTAATGGAGGCAAGGCTTCTGAGCACAGGCGCCACCAGTATTATCAGTAATTATCAATGTTATCAGAATAATCCTACTCAAGTTCAGCTTTTTGCATGTGCTGCATGACATAGAAACAAAATACATGATGAGACATGATGGAAAAACTGACATAATGTGACATAATGGAAATTAAATATCTAAATGAAGTTGCTTTTTATTCTTTTTGAATCAAGCAGCCAGCTACACTCGTGGCTGTCAGAGCTTCCTCCTGTGGCCTAGTTCTGAACAAAAACAGCTTTGTGCAACAAAAAAAGTGCACATAACAGCAAAATCTAAAAAAATGCTCTTCAAAACAAAGTAAATTAAAGCACATGTTCTGTTTCACTGTTTTTGCAACAGCAAGATAATAAAAATAGAATTGAATGAGTGCTGTGTGAAAACAGAGGAGGTGACTGTATCCCGGTTAGCTACCAGCCAAGTCTCGCTTCACTGAAATATAAAGCACTGGCAGCATATAGTCTGAAAAAAGATCAACCTAAAAACAAAGTGACCAGGTGCGTCTTAAATGAGGCTGAATCATGGCTTTTCATAATAATACAGAAGTGGTGCCTCTTTGGTGATGAATGTGATTTTTCATCACTTTCTATTGTATTTATTATTATTATTATTTTTATTTTTTTTTTGCTATTATCATACTGAAAAGGTGATTTAACCCTCAGGCTTTATTGGGACGTTTTTGTCCATTTGGGCAGTTTTTCCCTATTCGTCTGGACACCATTTTAGTAGTGTTTGTGTTACAGGCCTTCGAAGGGTCTGTATTTGTGCAGGGAACAACAAGAGTGAGTACTGGGATGTTGTCTGTTGGCAGGCAGGTTCTTGTCTGATTTATTAACAGAAAGTTAACATTTCACATTTTCATTCAGTTTCACAGTTATTTCTTCTTAATACTTCTAAACATTCCAATTTTAACATCTTTTACTCATTTTATAAGGAAAATAAAATGTCTCTCCATGTAATTTACTTCCATTTTTTTAGGGTAGAGTGATTCCTTTTACTCTGTTCTTTTGCAGTCTTTTTTAAACAACATATACATGAAGCACATCAAATGCTATTTAACCTGCTAATTCAACAATTAAACAATACTCCAATATTAAACATCCATTCACAGCAACTATATTAATAAACACTTTCTATAAAGATACATTTGAAAAACACACAGAACCTTGTTAACATATAATACTTTCACTAAATGTCAAATTATCAAAGTAACATTCCTCCTGGAGCCACGTTGTAACTTAATTAAATACACGGAGGTCCGCCATCTTTACCCAATACACACTAACGGTAAATGTATCTCCATTACACGGCACACAATTAACGTTGTTTTCCCCTCCCAAACTTATGTTTCTAAACATAAAAGTTACCGCATACAACACAAAAGGAGTTTTGAGAACCTTGGACATGCAGCTGAGTCTAAAATACTCATGATACTGACCTGTATTTGTGCAGGGAACAACAAGAATGAGTACTGGGATGTTGTCTGTTGGCAGGCAGGTTCTTGTCTGAGCTCCGAGCAGACAACCACACCCAAGACTCACCTTGGGAGGAACTCCCTCTACTGGTAAACTCTGAAACTGCAGTTACCCCAAAATTGTAAACATAAAGTATGGTATAATTGAAGATGGGACCTCTTGTTCAAATAAAAAAAAAATATAACTTTATCCCTTTATTGTGATAAAAGGGTATCACATTTGTGAATATGGTACAACATTTTGTCGCAAAACCTCTCGATAAATTTTGAAATACAATTTGGAATTTTGATTTGTTGGACTTGGTATCGAAGCTAAAACCTGCTGGCTCCCTGCGTGATCCTATGCAAGCTTGGTTTTTCAAGGATGTTTTTACTGTTTTAGCCCCTTTGATTTGAACTATTATAAATGATAGCAGGGTTCCACAGGAGCTGAAACATGCAGTTGTGAGACTACTGCTGAATAAGGTGGGGTTGGATTCAGGAGTTCTCGCTAGCTACAGGCGTATCTCTAATCTCCCCTTCTGTGCCGAAATAATTGAAATGTTCTGTATAAACAACTATTTTCTTTCTTAAATGACCACGTAAAGCTAAACTAGAACTTAATGAAATTATTGACAAAAAAAAAAAATAAAAATTTTAGCACAAAGACTACGAATAGAAAACTTTGAACATGGTAATAAATCAGGCAAATTCTTAGCTTACCGGTTAAAAATAAATAAAGCAAAAACGACTATATCTGCTGTTAAAGACTCGACTGGGAAAATAGTATATGACCCTGAAATCCCATATAGATGCACACCCATCTGGAATAACCATGACATTTTACAAAACAACAATATGATGAACTTTTCAGATAAGAAGGGTAAAGGAATCCTATACCTGGAACATATATTTGACGGAATAAATTATTTCCCATTTAACGGAATAGTCTCCCAATAAGGGATTGACAAGAATAGATTTTTAGAATATCAACAAATTAAAACTGTAGTTAAACATAAATTTAAGCTTAATAAAGTAGAATTACTAACACCATCAAGGGTATTGGACTTCTTAAATTCACCCACCCCAAATTACTGTCTAAAATATAGAAGACACTGTCCAGAATAGATGATTCAATAGCAGTTCCTATAGCAAAATGGGAGGTGGATCTATCAGTCATCTGTGACCAGAACATCTGGTCTCAGACTTGTTTAAAAACCTTTAAAATGACCAGAAACCACAATTTACAATAAATTCCAATACAAAATTCTGCACAGAGTACATTATACAGGTCATTGGATGTTCAGGATGTGGTTTGCACCGTCTGACACCTGTACACACTGCACAGACAACACTCCCGACAATTAGTTCAGTGCACTTTGGTCTTGTCCACCAGTTCCCGGATTCTGGTGCAGAGTATGTGAAGACTTGTCAAAGTGTCTGAAATGTGATATCCCAATTTCTCCTCACTGTGCTTGCTGGGAAACCTGGATGACGTCCCCATAGAAACTAACTCGGTTCACGTGGTTCTGACTGCCATATGTATCGCAAAGAAAGCTATCCTCATAAACTGGAAAAATAAAAATAATCTTTGCATTAACCAGTATAGAAATATTTTGTAAGACCATATTACACTTGAGACAGCCTCTGCCTCCACATCAAATCAATCTCTCTGGGCTACTTTGATCGGTTCCATCACATAGCGATGATGGAGGGTAATTGATTTTGTCCTGAAAGATGCTGTGGTTGAGTGGGGGAGGATCTCAGTTTGGAGCATCCTAGGGTTCCCTAGGGGTAGGTTTGTCAGGGGGCTGCTGCCCCGTTCTGGGAGTGCTTGGGTGACCTTGGGGGGTATCCTTCTGGTAGCCGTGTGTGGTGCCTTGGGAGGTCTTGATGGTGGCCACAGGTTGCTGCCTGATAGAAATATTGCTCTTGGGTGGGTCTGGGTGAGGGTCTGGTAGCTTGGGATCTGGGGGTGATTGTCCCTGGATGGGGGTCTGGGCTGAGCCTGGGGGAATTGGGTCCTGGCTTGTATGCTGCCGGGGGCATGGGCGGGGGCATTCAGCGGTACTTAGCTCGAGGGCCTCCATCGTGGAGGGGGAGGATCCAATTCTGCCTGGGTGTCTGATGTCTTATGTAGTCTGGAAGTTGATCAAATGCAAGGGTGGGAATAGATATTCTGCTGGGGTGGGGCTGAGTTGGCAACCTCGGGCTCCATGGGGCTCTGTGATGCTGCTGCTGTGGGCCCTGGCTAGATGGGCTTGAGTCTCCCTGCCCCGGGTGGGTTTTGTGAACGGGTGTGCCTATTGAGCTTAAGCCCCCCAGTCTTTCCTCCCCATCCTCAGACAATTCCCTCCCCCTGCTCCATCACATCACATAGAGCCTTGGGGTGTGGGCAAGTTCAGTGGGTGCAGGTATGATTCCCAATTCTGCAGTCCCGTGGCGGCCTGTGCCCCAATTTTAATTTACATATTAAACATTTACATCAACAACACTTCATGCAAATGCACAATTAGGGCCTTGGGGGTGAGCACACTCGACGGCACCTGGAGAGGGGGATCACTCAGCCTCGCCTTGGGTGCCGGTGCCCGCCTCCAATTTTAAGCTGCACTAGACACTGGGGTGGTGGGGGGTGGTGTGCTGACACCAGCTTTTGTAGGCTGGACGATGTCTGCACTGCACCATCCCCCCCAAACGCAAAATACATTCTATCAACATGCATCAACACCACATTAGAGCAGGCGGAGGGAGACTAGTGGTCTTCTCACACCCCTGTTCTTGGTTCTCTGCCTGGAGCTGGAGGGTAGGAGTGGGAGCTGGCCATCTGGGGTAGTGGGTCGCTTGGCTCTGCGTTGGGCGGGGTGGCCTGCTCATCATTACCCCAGTAAGAACGGTACCATCTCTTAGTCCAGTAATGGTTGTGCCCTCTGTGCAGCAGTGTCGGACCAGAGTGTGTAGAGTGTGTATGGGGAGTGTGAGTGGGTGTATTATGTGCATTCTTGTGTGTCTTTAGGTTGAATATGTTTTTGTGTGAGCAAGAGGGTGAGAGTGTGTGACTGTGTTTGTGTGTGACTGCCTATCTGTCAGGTAGTCTTTGGCTTCCTCCCCTCTCCTGGGACATCTTGTAGTGCTACAACATCTTGGCCTACCCTCCCCCCTGCCACATTTCCTGCTGGTGGGTGGTGCCTCAGTCTGTCTGCGTATTAGCAGCTCTTGTATCTGGGGCCGGAAGTTTTTGGCATCTGTCGGCTTGCTCCCGGTGGCTGACTGGTGGGGTCTGAGCCCATGGGCTCTGTCGGGTCTGAGCCGTGGTTGGGCACCCTTTGGTCCCAGGCCGCTGGGTTTTAGAGCTCGATCTACCCTCGAGTGGGCGGCTTCATGCGGCCTGGGGTCTGGGGCATTATAGTTGAATCTATAACGCTCCACCTGTGAGAGTAAAACTGTAAGGCTTGTTTTCAGTTCTCAGACATCAATTCTGATTGCTTTACAGCCGGACAGGACACGGGGAAGAAAAAAAAAATGACCAAGATATTTTTGAGCCCTTGCACTCAGGGTTTACAGCTGGCTACAGCGCTGAACCCATGTTGCTAAGGAAACTAAATTATGTACTTTTAGCTACAGATTCTGGGCATGCTTTTGTTCTTTCTTTTTTGTATTTTCATTAACTCCTGAAGTATACTCCTTTTTTTTCGGGTTCTGTTACTCTTGGATCTGGCGGCAGCCTTTGACACGGTCGACCACCAGATCCTAGTAGTACCTCTTACAACAGTGGTTGGGGCTCTCTGGAGCCGCCTTGTAGTGGATGAGATCCTACCTCTAAGATAGGTCTTTTTGTGTGTCAATGGGCATTTGTTCATTGGAGGATGCTTCTCTAAAATGGGAGGTTTTGTCAGGGGTTAGTTTTGGGCCCTTTGCTCTTTTCCACCTACTTGCTCCCCTTGGGAATTTTATTTTGGAAGAGCAATGTGAATTTTCATCTGTATGCAGACGATTGTCAAATTTATTTGCCACTAAGTCAGGGGTCGTTGGGCATGATTCAGCCTCTGGTGGACTGTTTAAATGTGGTATGTTCTTGGATGGCAGCTAACTTCCTGTGTTTTAATGACAATAAGACAGAGGTCATAGTTTTTACTCACAATGACTGCTGGCCTTATGGTGTGGACCTCATGTCACTAGGCCCTTTTGAAAGATTGGTGATCACTGACCTGGGTGTGAAGCTGGACTCTGCTGTCATTTGATGCCCGAGTGAATACAGTGATTAGATCCTGCTTCTTTCAGCTTTGATGCCTGTCTAGAATCAAGTCGATGATCTGAAGAAAGGATTTAGAGAATACGATGTGTGCCTCTGTACTGTCAAGGCTGGATTATTGCTAGGGATGCACATTTTCCCAAATTTCTTTAACCGGTTATTGACGCTTAATAGTATAGTATAAACGTTATTAACAGTTAATAGTCGTTTAACCGTAAACCAACCACCAACCCCCCCAAACCTACACACTCAAACTTTCGCCCCCACTCTATACATAGCGCAAAAGCCTGAACGTTGTCCTTGTTTCCACCAGTGGCGGCTCGTCCATAGGGGTCTCACAGAAAGAGGAAGAAGAAGATAGGAATTACAAAATATATTTAAAAAACATAAAAATGAAACTAAACAATCTATACACCATATGGACTGTAAGTGCTGTGTTGTAATCTGCATTTAATTGTAGGTTAATGTTTTTTCATACTTTTACCACGGCCGAATTGTCAATGTATCTCCTGTCCAGTGTCCACTTGGTCGTAGCAATCTTTACCATTGACTTAATACACTCTAAACTGGCGCATGCGCACTGGGTCCCAAATGACAAGGAATAGGAGAGCTTTTGGTCGCAGAGGTAAGCGACTGAAAACTGGTGGAGTCTGCTCAGATCAGGAGGAGGATGGTCATTGGTCATGTTGTTCACTCCGGCCCTCGGCAAATCTGGAAAATTCTCCACAGGCTAGTTCACCGTTCTCTGTTGTTGTGGAGCTGCTGCTGAGTACACGTCGACTATGGACACTATTTCACAAACCGAGTGGATTTTCTTTACTATACCACCAATTATGACCATAATTAAACCAGCAAAGGTAAGCCTGAATTTACGCTTTTGGCTTCAGGAAATTAGCTTTTTTGTTTGCTGCTGCGTTCGCGCCTTGCTCTATAAGTTTTGAACACAGAGTGGTACTTCTATTATTGTGAGTCTGGGCTTTAATTTAAAACACCTGCTTCTGTGGATATCTTGCATTGTCGCTACAATGTGTTTTTCTGGATATGTGTAGCGTTTATTAACGGCCTCACATTTTTTTTACATCTTATTGGGTGTTGGTAGAAAACGTGAGTTCTATAGATTAGATTAGCCTATTCCCTTTAAGTGTGTGTGCAGTTTGCATAATATATGGGTGAATGAATATCAAGCATGTTTTCAACTTTGTTGCCGGAAGTGCTCGTGGACCTGATACCATGTCCCTCAGGTCCTACTTCTGTGACCCTTACACATAAGAATGGTAATTTGGCATCCCCTAGTGGTGATATGTGGTTAGTGCATCTGAAAAACAGAATGCGCCCCACCCAAAAACAATTCAGCAGCTGCCACTGGTTTCCGCAACCTCTTCCAGGAACAGCCTGGAGCTGGATGCTGAATGCCAGCAGCGGCTGGAGTAACAGGTGGGGGAGGAAAGCTAGAAGAATCTCCTCTAGCTGTAAAGCCATTCTAAAATGTCTCATAAGACTCCTTAATCAAAAAAAGACTGATTAGCAATCATAAACAAGAGGACCAGGTGCATCCTGGAGGAGAGCAGAAAAACACAAAATATCAAAAATAACCTCAGAACTGAGAGCCATGTCGCCGTGCACACTGCTAGCGTCATCAAACGAACATCCTCAGTTTGAAGTTTTAAAGCTAAACTGAAGCAGTATTTTAGATTTATTTAATTTCTTAGTGGCTTTACTTGTCTTAATTAGTTTTATTGTAGTTTTGCAAGTTTTTATATGTTTCAATGTTTTGTTGTTTTTATGAGTCGAGTGACATTTTCTTGCACCAGTGTCTTATTGTTAATTCTTGTTTTACTGTGAATAATCTTTGATTTTATCGTGTTCAGCATTTTGAGCTGCCTTCACTAGTGGTGGTAAGGTACTTTATAAATGAATAAATCAAATGAAGTTTCACAAATGGACAAATGACAAATGATTTTGGTGGTAAACAGTAAAAATAACAAATCTAACTACTTTTCTCAAAAATGAAACCATAATATCACAGAATGCATGATTATTTTTTGCAGATGTTACAGGATCAAGAACTGTGGTTTGAATGGAAGTCAATGGGACGTTTATGTCCTGAAAAGGCACAAGAGGGTGGTGAATTTTAAATCTGTTGCTACACAAAAATTAATAAAGCAAAAAATGTGACATTTGGTTACATTCTTGATCCAATATCCAAGACTGATTTAAAAGAATATATTTCAGTCACCCAAAATATGTTTTATGTAAAATATCTCTTCTTTTTGTCTGCTCTTTTCATTAAAAAGTTAGCATCATATTAAGCTGACATATTCAATATTTGATTGTTTTGATCAGAACTGAAGCTGATCACAACCCAAAAAGCAGGAAAAAAATATTAATCTGCATAATTTTTAAGCTGTTTTTAGAAGTGGACTTTTTGTCCCCAATCACACAAGAATGTAGTGAATTTTAAATCTCTTGCTACGCACAAACTATTGATGCAAAAAAAATTATATTTTAGATTTTTCATGACATAACCAAGACTGATTTGTAATAAATGCCCCAGACAGAAAAAATATGTTTTTGGGGAAAATAACTTTTTTTAAATTTTTCATAAATTACAGCAAATGGCATTTAGTAATCAAACTGGCATTTCAAGGATTAAAATCCTTAAAATGATTGAATTTTTTATAGGTTTGTGCAGGGCTGAAGTTTTACAGATCTATGAAAAATAAACAAAAGAATTGTTAATTTATACATTTTAGCCAATTTACGGGCATACATTTTTGTCCTCTAGTGACTCAAGAGTATAGTAAATTGAAGTGACGCCTGAGGGTTAAGTTTTATCATGACTTTTGTAGAATTAGTAATGTCTTTCATTTCCTCCCAAGTGTATTTGTGTACATCTGAGAATAAACTAAAACAAGACAAAGTGATGTGCACTCCTTACCATTACTAATTCTAAACTTACCACCCTCTTGTGTTGATACCATACCATAGCATATTTATTTGTAAAGCACACCACAACGTGTCAGCCAACCAAAGTGCTGGACAAAGAAGGTGCAACAAAACTAGCAAAAATACTACAAAGTTAAAAGCCCCCGCTCAACAGTGAGTAAAAACAAAAGATTAAAAAAAGTAAAAGACCTAAAACCCGAGCATAAAACAAGGCAGCATGACGTACGTAGCACGGAAATAAAACAGAAAGTAGACTGAACAATTACAATAGGGGTAAGGTAGTAGTAGTAGTAGTAGTAGTAGTAGTAGTGGTAGTAGTAGTAGTAGTTGACGTTTATTTAATCAGGGACTGTGTACAATTTAACATTAACCATAAAGGAAAAATGCATTGTACCAGGTTATAGCTCATTTCCACCTGCACTCCCTGTGCAGGTTGATGTTACAATCATAAAACTAAAAGGAGTGTTAACATATGTCCATATCATTTACAAACATTTAATAAAAATCAAAAACATGATGTCCAACACACACACTCATCTCAGAATTATTAACCATGTGTACACTCTTGTTTTGGTAAGAGCCATTTTTTAGTTAAGTGTGCAAATGATTTATGAGTAGTACACTGATCCATCACAACCATTGAGAAAGCTGATTTGCCAAAAGCCATTTTGCGTTTTGGAAGTCTGCATTCTTCTCTAGCAGTGGATCTGGAGGCTCGCTGCATTTTTCAGCACAATGCATAAAATAGAGTGCAAAAGAAACAGTTGATTAATAAACAGAAAACCGAGGACACACCGAATAGGAGAATTTCACTGTCCGAAAGCCGATTTGAAGAGATGTGACTTAAGTTTGGATTTGAATTGCACAAGCGTCAAAGTCAACCGCACATCCAGAGGGAGTGCATTCCACAGCTTAGGATCGGCAAATGCCTGCTCACCATGGGATATGTATTTCATTTTAGGAGTGCAGAGCAAGGGATGATCTGCAGATCGTAGTTATCGGGAGGGGAGGTATTGAGTGAGTAGCTCAGACAGGTAGTGGGGAGCCTGATCATTGAGAGCTTTGTAGGTGGACAACATTTTTAACTGAACTCGGTAGGACAGGGAGCCAGTGTAGATCAGCCAAAATGGGAGTGATATGGCATTGTCTGTATTTGTAAGGAATCGTGCAGCGGCATTTTGGACTTACTGTAAGCGGTTAAGAGAGGATGTATTTACACCAATAAGGACTAAATTTGAGTAGTCAAGTCTTGAGGTGATAAACGCGTGAATAACCAAGTGCAGTCTTTTAAGGATGGTTTTAAGCTTGTCAAATGTTGCAATTGGAAAAAACAAGACCTCACAGTAGCATTTATCTGCAGGTCATTGATAAACATCTAGTTTGACCCCAAGGCTGGTCACACAGGAGTTCAAGAGTATCAAGAGTAGCAGATGCGTGCATGCTACTATTTTTTGGATTAAAGAGAATGGCCTCAGTCTAATCAAGCCAAAGAAAATTGGAAGCAAGCCAGGCCTTCGTTTTTGGCGAGAGACAGCCGAAAAGCTGATTAATGGAACCAATGTGATCTAAGGCTAGGTAAATCTGACAGTTATCAGCATAGAAGTGATAGTGGAAACCACTTTTAGCTAAAATACTGCTGAGAGGGAGAATATAGACAGTGAAGAGGAGTGGACCCAGGATCGAACCCTGGGGTACTCCCCAGGGGACCGGGACAAAAGGAGAGGAGAAATCACCAATATGGATGCTGAAACACCTGTCTGTCAGATATGACTGGAACCAATAAAGAGGAGGACCATCAACTCCAACCCACGTGCTAGTCTGTCTAGTAGAATACCATGATCAACTGTGTCGAACACTTCCGAGAGATCAAGAAGTAATAGGAGAACATGGGACCCAGCATCGGTTGCTACCAGGATGTCACTGAGCACACAAAATATGTAGATTCTGTGCTATAAGGCCTGAAAGCACACTGGAAATGGTCAAGTAGATAGTTGTCCTCTAGATGATGAAAAACTGTGCATGAACCACTTTCTCGATGACTTTAGACAGGAAGGGAAGTTTGGAAATTGGACAGAAGTTTACATAAACATTGAGATCCAGACCAGGTTTTTTCAAAAGCAACTGAATGATGGTATTGGAAAATGTCTACACAAGTGAAGATGGCAGAACAAAGTTTTGCGTCATGTAGTATACAGGGGGGTAATGAGAGGCTATTAATAACTCACGACCAGCTCCCGATTAGCAATCGTATGGTCGTGTTACACCCCTGAAAACAGGGGAGAAAGAATCACGAGAGTGATTTTAGGTTGCTTCACTCATGCAGTGGTTTAATGCAATCAGAAATTAACAATATTTTACATTCCATGCTGCTTAATATGTTACTTCATGTCACACAGTGGAAGGATCGAATTATTAACTCAAAATTAGACAGAATTTATGAATATATTCTTTCTGTACTAATAAAACGAGTAGCGTTTCCAGAACCTACTGTTAGCTAAACGGCTATCACGTAGCATGCAACTGAAACACCAAAACGCGGTCTAACTACTCATAAAACTACCGTGAAATACTTCTTTGAGTCACAAAACATCAACGGTTCGTCCATATAACATCTTACAAACATACAGGTTACAAATGAATATTATTCCCATCACATTACCTGAAAACAGGGGAGAAAGAATCACGAGAGTGATTTTAGGTTGCTTCACTCATGCAGTGGTTTAATGCAATGAGGAGCGCGTGAGTCTCCCCCTAGTGGAAGATGAAGCCACTACCAGTCGATCTCAGAAAAGGCTTACTAATTGATTACCGATGCACAATTCTTTTGACTAAAATGAACCAAACATGAATTTAACAGAAAATATTATCTTTTTAACAGTTTTCTTAATGTATTTACATTGTTTTCCTAGTTTATGTGAACTACTATGAATTAATATTCACTCTTTACATTAAATCAACTTATGAATTAACAGTCAGTCTCTTTGGGGCTGTACAGAGGGGTATCCAAGCAATCTTTCAGCCTATAACACTCTCCCCCCCTTGAAAAATGTTGTCCCGACATCATACCAACAAATCATTATGCAAGCCATATTCCCCTCATAGTCTGTAATCAACAACAGAGCGAACCATATCCATCCAATCTGTGGGCTTAAACGCCTGTTTCACCACAGTCCACGAATGAAAACTGAAGACAAAAGGTACATAACCAGTCCATAAAAGTTTTTTGTTTTTTTCAAAACAGTCTATTGTCTCTGGTTATAATCCAACAGGTGGAGAATATCTGTATGGATGGCAGTCTATTAAAACAGTCCATGAATCAACCCTGAAAAGCATAAACTTACATTAACTGAGGTCCATACAAACCAATAGGCTGGGTGTAGTACGGCTGCATAGCTGGAAACCACGGAACCAGACCAGAAAACACTGGAAGCAGTTGTGGTGTCGGCTGGACACTGTAGCAGGATGGGGTACCCAGTTGGTCATATGTCACCCGCCTCGGTGGATGTCTCACTCGCTGTGGCCGCTGTGGTATCTCCTCCTCGGGTCCCTCGGGTGGAGCAGGTGATAGAGGGGCAGTTAGGTCACCAGTAGGATTCTCTGCCTCACCTGGACTCGTCTCCGCAGCAGAGGTGTCATTCGCCTCCGTATGTTCTCCAGCAGGGGGCTCTGGTTGTGGCAAAACAGCAAGGGCTGGAACTGCAGCTGGAGGCTGTGGTGTCACTATGGGGATATCTGGTTCTGATGGCTGGGACACAGAAGACTGAGGTTGTGCATAAAGGCAGCAGTATTCATCAATGCTGTCCTCATCAGAATCTGGCACATCTGGGATGCTTTCATCAGTCTTCTTCTGTTTGCCTTTTGTAGGATCATCTCGTTCAGGTGCTTCTTCAAACGGTAAATGGTCACAACCCATGAGCAAGTTCCTGTGAAGCACTCTAGAGTGTCCTTTGCCTCTTTCTGGTCTCACCTCATAGATAGGAAGGTCAGGCCCCATTCGCCTGACTACGGTATAAATGGTCTCTTCCCAATAGCCTCTCAGTTTCCCCGGACCTCCTCTCGGTGTCAGGTTTTTAACCAAAACTCTCTCACCCGGTTGCAACACAGAACTCCTCACTTTTGTGTCATACTGTCTTTTACTCTTGCTAGCANAGATCTCTCTCTCTCTCTCTCTCTCTCTCTCTCTCTCTCTCTCTCTCTCTCTCTCTCTCTCTCTCTCTCTCTCTCTCTCTCTCTCTCTCTCTCTCTCTCTCTCTCTCTCTCTCTCTCTCTCTCTCTCTCTCTCTCTCTCTCTCACTCTCTCTCTCGCCAACTCAGTATCAGGTTCAATTATCCAGCCCTATTCTTGTCGTCTCCAGAGGTCCTGTAGTCATCTTAAATCACCTTGGGGACGAACACTAACAGAAACGTGACATGAAAAAGATGTCAGGGAAAAAATAGAAATAAAGAAGGTAAGGACTCGGTAGAAAAGGAAAACACTGGAAGTTTGTTAGTGTGCCTTCATGGGTTTTCTTCTACAACACAATTCGCCTGTGAACCGCCATATTACAAAATACCATCTACATATAAAAATGTTGCAACCCCCCCTATTTTCAACTCCTGTGATTCAAATGTTACTATTTTCAAAATAAAGACAGCTCATAGAAAGACCAAAAATGGGAACAAACAAATTTGAAAGATGCCAAAGCAGCTTCTGCCCGAATGATCTAGAATTAACTCTACACTAAAATCTAAGGTGAGGCAAACTGCTTCCAGGATTTACTAAAGAGAGGTGAGATTATAGACAAGCAAGCTCAGTGGTTGATTAAAATCAACATATTGATATTAGTGGCTTGAGTCAAGAAAGCACTAATGGTCCCTCATGACATTTTTCTTTCACTTTATGTTGGAAATACAGCAAGTTCCAAAGACTTTTCAGTATTGAAGAGGATACTGGAGTTAGGTCTGTGGAAGCCTGGTGTGGAAGACAGTCCTGGAGCAGGTGGATGAAGAATTACATTTCTATGTTTTGATGTATAATTTGTATTCATGTTCAAAAGAGTTGTAGAAGCAACAGGGGTTTGTTTCCAAATGATTTAATATTTTAAGACAGTTCAAAAGTGAGACACCATCAACTATCAGCTGATCATTCTCTAAAAATCATAGAAGTGTGAAATGTGTAAAAGTCATGTCAAGTCCTAATTTCTGTGACCCATTTAAATTTTGAACAATGTTTGTGTCCTATACCAGAGTTTACAGGTATAGAGGGCGGGGCTTTACAACCTTTCCACTGTTGTTGTCTGTGGGGATGTTTTGTTTTGTACTGGAATTAGTTGTCCACTCTTCCTGACTGAACTTTGATGTAGGTTTTGCACTTTTTTCAAAGCTAACATGAAAATAGAAAACAAATGTGACAGAACCCCGATCCAGATGCTCATGCATCCTCAGTGTTAAGTACATTTACATTTTTAGACTCCTTTGTTGTTGGTCAGGGTCCTAACTCTGACCCTGACCTCCGCACTGTCTGTGCTGTATATTATATTATATAACTCTGAGCCAACAATAACCTGTTTACAATTACACCATGAGGCCTTGGCTTCTATATGGAGACTTTGTCGGTAATGTTCCAATAGTTGTCTAATTGATCATGGGTGGGGGCGGGGTTAGCATTAAACAATAAAATTACAAAATAAAATCCTTTTATAGCTAATTATGTGTTACTGCATGTATGTGTGTGCTTGCACATGCTAAGGATCTGTGTGTGTGCACGCACGCATGCGTGTGTGTGTTTATCTAGGGCTGCTCTATATACCGGATTCAAAATTAGACCATGGTAATAAGTTGTGGGAATCAGTGGGCTCTCTGAGGATTACAGCACCTTCATCTGTCTGTCTTCATCATGGCTGTCTCACACACACGCATGCATGCACGCACACAGACGCACAACCACGCTCTCACGCATTCAAACACACACAGACTGATGTGCAAATATCTATGAGGCCGGCATAGTACCTCATCATATGAAAAGCACTCAAAATCAATTGATTCTAGTTCATTTATGTAAATACATTTTATACAGTAATTTAAATGACAAAAATATATGACTGTGCCTTTTAACTACATATTTTTGTTAACTGACTAACAGATGCATGTGCTTTTCCTCACCTAACTGGCCAGGAGGACTTGTCTCACCTTTCATTGAGTAGCACCAGCAATCCTATAAATGAACATACTGGTACACGCATGTCATCTGTAAAATGATTAGACTGTGAGACACAAGCTAATGTTTGCTAGCAAGAAAATGATGTATGGTAATGTATAAAAATCCTATACACACAGGCCTTGAATACCTGTAAAGTTATTTAGCTTGGAAAAGTATTCTAAGAGGACTAAAATGAGCCATAAGTAAATTAGGAGCAATCCTGCAGACAGAATTTTCCTTTAGTTAGCGACATGCTTTGTGCCCACTGGCAAGTTTTGTTGCCACTCACAGAAATAAGCCTATTAAGAAAAAAAAATATCTTTGGTATAATTTTTGGGTGGAGGGTTACTCTAGAGATTTGAATGATTAAATTATTACAAATATGTTTTGGGGCAGTTCATCAGAAATGTGTAAAAATTACCTGTTTCCAGGATGATTTGCAGTCGCCATGTCTTCAGCGGGAAGGAGCAGGAAGCAGATGATGTCATACGATAGCAAGCACTAGGAAACAATTTTCTTTTTAAACAAAACTTTTGTTTAAAAAAGTTGTTTACTAGCAAATAAGTGGAAAAAGTTGGATTAGTAACACTGCAATTTTTTATTTTGAGTCAAAAATGACAGTGATACACTTTGGCAACAATAGTTGCCAGTGGGCCTAAATGGGTTAGGTAAAGGCTATGAGACCATCTCCAAGCAGCTAGATGTTCCTGTGACTACAGCTGCACAGATTATTCAGAAATTTCAGATCCATGGGACTGTAGCCAACCTCCCTGGACGTGGCTGCAGGAGGAAAACTGATGACAACTCAAAGAGACGGATAATCTGTATGGTAACAAAAGAGTCCAGAAAAACTTCTAAAGAGATCCAAGGTGGACTTCAAGCTCAAGGAACATCAGTGTCAGATCTCACCATCCGTCGTTGTTTGAGTCAAAGTGGACTACATGGGAGACGACCAAGGAGGACACCATTGTTGAAAACAAATCATGAAAAAGCCAGACTGGAATCTGCCAAACTACATGTTGACAAGCCACAAAGCTTCTGGGAGAAGGTCCTCTGGACAGATGAGACAAACATGGAACTTTTTGTCAAGGCACATCAGCTCTATGTTCACAGATGGAAAAATTAAGCATATCAAAAAAAGAACATTGTCCCTACTGTGTTATGTTCTGGGCTGCTTTGCTGCATCTGGCATGGGGTGTCTTAAATCTGAGCAGGGTTCAATGAAATCTCAAGACTATCAAGGGATTCTAGAGAGAAATGTGTTCTCGGTTCACTCCCGGGGGTGGAGACTGGGAGTGGGAGCTGGCTGTCTGGTCGGGGTCTGGGGTGGTGGGTCACTTTGCTCTACGTTGGGCTGGGTTGCCTGTTCATCATCACCCCAGTTAGAACAGGACCATCTCTGAGTCCGGTAGTGGTTGTGCCCTGTGTGCAGCTGTATCAGACCAGAGTGTGTAGGGTGTGTATGGGGAATGTGAGTGGGTGTATTACGTGCATTCTTGTGTGTCTAGGTCCAATGTATTTTTGAGTGAGTAAGAGGGTGGGAGTGTGTGACTGTGTTTGTGTGTGACTGCCTATGTGTCAGGTAGAGTTTTGGACTCCTCCCCTCTCCTGGGACATCTTGTAATGCTATAACATCATCATCATCAAATTTATTTATATAGCACTTTAAATGCAAACAATGTTGCCCAAAGTGCTTAACAAAAAATAAAAATACAATAAAATGACAACAGTCAATTAAAAACATGAAATAAAAACAAAAACAAAATCAGACATAAAAAGATACAAAACAGGATAAAAACAGGATCACCCAGTCAACCCAAGGTGTTAAAAGCTTTTGAATAAAAAAAAGTCTTCAGTAGCTTTTTATAAGTAGCAACAGACAATGCCTGTCTAATATTGATTGGCAACGTGTTCCAAAGAGTAGGTGCTGCCACAGAGAAAGACCTAAAACCTCTTCTCTGTAGCCACGCCCTAGGGACATTCAATGTATGCTGGTCAGCCGACCTCAGTACACGAGATGGAACATACGGCACAAGAAGCTCAGAAAGATAGACAGGTGCAAGGCCATTTAAGCATTTATAAGCTAGAACCAAAATCTTAAATTGCACACGAAACTTAACAGGGACCCAGTATAGAGATGCAAGAACTGGTGTGATGTGATCACATCGACTGGTTCCAGTTAAAAGATGGGCTGCAGCATTCTGAACTAGCTGCAATCTGACAATACACCTCTGACTAATGCCATGGTAAAGACTATTGCAGTAATCTAGACGAGAAGTTATGAAGGCATGTATAAGCTACTCCAAATTCTTCTTAATCAAAAAAGACTTCACCTTATATAGATTTCTCAGCTGAAAAAAGCAAGATCGTACAACATTATTGATTTGCAAATCAAAATTAAGCTGAGAATCAACCTTAACACCCAGAATAGACACCACATCCTTTGCACCATCTGAAAGACCATTCACAAATGACTGTGGAAATACTGGAGAACCACTGAGTGCCAGCATAATTAGCTCTGTCTTAGAATCATTAATCTGGAAGAAATTACAGCTCATCCAGCTAACCTCACGGAGGCACAATAACTTATCAATTTCCCACGGGCCAAACGATCAACCACACAGCAAGAATGATCCATCTGCATCGCTAAATCCTCCTCCAATCATGCCAAACAATTGAATTATAGGCTAAATACGCTGTTTGTTGCCACCCAGGTCCCATGATGCAATGCGAAAAACATAAACATTGACGTCACATAAGATCCTCCTATAACGATCCACCTGTGAGAATAAAATTGTAAGGCTTGTTTTCGGCACTCAGACATCAATTATGTTTGCTATACAGCCAAACAGGACATGGGAAAAAAAAAACCGAATAAAAATAGAAAATTGACTTTCCAAGAATACGCAGCATAAGGGACACAGACATACTAATGTACATCCTGTACTGCACAAGTATTGAACACATATTGAATATTGCATTAAGGTTAGCGTGTAACAGGATAATGCCAGCAACAGTTAAACTGTGGAGTTCTACACTCTTACTGCAGTGGGAATGAATGACCTACGGTAGCGTTCTGTTTTACATCTTGGACGTCTCAGTCTGCCACTAAAGGAGCTGTCCATGGCCTCCACAGTGGAATACATTGGGTGGGAGGGGTTTTCCACCCTGTATTTTGCCTTGGTCCCCAAATGCCTGGATACGGCCCTGGGTGTGGAATTTTGAAGGTGATCTGGATTTTATCAAATAAATAAATATTACATGTTTATAAATTATTGCTTTATATTGTTAAACATTTGTAGTGGATAAAAATCTACCTACTTTTTCCCTTTCAAGAACTTTATTTAGTTTTCTCGTTTTTTATTTGACTGTTTTCCTGTCTGTCTCTTATCTTCCTGCATCTCCTTTCAATCTTCCAGAAAAACGGCTTCCTGGATTTCCCACTTTTTCACATTTTGAGCTAATCAGTTCAGGGATCCACCGCAGAAATAGTGAAAGGTGCACTGTGCGCCCGCTGCAGTGAGGTGATGTCACCGGGGCACAGATGAGCTCCGCTGGGGGAGCGCGCGTCAGACACAAATAAAAGGATACGAGAATATAAGCGGACATGAACGATCGCATGTTAATTGTTTTCTTTTGGTGGCGTGACTTTGAGGTTGCGGCGCGCGTCAGGAGCGCATGAACCATCAGCGCTCTCCTTCTCTGCTCAAAAGATGCCCTGGTGCGCTGAGAGTTCATATAAATAATGTCATATCAAAACTGGACCTTTATTCAGGCTCCCCGTAATTAGAACCCTGAAGAAACCCCACTAATTGATTCCTGGTTATAAATGCGTTGTAATGTGCAAGTTACTGACATTTGTACTGAATAAAATATTACTGAATTTTTTTTCTGTAATGCCTTACATTACCGCGTTACAGCAAAAAGCAATGCATTACAGTAATTAATTACTTTTGTAACTCGTTACTCCCAACACTGGTCGTCAGTGCCTGTCATGGCGGCAACCTACAAACTGGCTAATGGAAACTGGCAGTTAGGGATGCTGAAGAGAGAGTTCTATCTGGTCTTTATGGCCTGTGAGACTCCAGAGGCAGTCCAAGTGGAATGCAGCTTGGGTGGTTGCAGAGGCCCAGGCGTGGGAGGAGTTCGGTGAGACCAAGGAGCTTTTGTACGGCTTCAAGGAGATTTTGGTCCATCCTCCGGCATCTCAGGAGGGGAACACTGTTTAAAGTGGGGACTATGTGCTGCTGATCTCAACTCAAGAAGTTGTAGATCGTTGGGTGGAGTACTTCAAAGACCTCCTAAATCCCCCGTCCCCACGTCCTCCAGTGAGGAGTCTGGGACTTTGGGACTTTCGGTTGGGCTCTCCAATCTCTGGAACTGAGTTCACTGAGGTGGTCGGGGAACTCCTCGGTAGCAGTTGGGTGGATGAGATCCGCCTGGAGTTCCTTAAGGCTCTGGATGTTGTGGGGCTGTGTTGGTTGATGCGGCTCTTCAATATTACGTGGACATTGAGGGCAATTCCACTGGATTGGCAGACCAGGATGGTGATCCCCTTTTTAAAAAGAGGGACCACAGGATGTGTTCCAACTAGAGGGGGATCACACTCCTCCCTGGTAAGGTCTGTTCAGGGGTTCTGCAGGGGATGGTCCGTCAGATTGTCAAACCTTGAATCCAGGAGGAGCAATGTGGTTTTCGTCATGGTGAAGAGAAAGCTGAGCCGGAAGGAGAAGCTCTCGATTTACCGGTATCTTCCTACCTTTACCCATGGTCACAAGCTTTGCGTAGTGACTGAAAAAATGAGATCACGGATACTAGCGGCCGAAATGAGTTTTGTCCGCAGGGTGTCTGGACTCTCCCTCAGAGATAGGGTGAGAAGCTAGGTCATCCAGGAGGGGCTCGGAGTAGATCCACTGCTCCTCCACATCAAGAGAAGCCAGTTGAGGTGGCTTGGGCACCTGGTTAGGATGCCTCCTGGACGACTCCCTGGTGAGGTTTTCCGGGCACGTCCAATAGGGAGGAGTTCCAAGAGAAGACCGAGGACACGTTGGAGGGTCTATGTCTCTCGGCTGGCCCGGGAACACCTTGGGATTCCCCTGGAGGAGCTGGCCAAAGTGGCTAGGGAGAGTGAAATCTGCGCCTCTTTGCTTAGCCTGCTGCCCTGCAACCCAACCTCGGATAAGCGGACAATAATGGATGGATGGATGGATGGGCACCTTCTTTTTTGTCCAGGCCTGTTATTGAAGCATGGTTAAAAAGCAATGTCTGACTTTCATTGGTTAAATTCTATAAAATTTTTATTTATTACTTTTGTCAGATTCAAATTATTTCTGTGACCAATGTGGGTTTTTCTTTGATTGACCAAAGGGTACCAACAATTTTGTCCACGTCTGTATACAAAACAAATGTAAACAAGCAGAATGCTGGTTAAGGTTCTCAGTCATCTAGATCATGGTACTCCAAAAGGGTTCAAATGAAGGCAACTGGACTTCTTTGGTTTCTTAAACATGTTTCGCTTCTCATTCGAGAAGCTTTGTCAATTCTGACTGGAATGTTGGAGGGTCAAGCTTATAAACTGTAGCTGTCTATTGGTGATTAATGAGCAGAAACTACCTATGAATACCCCTCTTCCTTACCTTCTGAGGAGTCATTGGAGTCGTTAGTCTCTATTGTGTGGGAATTGTTGTACTGATTAGATGCAGGAGGGTGTGACCTAGACTGAAACTGTTTGGGTATTAGGCTCAGAGCTGCAGTGCTGGAAATGTGAAACTTGAGGCCTCCTCCTCTATTTAATGTAGGTTTTTCCCTATTCCCTACCCGTTTGGGAGCCATACATTGTATTATAAATAAGCAATTTGGAGGTCGGAGTTACTCAGGTAGATTTGAAATGCTTAAAAATAATAATAATAATAATAATAATAATAATAATAATAATACAAATAATAATTAATCAAAAGATCAAAGAAACTGAAATGAATAAATGATTGCTTTTCTTTTTTTTTTTACAAAGGCTGAATAAGCAGAGCTGCCAGTCATGGAAAAACCTCACATTATCTTACCAATTGGTGTGAAGAAGATAGAGGTATAGAGAATATAGAGGTTTCAGATCAGAAAGCGGTCCACGTCTATGAGGTTTGGAGTTATATCATTGATATTTTCACTATTTCATCAATGAGGGCTCCACTCCTGCTGCTGTGCACACCGGTTGTCTGTAAAATGCTCCAGAGCCAAATATCCTCAAAATGGAATGCAGCCATGATTAATAGTTTCATCACTGATATCACCAGAGACAGTTGTCTATACATCTTTGTGTTGCAGACACAACATTGACTCAAACCTGTCCCTGTCTGCTTCCACCAGTGACCCTATAAACATCAAACCCTTTCCTGCCAAAACCTTCAGGTGTCGCTGTAACACATCTTTTCTGTCTGTTTTTCTCTACAGTATGTGGCATTCGGCTCACTCTTCTTCATCCTCCTTTCCATCTCCACCTTCTGCCTGGAGACCCACGAGGCTTTCAACACCATCTACAACAAAACTGAGACTTTCACAGTTGACAATGTAACACATGATGAGGTACGGCTAAGCTTTTGTGAAATTCATGTCTGAGTTGAATTTAATCAGAAAAGGTGATCCAGACCACATGTGGTTACATCATTTTCATATTCGTGTTTCAACCCTACAAGGGAAACATTATACATTATACCTGCAGATCAGGTACAGGTGTGGTCAGGAGTCTATAGTCTCCATGGGCATGAATGCCAGGTCAGTTAGAGGCCTTAACTGGTTGGTGGAATTATGACTCAAGATACTTCTTCACTGATTAATTTTTTAAAGACGTGAGTTCAACAGTTTATATTTTTCTGTGGGTTTTCTCTGTTATCTGTTTAAAATTAAGCTCAGGCTCATGTGTACACACACACACACACACACACACACACACACACACACACACACACACACACACACACACACACACACACACACACACACACACACACACACCCACACACACAAACACACACACCCACACACACACACACACACACCCAAATTAGATAGTAAGTGATGCTAATGGTTCTGTCTACCTGGACAAGGTCAAGGGTGGTTAACTTCCTGTTAGTGGTCCTGACTGACTGCAGCTGCTAGTTTCATTTTACAGCAGAAAAATCAAGTCCAATGGAATCAATACAACGGTGAAGGTCTAAGGAGGAGAATGAAAAGATTTCCACTAGTTGCAAAAGTGTATATAAGTGTGTTATTCTAATTTGTCATCACCTTCACAACATCTGGATGAAGATTCAAACTGTCCCCATAAGACACGGGTCTGCAACCTGTGGCTTTTGGACCCTCCACAATGGCTTTTAAAAAGTGTGTTTTAATTATAGATATAGAAAGACAAATATTCAGTTATGATTTTTATTTAATTTGTTTAATTTTAAAATTGTGATTTTTCACATTGAAAAAAAATGACAACAAATCTATGATAGCAGATGAAAAATAAACAATACAGAATTTAATCTTAGAAAAGAGTCAAAATTCTGACCTTTTTCCTCATAATTCTCTTCTTATTCTAAGAAATCTGAGAAAAAAAACTTATTTTTTTGGCCCTAATACTCTTCTGTAGATACTTGTCAAAATAAATTGTCTCATTTTAAAAAGGTAGTGTGGATTTTAAAGGTGGACTGAGGGGAAAGACGGCTCTTATGATTGTAAAGGTTGCAGACATATACATGAATATACCTGAACATAGCCCACCCATCTCTTATAAAAGTCCCACCATAGATATCATATATATCACTAGATGCCTTAACTGGGAGTCGACAGCGTCCCTACACGGCAGCCATCTTACCTCGGACAGCTTACGTTCCGTTCTCAATGGTAGCAGATGGAAGGTGAGTGAACAACTTAAACAAAAACACTCTTAACTCGATTAAATATTAACGGATTTACAAGCGGGTTGCATTATTACAAACCTTATAGCACATAGGCTTGATAGGACATACTTTAACATTTTTAAATTAACGGGCCAAATCCGACATATTTTACAGCCACATCTCTGGCGTTTATAACAAACCAAACCGTTTGAAAATCGGTTGAAAATTGAGCGAGTTAGACTTATTTAAATAGTACATTCACCATTGACACCAATGTTACGAAAGGGGGCAGCTGTCTGAGGTAAGATGGCCGCCGCGTAGGGACGGTTGTCCAGTTGATGAACAGCGCGGGTAAGGCATGTAGTGATATTTATGATATCTATGGGTCCCACCACCGCCATCTTGGCCGTGTCACCCATCTCGTCACACACAGACAATCCAAAAATGTGAAAAGAGGTGGAGCTGGGAGTGGGGCTGTGAGGGTGGGAGCAAATGATTGACACCCATCAAATCTGAACCGTAGCTACCAGCTAACCCCTGATACTAACACAGGGCTAATCAGGAGCTAAACATTGACTTACAAATACAAGCACAGCCTTAGACTGCTGCGATCGGAGCCGGCGCCCGTGGGCTCATGCTCCGCTCCTCCGCCACATCGGAGATCAGCGGGAGATTATAGCTACATTAGAAAAGCTGGGACCAGAGAACAAAGGTTGGCTCTGGAGCGGATTGGTCTGAATCGGTACAGAAGGCTGGTGACCGCGATCAGGCAGCAGCAAAACAGCTGTCTAGAGTTTTCCTGGAGCTCTTCTAAAGGCGCTTGGAGGCTGCTGTTAAAGCAGAGGCCAGCAGATATGCTAGAAGTGTAACATGACACACACACACACACACACACACACACACACACACACACACACACGTACACACACACACACACACACATGTATATAAATATATGAACAAAGAAATGATAAAAACAATACAAGTCTTGTTTGCTGTTTTGCACTAAATAAATGTTGAAAGTGTTTCTTTTCCCTGTACGCGTTATTTTTGATTTCCTGTGTGTTTACATAACAAACGGTATGGTTTTTATTGGTTGGACACGTTTCATAACTAGTTAACTAGTTGTTTTTGCAGGGATTTGTCAAAGCCATGCTGGCGAAACATTTTCAATTCAATATTTTCCAAATATTCACCGGAGTTGTAATAATTTACTGTGACTATTGTTTTTTAATTTCTCCAACCAACACCCATAAGTGTAAGTGGTGTTTTAGTGTAATGTTTGCAAAGCACATTATGCAGCTAATAGTCACTGTTGTAGTCAAAAGGTCTTTGTCCATCGGGCACAAAGTGTCACGTCTTGGATGCGTCACCCATAGTTCCACGCCACGCCACTAAATTTACACACCAGGTCTTTTTCCAGAGCAACACATCAGTTCAGGTTATTATCCCTCATGCAGGGGCGGAAATCCATTTTCATTTTTTTGGAGGGGACAATAAACAGTAAAAATTCAGAGAGTAATTTTTGGGGGAAACATGAAAAAAATGGCTGTCTCCTGCTGCTTTGCAAATTGCAGGTGGGCCTCCATCATGTGCAAGTTCACTGAAAAAACATTTTTTACTTGTTTTTTAAAATAGGATCAGTCAGTCTGAGTTTCACATGCAGACTAAATGTGAAAATAGTCTTCTACCCCTATTTCCTGCATTAACTGCTGATAGAAAATAGAAAATCCTGACAGATCTACGTCACACTGTCACTTAACATTCATGGACTCACCCATCTTGACTCACGACGGGGAAGGCTGTTGTTGGTTTAGCGTCCAGGAAACAGCAGAGCATGTCTAGGATAGTAGAAGCTAACCGTTAGCATTAGCAACTCCACCACACAGCAGAACTCCTCCAGGCTTGTGTTATTTGTGGAGATAAAACGTCAGAGTCAGTGGTAGAGCTGTGTTGCTGTTAGCCAATCAGAGGAGAGATGTCCACATATCAGGAAATAAGACTCCAGATCCTGCAGTCTGCTGCTCACCTTTCCTCTGGTTAACTTCTACTTCCTGAAACAGGAGCACCAGAGCTTTTTTCCCCACAGAGTTCGACTAAAAAAGCCATTCCTTTATATACTAGAGACCACTGCAGATGTATTGAAAAACTAGTGAACTTGGTCTTTCAATAAAATAATGTTACTTTAAAGGTAAAGTACCACAACATATTTGTAACCTTTTCACATCTAAAAATAAAATGTCACAATAAAATGTGACTAAGTCACATGATGTAAAAGCTCTTAAAAATCCACAAATTTTCCATCAGAATAATATTATTAAATATGAAAACCATCTGTTTAATCTAATAGAACAATCCTGGGGTGACTACATGAACTGAAAGCTGTTGTACTGTAGTGTGTCACTAAGTGACCAGCTGTGATCAGCAGCAATACAAAGCGATGATCAGACCTGCTGCATCAGTGTCGCAACCAGAATGAATACCGGTCATATTTACTACCTAAAACTAACTTCATTGTGGTTTCACTTTGCTTTTTATAGCGCTGATGTGAAGATTTAAAAAAAAGCTAACTTTTGGGACACTTTTCTTTTAAATCATCCTAAGAAGTTAATTTTAATCTGCTGCTTATCTGAAAAGTTAAATAGATTTATAGTAGATATCTGGAGAAAATAATATATATGTCTGCCTAATAAATGTTAAAACGGCCACCTATTAGGTTTTTAAGGATTTGAGATTTCTTAAACGTCTGCAATTGGTGCAAAATGCAGCAGCTCGTCTTTTAACAGGTACTAGGAAGCGTGATCACATCACCCCAGTGCTTGCTTCCCTCCACTGGTTACCGGTCCAGTATAGGATTCAATTCAAACTACTGCTCTTTGTTTTTAAATCTCTTCATGGTCTGGCCCCACCTTACATTGATGACTTATTGTCAACTTACTCTCCTGCCAGGAATCTGAGGTCAGGTTCCCAGTCCTTGTTGTCAATTCCAAATGCTCGCCTTAAGACGCGAGGTGATGGAGCATTTTCTGTGGCCGGTCCAAAGCTTTGGAATAACCTTCCTCTGCAGCTCAGGTCATCTCAGAGTTTGGATGCTTTTAAGGCACAACTCAAAACGCATTTCTTTGACCTGGCTTTTAATGTTGGTTCATTTTTATTCTCTTACGGATCTTTTATTAAACTGTTTTATGTGTTGTTTCATTTTTATTTTTTCTTCTTTTATCTCACTGTTTTATGTTTTTAGTCTATTTATTGTGTTGGCATGTTCATCATGAATGTGTATGTGCAGCACTTTGGGTTGCATGAGCAACAATAAGCGTGCTTTATAAATAAATTTGACCTTGACCTTAAACTTAGTTCCTACTTCTGCAGTTTTTAATATATAAATAATAATTTATATTAGTAACAAAATAGCTGTTCATAACTTTTAATTTCAATTATGACTATTAAGGATATTTGAACTAATTATATACAGTAGTTGCTATGTAAAATAGGAATTAAGCTACAAAAAGGTGTGATTGTTGATTAAATATTAAAATGGCCTGCCATAGTGTCAAAGACGGGTCATGCTTCTGCTCCAGACTGATACCATGAACAACGAGATGCTTTATTAAATCACTAGTATTTCCATTTTTAGAGACACAATTGCCTTTTACTTTAGCAACATGCAGCAAAAGCTTTGGCTTTTTTTCAACTCTGAGAAGTTTTGTAAACAAACTGAGACTCTGGTCAGGTCAGGAATGGAGCTGCAGCTCCTTAACAGGGATATCTTATTGAGAAATTACCTAAATTGAGCACAGAAAAGGAATTTTTTTTGGTACCAGTTGAACAAATGGTGTGGTGATGAACCTACTGGCTTTAACAACACACTGCTGCGACCATCTCTGGGCAGCTCTGGAAGCAATGCAGCAGCCCCGCTTGGGACAAAACAGCTTGGACCGAACCTATTTGAGAAATGGGGGGGGGGGAATTATAATCTTTCAATGATTAAATACTTTGTTTTATGGTTTTAATTGTTATTCTTTGTGTTCTGCGTTCACTGGACAATATATCACTAATAAATAACTATATGCTCAATAACCCCCTGGGTTCTCCGCCTATGCCCTCATGGATAATTGGAGCACAACAGCAGTCAGGATGAGTGCCACAAGCACAGATAAAGGAATAAATAAGTCTTAAAAATGGTCAAGCTCTGCATCGATCAGGCCAGACAGGGAGTCAGACACAGGAGCAGTAACAAGCTGCTGGCCAATTTCAAAATAAAAGATGTGCAGATTACCTATTGCTTATCCCTTGTTTTGTAGAGAGTCCAAATTTATTGCTGTACTCTATAAAAGAAGGGATGTACTAAAAAAAGGCTATGTTTTTGATTTACTGGTCTTCAGTTCTGCCTTATTTGTCATATTGTGCATCTGAAAACAAGAGGAAAGAACAGATACCTTTTGTACACATACTGCCTTCTCCCTCCTTCCTTTTTATCATGTGAACTGGTGAAATCACGAGTGAGCTGGCATTCCCCTGTGATTCCCAGCTGCAAGGAGCACATATGCAGCTGCTGCACACTTCCATAGGAAGGGACACACAGCTGAGGTTGCTGTGGAAACACGTCTGTTACGTTTCCCTTTCAGTGGAAAGCCTGGTCTGTGTGACATCATCTACTTAAATGTTCCCAAAGGACAGAGTCTGTAAATGAATGAACACATGAACAAACAAACGAATGAAAAACCGAATGAATAAATAAATGAACAAACAGATGAATGAACAAATGGGCAATCTAACATTTCTAAATGCCCGTGTTTGTTTTCTACTTGACAGATCGTCTATGAAGTTGTTACCGATGGCTGGCTGACCTATGTGGAGGGCGTCTGTGTCATCTGGTTCACTATTGAGGTGATGGCTCGTGTCGTCTTTTGCCCCGACAAGGCAGAGTTCTTCCGCAGCACCCTTAACATCATTGACTTTGTGGCTATTGTGCCCTTTTATTTAGAGGTAGCACTCAGTGGCCTCTCCTCTAAAACAGCCAAAGATATTCTCAGCTTTCTGCGTGTGGTGCGTTTTGTCCGTATCCTGCGTATATTCAAGCTGACCCGCCATTTTGTTGGTTTACGAGTCCTGGGCCACACTCTGCGGGCAAGCACCAATGAATTCTTGCTGCTAATAATTTTTCTTGCGCTGGGCGTCCTCATTTTTGCTACCATGATCTACTATGCTGAACGCATTGGCGCTGACCCAGGCGATCCAACAGCTGCAGCCCACACTTACTTTAAGAACATCCCCATTGGCTTCTGGTGGGCTGTGGTGACTATGACCACCTTGGGATATGGGGATATGTACCCTATGACATGGTCAGGAATGCTGGTGGGTGCCCTCTGTGCCTTGGCGGGTGTCCTGACTATTGCTATGCCTGTTCCTGTCATTGTCAACAACTTCGGCATGTACTATTCCTTGGCCATGGCCAAGCAAAAGCTCCCCAAGAAGAGGAACAAACACATCCCAAGAGCACCGCAGCCAGGAAGCCCCAATTACTGCAAGCCAGATGCTCTAGCCATGGCAACGGCCTCTCCTGACAGACTAATGGGCAACGTGCTTGGACCAGGCATGGTGGGATCCGGCAGCATGATTGGGACTGGAGACTGTCCCCTGGCACAGGAAGAGATTATTGAGATAAACAGGGCAGGTAAGTTGTCACAGAATACCGTTGCAGATACACAAATTCACTTTTCTTTTAGAAAACTTTATTTTGTTTAATTTCATTTCTGGAAATCATTTCAAGATGCCAACCTTAGAGCGTTGCAGCTCAGACTGGGATCCTCCTGACCCCAACTCTGGGTTACACCACATTCATTCATGCACCCCACTATTTTTTCTATAAATGTTGCTCAAAGAAGGTCTTTTTTGTAAATTGACTGTTTCAGTATTATCCAGAATCTTATGAAAAACTGTCAGGACAAGAAATCCGGACATGGGATCTCAGAAATTCTTACATTCTAGCTGTAAACCTTGTACGTTTTGCATAAAGGTTCTCTGTTATTGCTAAAGTGATACTTCATAGGTTTTTACACACTGGTACAATTGCTTTTCATTACTGAGGGGATGTGTTGTATTGTGTCACTCAACTTCACTGCGTCCTACAGCTTTTACAGAACTTGTTCTTCATATCACTTTTATACGTTTCCTTTGGTGTATTGTGGGTTGACCAACTGCCCAGCAGTTTCCCAGGCTCTGGTTAATGATGTCCTCAGGGACATGGAGGGAAGCCCAGACATCCCTTTCCCCTGCACCCCCCTCCAGGTCCTACTGAGAAATGTCAAGGCTTTTCTGGGTCAGTGAGGATACCTCTCTAGCAGGGACTCGTAAACACAATATTACAAGGATTTTTTTCTTGCCCAGAAAAAATCCGTCATGTTAAGCTAATTTCCTCACAACATTGCATCCACTACACAGAGGATTACGCTCACATGGGTCACGCAGCACAGAGTTATTTAAGTGAAGGCAAACAAGTCTGGAAACGTTTAGTATTCACTCATATCAGTGAGTAGAGAAAGATTCATGAAAGCTGCTGAGGTCGGTCAATGACTACATATAATATGGACAAACCCAAGCTGAATTGGGATCCAGTGGGCGGCTCCCACTATCACCATCTAGGCCATGTTACATGTCTCGTCCCTCCTGGACAATACAAAAATGGGCAAAGAGGTGGAGCTGAGAGCAAGGGTGTGAGGATGGGGGCAGATGATTGACACCCATCAAACTCTGAGCCAATGTAGCTACGAGCTAACTGAGCTAACTGAGCTAACTGCTGATGGAGGTTAGCGGGCAGTTTAGCGACTCTACCGTGAAGCGTGCATAATCTCACTGAGCTGCAGTGTTTCTGTACTCAGAGAGCGCTACGAGCAGCTAGCACAGCTAGAGCCTCGCACTGCTGCGATCAGACCCGGGCGCCCAGAGCACGCAGAAGTCCCCGCTCCGCATTTCCACCTGTGGTCAGAGAACTGTGAAGCTGCCTCTGCAGAGGGGAGGGAGACTGTACCTGGTTTTGTTTCCCAGTCCTACCATCACATCATATTTCAACTTATTATTATTATTATTATTACCCAGCAGCATCATGTTAAATGCACAGCATTTACCCTATTCAACCAGCAAACGAAAGTACCGAAATAGAATTTTACTTTAAAAATTGGCGCGTTGACCACAGCTTGCAATCTCCAATAATTGCATGATTAAAATCCAGTGATGGTAAAATAGTAAATGGCTTCTATTTGATATAATGCCTTCTAGGGTTCTACAACCCCCTACGGCACTTTACAACATCTGCACCCACACACACACATACATTCATGCACTGGTGGTGATGAGCTACAATGTAGCCACAGCTGCCCTGGGGCACACTGACAGAAGCGAGGCTGCTGAGCACAGGCACCTCCAGTCCCTCCGACCACCACCAGCAGAAAAGGTGGGTTTAGTGTCAGGGCTCGAACCTGCAACCCTCTGGTCGCCCCAGAGGACAAAACTAAGTTCAGAAAATTTAAATGGCTGAACACTTTTAATGTGAGGCCAAGACTGAGGCCCTCCTCGGAGCAAGCTGCTAGTGCTAGCTCTGACGGCTCATCCTGTCAATCAAAAGGACACATTCTAATTATTCATAATTTAAAGCTTTAATTACATCTGAACGGATAGGTTACCAAATAATTGACCCCGCTCAGAGTTGTCATGTAACCTAGACCTATTAAACCTAAAGTGTTTTTTTTGAACCAGGCTGTAAACATGTTTATTTCTGCTGTGACGTTGGCATTTTTAACATGGGAGTCAATAGGAACTTACTCCCTTTTGGATCCAGACCCTAGAGGATAATCGTTGGTTTCACCTTCGGCAGGCAGAGTTTCCCCTTTGGGATCGGCCCTCCTTCCCACCAAAACCAGAAAAACAAAACCTGGTGTGGCAGCCATGGCAAAAAACCCACTGAACAAACGCCCCAAAATAAATACCACAAACCCAAATGCAAAGTTTATGACCGAACATTAACCCAGATATTTTTTTTTAATCTAGACAAAACGACTTCCTCTAAGTTTAGTCAGATCGACGGATGCTTGAGGATGTGATGACTGCTTAGAGATGGAGAAGATGGAGAAGTAGCAAGGTAGAAGGATCTAGCGTGTATATTTCTATCAATATTGTTGGATAATTTGTTTGCTCCCTGAGACATGACCTAGACCAGGGGTTCCCAAAATGTTTTCTTTGAGGACCCCCTTGCTTGTCCAAGACAAGCCAGGACCCCCAAACCCAACTCCTTCATGCATAAACACATTAAATGTGATTACTAACTTTATACAGACATACAGAGTTATAACTTTCATATGAAGGTCTGATTATACTGTAGGGCAGTGGTACTCACTCCTGGTCCTGGAGGGCCGGTATCCAGCGTGTTTTAGCTTTAACCCTGCTTCAACACACCTGATTTCAATCAGCAGGTGATTAACAGGCTTCTGCAGATCCTGATGAGCTGCTGCACAGGTGATTCAACCACTGAATTAGGTGTGTTGGAGTAAAAGAACAACAAAAACATGCTGGATAGCGACTCTCCAGGACCAGGAGTGAGTACCACTGCTGTAGGGTGTGTTGTTGGGAAAAAATGGCGTGTTCCAAATTCTCATCTAAGAACAAAGTGACCATTGAAAATAGACAGTTTACAGATTAATGGACAGAACAAATTACATTTATTCTTCCTCCATCCAGCACCAGACCCATGTGCTTAATTTTCCAAGACCCATTGCAGTGATAAGGTTTCCTATTTGAAACAGCATTATGAGACCAAACACAAGAATTTTGAACATACATTTCCTCAGAAATCTGAGGTAAGAACAGCAAAAATAGATACAATGATGTCATCCTATGATGCTGCAAGCAGGATTTTAGTTACATCTGTGACTTAACAGCACATAGTTGCTCCCTCAGAGTTTCATGGATTTCGGGGAAACACAAGAAGCCTTTCTCTGATGCAGAAATGATAAAACAATGTCTGACTGGAGTGATGGAAAGCATTGAAGGCAAACAAAAAGAGGAAATGACATCTACAATTAAACACGTCCCTCTCAGACTCTACAGCAGCAAGACCAACAGAAATACTGGCTGGTGGTCTGACTGAACAGCTTTGTGACAGAATAATAAATGCAGAATGCATTTCCTTAGCAGATGAATTTATTACAGGGCTTTTATTTTTAGTTTCATTTGAATTTATTACTAAATGGAAATTGCATTGTATGCTTGCTGCTGTTTTGACTGGATAAGGCAAGTTGTGTTCAAGCTAATGGAAATGAGGCATGTTGATTGACAAATGGTGATAAACGGACCTTTGACTCATTGAAGATTTTTAACGTGGCCCTTTGAGACTTGTATCTGAGTACCCCTGGACTAGATACTGCAACACCCATGGTTTTCACATCTTTAGAAGTAGGATTACCAACAAGCCAGTGTGTTTTATTCCATATAGGATCAGATTTGTGACACACACATTCCCCTGTACTGATCCACTGCTATATTAGATTATGCTAGCAGATGCTGGGTCACTTTTTGGAGACCATCCAAGGAGTCTGGGTCCCATTTTTGTGCTTGTACTATTTCCTCTGCTTGAATCACTGCCTCATTGTTTTTATTGAAGTACTGCTGTGTTAAAGTTAAAGGTATTTGCTCACCGATCGGCTCTTCCCTGTGAGGGCAAGTTCCAGGATGATGCCGGCCGATTCCAACCGAGCTGCAGCCAGACCGGATCACGGACCAAAAACCAACAATATAAGCGTCACTGGGTCATCTTGTGTCTTGTTTGGAATTGTATCAATATTTTTAAAAAGTATGCAGATATTGCCCAGTCCTAACCTTACAACAACATATTACAAAATACTAGACAGAATAACAACCCATATGGTTTGACTGGTTTTAAAGCTGTCAGCAGAAAATTATCACCCAGTTCTGTGTTTCACCTTGTGTTTATTTTTATAATTGGTCAATAAAATAACATTCTACCTCATTCTGGAGAAGAAATAAGTAGACCGTTTTCCTTGTCCATTCTCTTATTAGTGTTTTAAAGATTTTCTTGCATTCTTGATGTTTATCCCAATCCCACACTCCCAATTTCTTAGATTCCAAGCAGAATGGTGAGACGGCAGCGAATGCGGCAGCCCTGGCCAACGAGGACTGCCCCACCATAGACCAAGTCCTCGGGGACGAGCGCAGCCCAGCCACCGGAGGTCTCGGCTCCAACACCAGCCGCGAGCGCTACCCCCACGACAGAGCCTGCTTTCTGCTGAGTGCTGGGGAGTTTCAGCGCACCACAGATGGGAATGTTCGGAAAGGTAGGAAGGCAACATTGGGGAGACAGAGGAGAAGCAGGGTAAAGGAGGTAGCTGAGTAACAGGATAGAGATGTCACTTGCAGCAAAGTCATGATCAAAATAAACATCACATGTTCTAAACTGTATCATAAACACGGACTTACATTAAATCTATCTGATTATGGGTTAAATAGAATCACATTATTAAAAAGTCATGATAGGACAAGATAAACTCACATTTTGTCACATTCCCCCAAGTATGTTGTTGTATGACAGCTTGGCATTAGCAGTGCCTCACCTTCCGACTGATCCATATTACAGGTGCTCTTGCGTTCCAGATACAGAACAATGTTTGTTAACGTCTAATATTTATATTTTTATTTATTTTATATCTTCACAATGTATAGCAGTAACTAAAGAAGTGCTCAGAGCATAATGTGGTGATGTTTCGGCGTCAGACAAGATTGGGTTTCACGTTGAGTTACCACAGCTCGATAAAACAGGAGGAAGGAAATCTGTCAATGTAAGTAAAGAGGTGCATGAAAATGAAAAGTTATGTTTTTACTTACTTAAGAATATATTTGCGTTTAAGGAAACAGCATTCTGCAACATCTGAGATGTTGATGCGCGGGGTTAGGGTTGAAGCGTGTTCCTGCAGAGGTCCCAAGTCGACAAACTGAATTCTGGTGTTATTAACACTCGTGTGTGGAAGGATGTGATGCTTTAGTCTTTACTCTGTCACATGGTTACCTGACACAAACATCTAGAAAGTTTGATACAGGCGATAAAGCACCATCATCCCATACGTGGCAGGAGTCTCAGACACAACACAACACAACATCCCGGTAAACTTTAAACCCAACAACACCCTCAGACAGAAATTGGTCCATCCTAAAGACAAGACACCCAAACAGAAGCTCAGTGGCGTCATTTATGCAGTCCAATGCAGTGAGGACTGTCCAGACCTTTACATAGGAGAAACTAAACAACAACTACACAAGCATATGGCTCAACACAGGAGAGCCACCTCTTCAGGTCAAGACTCTGCGGTCCACCTACACCTGAAGGACAAGGGACACACTTTTCAAGATGACAAAGTCCACATTCTGGACAGAGAAGATAGATGGTTTGAGAGAGGAGTGAATCTATGTCAAACATGAAAAACCTATATTAAATAGGGGAGGAGGTCTTAGGTTTCACTTTTCCAGCACCTATAATGCAGCTCTGAATCTTATTCCCAAACTATTTCAGTCTAGGTCACACCCTCCTGCATCTAATCAATACAACAACTCCCACACAATAGAGGCTAACGACTCATCAGGGGGTAGGGAGAGGGGGTATTCATAGGTAGTTTCTGCTCGTTAAGCAACAACAAACAGCTACAGCTCATAAGCGCGACTCTCCCATATTCCAGTCAGAATTGACAAAGCTACTTGGATGAGAAGCTAAATGTCTTCAAGAATCCAAAGAAGTCCAGCTGCCTTCATTCGAACCCCCTTTGGATTACCATGACCTGGATGACTGAGAACCTTCACCAGCATATGCAGTGGGTCACTTACACAACCTTTTCATATGCATTGAAGACACTAAAGTATTTAGAAATGACTTGACTTGATCGGTTGTTAAAAATCTCCACCACATCTATGATGTAAGAAAAAGATACAAAGACAAAGTTAAAGGGTGAGCAGTTACAGTGCAGAAGGTGCAGCATAAGAAACATTCATTCAAAGGCTGATGAATACATTAAAGTTTTCAATTTTGATTTAAAAGTTACTAGAGCTGGGGCACATTTGAGGTCATGAGGAAGCTGATTCCATCTATGTGCAGCATAGTAGCTAAAAGCAGCTTCACCCTGTTTGGTTCTCAGAGTCCTGCTGGGTGTGTATACTGCAAGGAGATCTGACATGTATTTTGGCCCCATGCCATTAAGTGATTTATAAACTAGTAGAAGCACTTTGAACTTGATTCTGTAGTTTACTGGTAACCAGTGTAGAGATTTAAGAACAGCAGTGATGTGCTTGGTTCTCTTGGTTCTTGTTAAGACTCTATCAGCAGCATTCTGAATAAGCTGCAGTTGCTTCACAGCTTTTTTGGGAAGACCAGCCAAAAGACCACTGCAATAGTCCAGCCTGCTGGAGATGAACACATAAATGAGTTTCTCTAGGTCTGGTCTGGACATGAGACCTCTGAGTCTTGCTATTTGATGAAGATGATAAAACGCTGATCTAGTTATAGCCTTAATGTGACCAGTGAAGCTCAGGTCTGAATCAATTATGACACCAAGATTTCTAACCTGAGTCTTTGTTTTTATTCCTCTGGAGCCAAGTTGAGCAAGAACCTCCATCCTATCCTTCTTATTTCCAAAGACAATAACTTCAGTCTTGTCTTTGTTTAACTGAAGGAAGTTTGACTGCATTGTTACGCCCCTGAAGGTGTGTGTCATTGTGAAGGGGGGGGGGGGGGGGGGGGGGGGGGTAGTAACATAAGAAATGAGAGTGTGATGTTATGAATAAAACTGTGTTTATTAACAAAATGAAAACACAAATTCAAAGTCCTTATTAGAGTAACAAGTAAAATAAGAGCGAATACAAAAACGCGGTCTCTGAGTTTAATGAAATAACTAACCGAAACACACAGTTGACTGAAGGATAAACACCTGAGGAAATAAGCCTCAGGGAGATACTGAAACGGGTGACCAATCAGACCAGAGTCTTTACCAAAGATCACAATTCAAACAAGATCCTATAAATTTACCAAAAGAAACCCAACGGCTACTTTACCAAAAACAACTTAAATCTGAGCCAAAATCGGCGGTTGTCACTCTAATGAGAAAGTTACCAAACACAATAACTATACCAATCGAAACAGAAGAACAATCTAAGTGAAACCAAAGTTATTTTCAATGTTCTAATTTCAAAGTTCTATTCAATGTCAAAAAACCGTCCAACTAGCGCGATCACAAGGATCGTGGAGAGAAGAACAGCCCTGCGTTCTGTTTGCCTCTCCCAGTTCATCTGAAGCTGCTGCTTTTTAACTCCTCAGCTTCTCAATAACAGATTTGATGCAGCTGGTGATTCTCAGCAGGGAGGGAGGGAGGCTCAGGCAGCACGGGCGCTGTCCATGGTGCTGAATCCAGAGCAGGGGGCAGCGCTGGCCAAGGTTCTGGGCCTGGAATCCTGCAACCGTAACATGCATCCAGTCATTAACTTGCTCCAAACACTGACAGAGTGAGTCTAGAGGACCACAGTCACTAGGTGATATAGCTAGGTAGATATGGGTGTCATCTGCATAACTATGATAGGTAATGTTGTCCCAGGGGGAGCATGTAGAGATTGAAGAGCAGTGTTCCAGGAATAGAACCGTGGTGGACTCCATGTCATGGTGATCTGCTTTGATTTGTGACCACCAGTAGAAACAACATAACCCATGTCTTCAAGATATATTTTGAACCAACTATGGACTGTGTCTGATAGTCCCACCCAGGTTAAGAGCCTATCAAGAAGAATGCTGTGGTCCTTGTGAACAAACATCCATATCATAGTCGTCAGAGTCCGCTTGAACCAATCCACCAGCCCATCTGTCTGCTGTTTGTAGACACTGGTTCGCACGGACTTGATGCCCAGTAACATGTAACGTTTGTGTAGTGTGCAGGACATGAACGGTGTGCCCTGGTCTGTGAGGATTTATTTTAGAATCCCCAAACAGGAGATGATCTGAAACAGCATTTGTGCAGCACATCTTGGGGAGATATTATGCAACGGCACTGCTTTGGTGTAGCGAGTCGTGTAGTAAACGAGGACTAGCGTGAACCAATACCTGCGTGTGATCCGGGGCAATAGACCAAATAACTCCATGCTGAGGTGCTTGAATGGCTCCTCCAATAACGGTAGGGGCTGTAGCGTTCGTTGTCATGATTACCCAGCTAATAGAATTGGTCCACAGCACGGTGTGTTTTTCATCCCCCGTGTGTGCCGCCATGGAGCCGTCAGGAATTAATGTTCCAGACTGGGCACCAGCAGTTGGGTGATTTCTGACTGAGTCTGTGTGTCACGACTCACCTGGTATAGCCTATTCCTAATTAAAGCACAATATGGGTAGGACAGCACTGCATCAGGGCGCACCATGTGACCCTCAGTTTTCATTACTTGGTCGAAGGCTGAGCGTAGAGTATCAACGCGAGTCTGCTCAAGGGGAAAATCCTCCGTGGGGTGAAATGATGGAACAGCTGGAGCCTCCGGTGGAGGTCCCAGTTGCTCCTCCCCCTTGAGCAGGGTCTGATGACCTCGAGTCACCACTGAACACCAGGCATATCCTACCGGTAACTAGCTGTCATGACCGCACCCCCACACACAGTCCCACTAGTGTCTTAAACCTTGGCCTTACAGTTTGTCACAGCAGTCCTGCTGGCACTGAGCTTGAAGAGTTCATCAGTCTTGGAGCATGATACAAGAAGTCATGAGTGTTCTACAGCTGCTACATACAGTTGGGTTTCTGACAATAAGGTGTTTCAGGGTGAGCTGGTAGACCCATAGACATGAATACGTAGACGCTGGAGAGCGTAACAGCATCTCCGCCATATTGGATGGGTCTCCTCATTTTCCGAAGTCAAAGCAGGGTAGGCAACTATGCCCGTTTTTGTGCAGCCTACAGTTGCGACAACAGGTGTATTATTGAAAACAGATCACGTGGGATTACTATTGACTTTTCTAGCCTACCTGATGGGATTTTATATTTTAATTATCATTATGTGTCTTATTTTGTGAAAAAGTTTGATAAAATGTGTTTTTTAGCTGGGTGAGCACCTTCCTCAGTAGAAATGAATGCACTGGGGGCGAATGGAGACCCAACTAAGATGGCGGCCGGCCACTACGGCAGCTCCTATAGGCAGCACCAGTCCACGAGGCGTCTATGTATTTATGTCTGTGGGTAGACCCAACGGGAATGTGCTAGTCAACCCTGACCTGAGCCATGCCAGCTGTGAAGGGTTGAGTTCAGCCCACTATATCAAATTTACAAACAATGAAATTTAACATTAAACAATATTTACTGCAAGAGTCAGTTTTTGTCACCTAACTGCAGCTATTGAGAACAAACCTGTTGCTTAAAAAGAACCAGCACAAGGTGACGTTTGCTAACAGGAAGTGTTTTCATTCAGTGAAAACATTACATGGGACGTTCAAATGTAAGTAACCAACACTGTTGTGAAGTGGCCTGGTTATGACACAGGTCATTCGTTCTGATGAGCAGCATGTAGAGAACGGTCTACGAGAAGGCACAGAGCAGGATGGGTCTAATCAGAAACTACTGTTCTTTTATTATTATCCCCACTGTGCACCAAGCTTATGTGTCTCCACACGTTATCCTGTCTTCACAACATTATTAATGACTCAGATAACTGACTTCCTGTTTTTCTAACTCAACCTACTTTTTCAAAGATTTCCGCCAAGATCCTGAATGCAACTATGCCTCATCCACACTTATTCTATGGCTCACTGCTGCATTCATGTACAGTGATTGTGTTTGTGATGTAGTGTGTGTGCTTTAATGTTAACAGCAGGGAATCTGATTTTGCACTGGAAATGTGGCTCCTTGTTGAATCTAAGGATTTGCTTCAGTTGAAACTGCATTCACTCTGTCAATCTTCAACCATGTGGTCCCTCTTATTCCCATGAGGAGACTTGATTTTTGATCAATTCAGAAATGCAGGTCACATTTGTCTGTACAAATTAAGACCTAAGGTTTATTCTGAGGTCCAAAAGACCCAAGTCTGATTTTGTCCATGCTGTAGTTTTGTTCTTTGGTTGATATGGAGTAGTTTCGTAACTAGTTTTAATTTAAACGGATGATTTCAGGTGTAAGCAGAGAAAACATTATTGACCAAACAGGCATGTTCAGGTTAACTGGAGACACTAGATGGTGCCTATGAGTGAGTGAGTGAGTGAGGGAGTGAATGGTTATTGATTGGACTGGAGACATGTTCAGGTGTAGCCCCGCAACAGGAAGAAGGAGGAAAAGAAAACCAATAAATGAATGAATATTTACATTTGTTAGTGTCATCGTAACTAAAGGTGTGTATAACTCAGGGTGAACTTAATCCCTAAAAATAAAAAAGCAACTGGATGTTAAAGCTGCTGTCTGGAGTATTTCTTTTATCTGATGGCACCATCTAGTGGCTGACAAGCGTATCGCACCAATAGTCGGTCGACTCGGTAATTTAAGATGGTGACTGCACGTTTCTTGTTTATGAATGTGCTTCTGTAGCCGACAACCAGAGCTAAAACACGTTGTTTAACAAGTATTATTCTCATGTCATGTTGTGTTTTCATATATTTATATTTTAAAGACTTACTTGTCCGTGAAAAGTTCATCAACGCTGCATCAGTGACAGTGAATTTGCCTCCCTAAGTAAATAAAGCTGAAGAAGAGCAGGTCATAAAATAAAAGGCGGTTCACCTCTCACTCCTCAGCTGACAGGCTTTACAGGAGCACTGCAGACAAATATGTTGGTGGTTGGAACCGTAGATATCATATATATCACTAGATGCCTTAACTGGGAGTCGACAGCGTCCCTACACGGCAGCCATCTTACCTCGGACAGCTTACGTTCCATTCTCAATGGTAGCAGATGGAAGGTGAGTGAACAACTTAAACAAAAACACTCTTAACTCGATTAAAAATGAACGGATTTACAAGCAGGTTGCATTATTACAAACCTTATAGCACATAGGCTTGATAGGACATACTTGCACATTTTTAAATTAACGGGCCAAATCTGTCATATTTTACAGCCACATCTCTGGCGTTTATAACAAATTAAACTGTTTGAAAATCGGTTGAAAATTGAGCAAGTTAGAGTTATTTAAATAGTACATTCACCATTGACACCAATGTTATGAAAGGGGGCAGCTGTCCGAGGTAAGATGGCCGCCGCGTAGGGACGTTCGTCCAATCAACGAAGAGCGCGGGTAAGGCATCTAGTGATATATATGATATCTATGGTTGGAATGAGCAGAGAAATGGACGACAGCTGTTTGCAGCAGCAGCGTCCCTCGTATAACATCAGCTCCTCCCAGGTAACCATCTTCTGGATCTCACCAATCACAGAAGGGCACTTGCATACTGAAATCTGCACGATACAATGATATAAGATATAGCCTCTCACGAGTGAATGAATGAGTGGATGGTTTCTGTAGGGTGTTAGCCACTGTCAGCAGAACATCCTCTACAATAAAAAGTCAAATCTATTTTTATGACACCACAGAGGGCTTCACAATCAAATAAATGATCTGGTAAAGTTTGAACTAGTAGAAAACTAATAAGCAGAGTGATAAAATCCCTTTTTAAACAAACCTAAAGGACCCAACAGGGTTGACTAAACAATGCTGAAACAGAGTCCAGGTGGTTTTGAAGTCGTTTTGGTTATTTTTAATTCTTCAGTAGTGTAAAAAGAGCATGGAGGAAATGGAACGAGACAGTTTGATCCCTGATCGGTGGGAAGAAGACATGGCTTCCTTTTGAACACCTACTCTGTTGGTCACCATTAATGAAACCCTAATGGGATAGGTCATCAATGCTCCTATGATATCCATGTCTACTGTGTGTTTTTGCTGTTGTTGATCTTCATACCTAAATGTTGGTCTCTCCTTCTGCAGGTTGTGTCAAGTCATGCTTGGTTCTTGTTAGAGTTACACCATCATCTTTTGTTTGTGTTTTTCATTATTTTTCTGTCTGTACCTCCACCCTGTTCTGTCTGTCTGTCTGTCTGTCTGTCTGTCTGTCTGTCTGTCTGTCTGTCTGTCTTTTGTGTGTAGCTGTCTTCCCCTTCTCCTACTCCTGTTCTTCATCCTCCTTCTCCTCCTCTCACCCAGTCTCTTCTCACTCCGGTATTTACAGATAATGTTAAGGCTATCACAAAACAGATGCTCACGATCCCATTTCCTGTTTTATGTGTTCACGTAAAGCTGAAAAAATAATTTATGAAGTATTTTTAGAATCAAAACCAAGTTTCAGGTTTTGTACCAAACAGCTGAGTGAGTGTTTGGACACTAGAATAAAGGAATCTCTCAGGCTTTACCTGAACATCTGCTCTGCTCTGTTTTATGATCGTTGATTTCCTGTTTCCTCCCCTGGAACTGAGCTCAAGTTGTTTTTGGTCACCAAGCTGATGGTGCTATTTAATCAGCTTGTTGGGTGATTTAAAACTACAACTGTTTGAGTTCCAAACAGGATTTTTAAATAATTCCTCTCCCGTGAGTATCAGGCTGGGATGGAACACTGACTGCATTTATGCATGGCTCATTCAAGAACCAGTCCAGCAGGTTCACGTATGGACAGGAAAGTCATAAAAGAGCAGAACGTAACACACACACACATTCATGCATTTATGGTTAATGAAACCACTATGACTTGGTGGTGGTTTATGGGGACACACCTTTCCCTGCATCTGGTGAACACAAGAAGTATGTCAAAATGTTTTATTTTACCCATGGAAGAAAAGTCTCACTTCAAAAATAAAAAAAAAACCCTATCAGAACATACACATACATTACACATATGACAGTTTACAGGCATTATGAGGTCATGGTGGTCTGTATACCACACAGTCAAAAATAGGGGTACAGAAAGGGTACATTGTTGTGCCCCAAGGGACAAAAATGACATCAACCCAGTCTAAGAACTAATATTGGACCTCAGGGTATCTATTTGTACCTTTTTCATTGTCTGAAAGGTACATATATGTTCCTTAGTAGTAAAAGGTACACATTTGTACCGATTCTTTCAAAATGTACAATTTCTGGTTATGATCTCTTTCACTAAAAACCATCACTGAAAGAAAAGATCTGTTGGATTGACATAACTGAATCATGTACATCGGTTGCATGAAATTAGATTATGTTTTGGTTCTATAACTATCCGTTGGACAATCATGGTTGGATGGAACAGATTTCCCAGCATGCCACGCTCTTTCTAAATGTTGAAAATTAAAATAAATCACATGATTACAGTTTGAGTTCAGTTCACATTTAAAGTATTATAAATTAAATGAAATGTACATGTGCTAAAAACAGTTGTGTATAGTTCTTAAGCTGGCAGAGAGCAAAAACAACAACAAAAACAAAAACCATGACTGAAAGGGATAGTGGTCCAGAGGGCTTCAAATAGCACTCAGCAGTGTCTCCAACTAGAATAACACCTGTGGAAATCACATTGGTTTGTGTGTGTGTGTGTGGTTGTTTGTCCTGTGTGTCTCTGTGTCACCCTGGAATGGACTGGCAACCTGTCCAGAGTGTACTCTGCCTGCATGCCCAAAGACCACCAAAGTTAGGCACCAGCCCCCTGCAACATTGTGTGGATAAGCAGGTATGGATGGATATATATAGTATAAACATTTTTAGCTGTTGGAGGGCCATTTATGGACCATTGTAAGAGTCCTTTTTTGTACTTTAAATTAAGGGTACAAATTTGCTCCCTAAGGTGCAGGTTTGGCATGTAAAAATGTACAAACTACAAGGGTACAAATTTGTACCCACAGTTCAAGGTACCTTTGAGGCTACCACCCCAGTGACAAGACATTGTACCCCTGAAGGTACAATTCTGTACTTTCAGTTCTGAGTGTCACACACACGATGTGGTTTACGAAAACAATTTTAAAATTGGCCATGAAAACCAAAAGAAAGTTTAAGTTGTTGAAATAACTAAATAAAATGATAATAGCAGTTACACAGTTCTATAATCTATTAACAATGCTTACTTTTTATATAAGTCACAAATTACGAGACCATCAAAAATGGTATCATAAACCGACTGGTTTCATAATGCTGGTGTGTAACCTGACAAATTGGGCTTGCAAACCATAAGCACACACACACACACACGCACGCACACACACCACGGGAGTATTGGCAGTATGGTAGAAAAAGTTTTGCATTTTGCAAAAAATCATATTCATCAAGGTTCAAGGTGGTTTATTTGCCATTTTTGCAAGGAAATGTGACATTTCCAGGCAATTAGGGAATTGTTTATAAAAGCTCTTCTGTTCATTATCAAAATCTAAAGATGATTTACATTTTTTAATTATTCCAATAGATTATTGTAGCAATAAAAATGTGTATAATGTGTAAATGTCGGAGGTCACTATAACACCCACTGTTAAATACATACAAATCTGCACCATGCAAGGACATTGTCTTATGTGGTTCACAAATGTCCTGCTTGAGACATTCGCATATCGGCCAAACTGGCCGCTGTTGGTTGTGTTGTGTGATTAAAAGTTTAGAGAGGTGAGTGCAGACAGAGCTGCAGGGACCGAGATGCAGAATGATCCCAACAGCTTTAATAAACCACTGTAAAAGACGGCCTATATCAATACATCTGCTGTGGTCTTTATTATGAACGTGTGAGTCGTTCTCTGGGGAAAAAAAGCTCTGGTGCTCCTGTTTCAGGAAATAGAAGTTAGCTGGAGAACTTGTGGTAGAAAACATCAGGATTTGGAGATTTATTCACATTCATGATATTCGTACATCTCGTCTCTGATTGGCTAACAGCAACACGACTCTACCACTGACTCTGTTTGCTCTGCAACGTTGATGTTTTATCTCCACAAATAACACAAGCCTGAAAGAGTTCTGCCATATTGTGGAGTTGCTAATGCTAACGGTTAGCTTTTGAGATGGGCTGTGCTCTCTCCTGGCAGCAAAAATCAACACAGCGTTCCCCGATCATAAGTCAAGGTGGGTGAGTCCATGAATGCAAATTTACAGTGTGACGTAAATCTGTGTGGCTTTTTCTGACTCAAGCGTTATCTATTTTCTACCAGAAGTTAATGCAGGAAATTTGGGTTGAAAACTATTTTTACATTCAGCCTGCATGTCCCACAGTGACCTTGGGATGTATATAGTGTAGTTCAGAGTAAAACTGTTTGAAAACATTATTTATCTTTTTATGATCTATTACAATGTTGCCATTGAGTCTTGTATTTTTGCGATAGAACGCGATGTTGAGGCTTGACGAATCTGGTGAGCTAGCAATTTGCTAGCTTTATCCCCATGCTCGTAGTTGTTGTGGCGAGCTTTTAGGACTATTTGTGTGGCCTTGTTTGTAGATAGTAAGTCATTCTCTGTCTGTAGTTGCAATTTTTGGGCAGAGGATGGTGAGGTAGAATATTGTTGAACTATTTTTGCAATGGAAGATGTTAAGTCATTTTTTTTTTTCATTTTGTACTTTATTCATCCAGGAGGAAAAAGAAATTATCTGTCCCTGCAAATAGGCTTTGAGGGTTTCCCATATGATTGAGCTCTATTTTCTAAGTCCAACAGGGACCAGACCGGCACTCTAAAGTTGCAAGTGCGATATTCTGGCCACAGAGGGCGGTGGGGGTCTGAGTGACATTTCATTCACCCTGTAAAGCAGGGGTATTCAATTATGGGCCTGGAGGGCCGGAATCCAGCATGTTTTAGTGGTCTCTCTGCTCCAACACACTTGATGCAGTAGTTGAATCACCTGTGCAGCTAGCCTGGCCTACCAGACTCACTCTCTGTCTATTCTACACAGAGGAGGAGTCTGAACACTCAGAAAAAGGCGGAAATGACGACTGTATCACGCAACGCTGTAGATTTTATGCTGTAGTCAAAAGATGGCGTCTGGCCAAATGTGGGACAGAGACTACTCAATGTGGGACAACGTAAAATTCGAATGCAATGAGTTAAAGTAAAAAAAAAAGTCTGTTTTCACTGTTAAATATACATAAAATTACTATAATTATTATTATCATCATATATGTCATGTACTATATATATTCGAATTTAACTTGAACAAGCAAAGAGCAAAAGCTTTTTTTAGTATTTCACATTCCTCTCCAGAGTAACTTTAGCTAAATTGATTTGAAACCCATTAATTCATTTTAAAAATATAGACAGGCCCACGGCCACGATATAAAAAAAATGCAGGTGTCAGCAGCTTTTCAGAGTTTTCATTGAATACTTTCCTCAACAGAATGTCCGTAAAAGTACCAGTAATATTTTTAGATCTGTTTGTTTGCTTTTAATAAATTTTCCAATAAAATCAACATATATTTATACTTTTTTGCTATTTTTTCTTCTTAATTCAGAAACAAAATGGTGTTTTTTTTCAAAAATGACAACAAATCTTTTTTAGTAAATATTTAGGGGAGAAAAAACATCATTAACTTTAATATGAAGTTATTAATAGAGTTCCTTAGAATGACTTTTTTCCTCCAAATTCTCTCAGCATTTGTTTAATGTGCTTTAAGAGTTTAGCTTGTATCTGAAACAAAACAACTCCAGCACTGTGTGTGTTAGAAACTCATTTGGGACCTGTCTAAATGGGAAACCTGCTTCTGACCAGCATTTTTTTTTGTGACTCCACGCTGTGACACAAAAAATGGCTCTTAAAACACACAAAGAGCCTAACAGAGTCTCTCTGAACACTTTTAACCCACTAGTTTATTCTAACAGCATTTTGTCCTCCGTGCTCATGGCTCATCCTTCCTCCGTGCTCGCTGACGCTTCTGCTTTGGTGGTTCGGGTGCGCGCTCCACGCGCTCCGGACCTGCGTAAAGTCCCGCCTCCTGGTTCGATTGACACCAACAGGCAGCTTTCTCCATACAGTTTATGCATGTTGAAACTCGAAGCAGGAGACTGTCAATAATGCGGGACATGAGTCTCAATTTGCGGGATGTGTGAAAAGTGATGAAAATGCGGGACTGTCCCGCACAAAGCGGGACATCTGGTCACCCTAGTCTGGCGTACATGTGAATGATAGTTGTAGTATAAACTTAAGAATCGAAGGCATTATAACCATTTCTGTATTAATATTCAAACAAAAACTAGAAGACAGGACGGTTTTCGACAGATGTGCGGATTAGGGTTTGAGGAGCACTGCTAACAATCTCCCTCTCACCGTTCATGCCGAGCTGCACTGCAGTTAAACCCAGCTTTCCAGCTTCTTTTACTTGTTGCTCCATTAGCGCAAGTAAAGGTGACACCACGACCACGACGGGGTTTGAATACATCCCATTTTCTTGGCAACAAGCGGAGCCAGCTGGTATATTAAACTTTTTCCATTTTCATTTGGTAGCACGGCGCAAACAACTTTCTTTAGAAAAAAGTAGTGATGGGTCGAGCAACACTGATGCGTCGGTGCATGTGTCTAGCTCATAGAGCGACACCCCATCTCAGTGCACGCATCATTTAGGAAGTAGTCACGTGACCAATACAGCTGCTGTTTCGCTTGTCAGTGAAGCACCGAACTGTGTTTCCGGGATGAGTTTCTGCCAAAGTAGATCTTTTGAAGCAAAATGATTCCATTGTTACATCATGGAGCCTGATGTCAGTCTCGCTATTGCCTGCAATGATGTTTATGATCCAGCAGGTGTCAGGAGACAAACATCAGTGTTGACACAGTATCGATACAATTTGGGTAATGTGCTGAAACGCTTCACGAGGCCTCAACTACCCATCACTAGAAGAAAGGCTTTTAGCGCTTCTTCTTGTTGTGATTTTAAAGACACGTCCAAGTCATTTAGAACAGAGGAAAGAGACGCAGCGAGCTCCACTTCAGACGACATCTTTGTTGTTAATGAGAAACTGAGCATCGTGGTGTGTGACGTACGCTGCTCAGCGCTGATTGGCTTGGTAAGAATTCTCAGGGGGTGGGGTTATTTGAATGGGAGCATTACCAGACCCTTTGCTTCCCATAAGGAAGCGTTGGTATGGCTGGGCAGGCTACTGCAGCAGCTCATCAGGCTCTGCAGAAGCCTGTTAATTACCTGCTGATTCAAATCAGGTGTGTTGAGACAGAGTTAAAACTAAAACGCGCTTCATACTGGCCCTCCAGGCCCGGAATTGAATACCCCTGCTGTAAAGGATCATTTTAGCACATCCTGGTGAAGAAATGAATTAGAAAATGAAAAAGTTGCATAGTATGGCTTTAATATTTGTATTAATGTCACTGGCTGCTTGGTTCACATTAGTTTCCTCATGGTGAGAACGGGCTTGTTGCAGCCACGACACCACTTACCAAGAAGGAAGGAGGAAGAAAATGTATGTAGCGGTTGTTGGGGGCATGGAATTCCTATCCTATTTCCCAGAATGCTTAGCTGCATTGGTAACACTTTACAATAAGTAACCCCTCATTCACACCGAGTGCAGAACTGATGAGGCTCCTAGATGGACTGTGGTCCATGTTCTGAATGTCTCCAGAAATCTGCTCCCACACGAGCACCAAATGATTAGAAGTTTGACTTGATACATTTAAAGATATACATGAACTATGGTGCACTGTGAACTGATATTGCTAAACTAAAGAAATGCAAGTTTCATTTTGAAACATACCAGATGAACCTCGCTGAGACACGTCTCAGTTCCTGTCTGGCTAAGGTAATTTTTCATCTTCATGACAATCCGCATGCAGCATCCGGAAAACATAGACTCCCTGAGGAAATGTTCCAGAACTCCGCACCACACAGCAGCTGGTGTGAATGCTCTTATTGGACTCATTGATGGTTTGTACAGAAGCTGTACCACCACCAGACTGCTTCTGATCCGTATTCAGTGTGAATGAGGCTTGAGAGGTTAGTGTGTGTTATTGACCTGCCTCTTTGGCAGGTTAATGCTCTTTATCAGCAGTGTCCATCCATCCATCCATTTTCTCCCGCTTATCCGGAGTCGGGTCGCGGGGGCAGCAGCCTAAGGAGGGAAGCCCAGACCTCCCTCTCCCCAGCCACTTGGGCCAGCTCCTCCGGGGGAATCCCAAGGCGTTCCCAGGCCAGCCGAGAGACATAATCTCTCCAGCGTGTCCTGGGTCTTCCTTTGGGTCTCCTCCCGGTTGGACGTGCCCGGAAAACCTCACCAGGGAGGCGTCCAGGAGGCATCCTAACCAGATGCCCGAGCCACCTCAACTGGCTCCTCTCGATGTGGAGGAGCAGCGGGTCTACTCCGAGCCCCTCCCGGATGACCGAGCTCCTCACCCTATCTCTAAGGGAGAGTCCAGCCACCCTGCAAAGAAAACTCATTTGGCTGCTTGTATCCGCGATCTCGTTCTTTCGGTCACTACCCAAAGCTCGTGACCATAGGTGAGGGTAGGAACGTAGATCGACCGGTAAATCGAGAGCTTCGCCTTTCGACTCAGCTCTCTCTTCACCACGACAGACCGGTACAACGCCCCCATCACTGCAGATGCAGCACCAATCCGCCCGTCGATCTCACGCTCCACCCTTCCCTCACTCGTGAACAAGACCCCGAGATAATCAGCAGTGTCATTAAACAAAATGTATACATATAAACAAGCCAAAAATAAAGTTATGACCTTCAAAAATGACTTTAATCTGATTACTCATATCGAAGTTGTACTTGGAGTGGCAGAGAGGAATGTTAGATTGATGCAGAACATGTATGAGAGCTGACAGCAGGGAGGTGTGAGACAGCAGGGAGGTGTGAGACAGCAGGGAGCTGTGAGACAGCAGGGAGATGTGCTGCAGGAGTGACGAAGGAGTTCAAGGTGGAGGTGAGACTGCATCAAGGACCAAATCTAAGCCCCTTCTTGTTTGCTTTGGTGATGGACAGGCTGACAGATGTTGAAAGACAGGAGTCTCTATGGACTCTGATGTTTGCAGATGACACAGTGGTCTGCAGTGAGAGCAGGGTGGAGGTGGAGGAGAAGCTAGAGAAATGGAGATATGTACTAAAAAGAGGAATGAAGACATAATCTATGTGTGTAAATGAGAGGGACACAAGTGGAACTGTGATGTATCATGGAGTAGAAGTAAAGAAGGTAGAGGACTTTAAGGACATAGGGTCTACGGTCCAAAGTTACAGAGAGGGTGATGAAGAAGAGTGTGAAGCAGGTTGGACAAGTTGAGTTTACAGCCTTGTCTGTTAGTGCAGCAAACTATTACCCTTTTACTGTGAAATCAAATAATTAGCAGTAGTGCTGTCATGAGATTAAATTTTTTTAGATTAATTATGACCTGTAATTAATTAATCTAATTAATCACTTTTTTAATCTCGCCTACTAATGGCTGAGAAAAGCCTTCATTTTGATGTATTTTTATTTAAATTCATTACATTATTGTGGCAGACTAAAAGATTATTTATATTAAAAATAAACTGACTTTATAAAGTCATTTATTGTTAAGAAATTAAAACTAAAACATCAGGTCCATATAGAATAATCTAAGTTAACACATCAAGGAACGCTTTTCTGAGCAAATAGTGATCACAGAACTTGTTACTAAAACATTTATCTAAAATTAAAATAAACCTGTAAATTACAGTTTTTAAGTGACAGTTTATCACAAAATAAAACGCTGAAAAAGCATTAAGCACTCACTCTCACTTCTGACATGTGGTATGGCATGATAGTTAAATATAATTACATAAAATAAATAAAAAAAGAAATAATGCCAACAGGTAGCTAGAAAAGTCCCAGTAATGCTATAGATTAAAAATGAGATTACCTCGATTAAAAAAAAAATATTGCACTAAATGTGGCTGTGATTAATTAATCTCAATTAATGCGATAATTTCACACCCCTAATTAGAAGTGATAAAAGGCTACAAACGGGCTTGTTTTGACTTGCTTAATTGAAGTTTCAACGCGTGTAAACGGTCTTTCTGCCGTCCGTAACGGCCAAGGGGGCGGTCCTACGATGTCACATGCAAAGGGTCAATACTATACTTAGAGGCTGTTGACTGGCCATGACTTTGAATGAAGACAATAGAGATTTATTGTCTCTCGAATGTATTTAAATCAAGAAATGAGCTCAAATGTTAGAGAAATGTCTTGTGCGATAAGGCAGGGATTTGTGAATGGATGAGTGAATTTGCTGTTCTGAGTCATTCACCCATAGCTGTGGTGGAGAATAGAGGTTTTTGGAGCTGCTGGAGCTACTTTTACATTCACCAGCCCAGTACCACCCAGTACCTCAGTTGGCTTTACCAGAGTTTGCAGGTTTGTGTACTAAACTGTGGGATTAATGTCAGGTTTCTGTCAATTAAAAAAATATATAATTAATATTTTTACATGCTTTACTTTGTGGAATGAAAAAAATGAATTGCTCGGTAAACTTCCTTTTCCTTGATGGCAGTAAAACCATGAATGATTCAGAGTTACTGAGGTATCACGCATCACTTCCATTGCCATCTCAGGTCATTCTGAGAATCTTCTACTTGTGCTTGGCTGTTCAGCTGGAGTGCTGACTCAGGACTGTTTCTACAGAGCCAAGTTTCAGAAAAACAAAATCACAGCAGTGGAACTGCAGCTGAATATAATCCAGTTTCTCATCCGAGGGACAAGCAGCACTGCTACAGTCATCCTGGGCAGATTAGATTTAAGCCAAGCACAGCCACCATCTCTTGTGTCCTATCTCCATATCACATTCTGTGTGTCCTGACCTAGTCGGCTGACTGCCTCCTCAGCAGTTTGCTGTGCAGCTCCTCCATCACTGCAGAGCGTCACCGGACTGTTGAAGGTGTCTTCTAATCTCCAGCATCTCTCACTCACTCTGTATGGCATGTTGAAAGAGAGGAGGATTGATGACTCATTTATCCTGCAGTTACTTCAGATTAAAGAGATCAGATATTCCTAACTACTCATCCATCTGTTAAAGCCCCCCCCCCCCCCCCCCCCCACACACACACACACACCAGATACAACTGCTCTGCACATCCTCATCAGAAGAGTCTGCTGGGTTACTGCATATGTGCTCAGCAGGTCTCAGAAAGTCTAGTCCTGCTCTTTACCACATATTTTTTGCAGAGAACCCCCCCCCCTCCCCCCCATCGAGAAGAATACAGCTATGGTCCTATAAAAGCTCAGCTTGTTTTTTATTATTACTTACATACTAATGAGAGAGAAAGAGACAATTAAACAAGTTCACTGGTGTAGAGAAAAACAAAATGTCTATCCTCCTAACGTCTATCTATCCCATCTTCAGGCTACCCTCCTCAGTTTCTCCCACTGCGTTGTGTTACTAAAGTCTGACAAGTGGAGGTACGTACACACCGTCAAGCCACTGCTGACCGACTTGCCTCCGTTTAAGCTTAGCTTCCTGCTTTTGCTTAAAAAAAATTCAGGGTTAAAACTAAGAACCCCCAAACACACCTTGCAGCCTGAGCTATATGCAAATAAGACCCTCAGCTAAAGCCTGGGCCACACTGTGCATTTTTCGGCTGTCCTAGACAAATCCCTCGTAAAACAGAATCGTGACAAAAACGGTGAACATGAGGGAGATTTGCAGGTCCGTGTTATGTGACAGGACACCCAGGAAGTGACATGAAAAACTAGTGACGAGAGTACAATGCTATAGTAGAATCAGCAACAGTAGCAACAGTGGAGGCTACACGCAGGAACATGTGGACCACTCCTTTTTGGAGTTCAGTTTGGACTCTAATAAAAAATGTGTTAACGACAGCACATTTTTCTCTTTTCATTGTTGTTTTGGGTATTTGTCGGTTTTAAAGGGACACTTTGCAACTTTTTAATAATTTTAAATCATTTTCTTGAGCCAGTATGTGCTAAAATGACACTTTACAGGGTTAATGAAAGGCCACCCAGCCCCTGTCGCCCCCTATGGCCAGAATATTCCACCGGTCTGATCTGTTGGGGAAAATTTAAGCTTGACCTACATGGATCTGCAGTCTGCTTCCAGCATGTTTCCTGCATGTTTTAGATCATGAGTCCAGCTGATTTGTTTAATTTAGTGATGAATAACTCCTGTAGACACTAATGAAGACCGGGGTGACATTTCAGCAGTTAGATTAAGGTGTTAAAAAGACGCACAGCGAGGATTTAAGTTTTACTTTCGGTTTCACCAACGAACACCAGAGGGTGCTAAAAACAAGCCAAAACTGACTAGTGTCCCTTTAAATGTGCTTTTCGGCGAGTACGTTAGTGACGTTAGCGTGTCCTGCTAGAGCGAGACGTCGTGCAGTTTGGTTCTGGCACTGAAATCTTGGACGGTACAGTGTGACATGAAGCAGTCCTGTATGACAGCAGAAAAACATTTAGTGTGGCCCGGGCTTTATAAAGTCATTTTGTGCTTTTCATCTTTGATCATCATGAAAAGTCAGGCTAGCTAAGCTCATTATCTACAGGAAATGAAAGCCATTCCAAGCTAAGCCACGCCAAAGCAAAGAAATAATCTAAATTCTGTCTAATGATAATAAAGATTTTTATTGTCAATGTAATTACACAGTAATAAACAATAATAAACCACAAAACAACAACTACCCTCAGATAAATAAGTGCATAATAAAACAACAAAATATCTGAACCTGAACCTCATAACACTAACCATTTGAGAAAGTTGTAGTATGTTTCTAAAGCCCAGTTAAACATCTTCTTAGCTCGGGTGTGGAGACACACACTCATCAATGGAGCAGTTTTTCTTGCAATCTTCTCCGCTGCTCGGGAAATGATGCAAAGCAATTCCCCACCAGGACAACAGGGGGCGCAATTTGGCTTCACAGATAATGGTGTTGCGTGTCTCTGCATCCCCGCAGACAGATAACTATAAACTATGCTTTAGAGACATGAACACATGATTAATGTTTCAACCCCCACCATATGGATAAACTTCACCTTTATTCGAGATACACAAGATTTGTAAGATCTCCTTGGTACCGTAAGGCGGCCAAGGTCAGCAGACCGAAGGGAACGCACTGGGGTGTAGGGCTCTAGCAAGTCACGGATGAGTCATTTAGTGCTTTGTAGCCAAAGTTAGTGCCTTAAATGTAATCCTGCATTGCACTGGAATCCAGTGTAGACTGGCAAGGATGGGGGTTATATGACAATGTCGGTCAGTATTTGTGAGGAACCTAGCAGCTGCATTTTGGACTTTTTGCAGTCGGTTAAGGCAGGAGACATTTTCCCCGGTCAGGATGGAATTAGCATAGTCCAAGCGTGATGTAATGAAAGCATGGATGACTGACTCTAAGTAGGGTCTCTTTAGAATAGGTCTCAGTCGTGTTATGCGGCAGAGTTGGTAGAAACACGATCTTACAATAGCATTAATTTGAGGCAACATTGTCAAGTCAGCATCTAGTTTAACCCCCAGGTTCGTAACACAAGTTTTTATAGATAAAGAAGGTAGTGAAGAAATACTCAGTGGGTGAGAGGGATGTTTAGGGTTGAAGATGATGGCGTCAGTCTTACTATTGTTGAGTTTCAAAAAGTTAGCAGCCAGCCAGCCTGTAACCTAAGTTAGGCAGTCTGCAAACTTGTTGGAGGAGTTGTGGTGGTTGAGTGTGATGTAGAGCTGGCAGTCGTCAGCATAAAGGTGGTAGCTAATCTGGAACTTAGTCAGAATCCTTCCCAGGGGAAGCATGTATATTTGAAAAAAGTACTGGCCCAAGGATCGAGCCCTGGGGGACCCCCCAGTGTAGAGGAGCTGAGTCAGAGGAGAATTCATCAATGCTGACACTGAAGCAGCGGCCAGAGAGGTAAGAAGTAAACCAATTGAGCAGGGTCCCAGTAACACCAAACCACTGCACTTCCCTGGATCCTCCACTCATTACACACTCACGTATTTATCAACAGAACACCACTGGTGTGAGAGGTTCTCTGCTCTATATCAGAAGGAGAAACAGCCGGCTGCTACCACTTCAACTTTAGAACAAACTACCAGAGTCCCAAAAAGAAAAACACCATTTGAAGTCACGGACAACAAAAGACTTTTGGACCTAGAAAACAACTCTATCTCGTTTCCTCTGGTAATATGGGTTTGGTATCAGGGGGGCGTGGCCTAGGGATGATAGCCGACGGGAGGGGTGAGAGTTCCGTGTTTGTGTTTAACAAGCTAGCTTGTTTTACAGATTTGCTATTGCAGGCAGCAGTAGCTCAGGGGGTAGAGCGGGTTGTCCAGTAATCGGAAGGTTGCAGGTTCGATCCCAGCTCTTGCCAGAGAATGCCAGCGTTGTGTCATTGGGCTGGTGGTGGTCGGAGGGACCAGTGGCACTTGTGTACGGCAGGCCTCACCTCTGTCAGTGCGCCCCAGGGCAGCTGTGGCTACATTGTAGCTCATCACCACCAGTGTGTGAATGGGTGAATGACTGACTGTGTTGTGAAGCACCTTGGGGGGTTGTAGAACCCTAAGAAGGCGCTATACAAATACAGGACATTTACCATATGGAATACTGATAGTTTAGTTGATGGTTTGTTTAGTTTATTGTCAAAAATAAAACTGTTTTACTCATTATTTCGGTTGTGTATATCTTGGTCAGGCCACCGATCATTTCAAAGAACTGGGGAGTGTTTCTAGAGCGATTGAAGGAAGAAAATCTGAGTATCCCTCCTGGACCTGGTGCCCTAGTAATCTAACCTTAGATAAGCCAAATAAGATTTATGAATGAATGAAAATTAATAATCTACTCTTTTTTTGTAGGTTGTAGTGAACCAGTCATTTTTATTTTGCGGAAAGCAATTTCTTACACAAAAATAAAATCAGGCCCAGTTCACACAGCACGATTTACAAATTGTTAGATGATTTCCAAAACACGAGAGACACACACGTGGCAATAAAAAGACACAAACATACCAGTTTTGGCCCAATAGTGTGTGGAGTGCTGCCACACAACTAAATCTACACACAAACCAGTTTGAGGCATGAACATTCCCCAGTCTCACAGGAAATCTAACAAAACTTCTTGAGGTGAAACGCAACGTCAGAGTAAACAAACATGGTGGAGGTGGAGCATGCTTCCATCATCTCACTTTATGATTGGCCACACATCACATTCAACAGGCTGCATGCTTGTTTGTCTTTGGAGCACACCACACACTCAGCTATATCGATCAGATTATTTTTAGAGCCATGAAGGTAATCTGGCACAGCCTTAAGATTGAAGGGGAGAATTTGTAGAAAAATCTGCAGTATTATCTTGCTGTGTGAATTGTGCAAGATACACGCACACACACACACATCTATGTACACCACACTATTTATAAGGAAGTGACTAGCCACAAGCCCATTAAACACAATGGCTGAATGACTGCAGCACAGCTTATCTGGTACGTACTTTTTGACAGTGTTACACGGGCTCCATTGTGATGATGATAGTATCAGAAGACTGGTTCTGTGGTCTCGTAACTTCCGGAAGGAGAGTGTCCAACTGGTACCAGCTCGACCGAGCCGTTGCAGAGGAAGTTGGCCTCCAACCGTATTACCTCACTGCTGTCTCAGCTGCGATTAAAACCAGTTCATCTTCTGCCAGATTTTTTATTTTCCCATGTACTGTCCGGCTGTAAAGCAATCAGAATTGATGTCTGAGTGTCGAAAACAACAAACAACATCACATCATATGAAATGGTGATTAAGGAGGTTAAGAGACCAATCAATAAAACCAAAAATATCAACAAAAGGAATAAACTTTTTCACTCAGAGTGTTTTACAGCCTTTAATGGGAACCATAGTTAGTCTCACAGCTGTACAGAGCAAATGTGTCCCTGTCCTTTGGGTCCCTGTTTCACAACCACTAGATTAAGACTGCTTCATAATCACATCCATCAGCACTATTTATGATTTTTATCTTTATTCAGAAGAAAGCTCAATCCCATATAAAACATGTTTTTGTTGTACCTGAAGAGCAGGACACAATTAAAACCATCACAAGCACAAATGATTGATGTTGGCTGAGTGAGTCCGACTAGACCGCTACCTTGTCATTAACAAGTCAAAAACACCACCTTCATTTCACTTTGTAAGTGATTCCAGGTATGATGGGAGGTGTTTTTCCCAACCCTGTACCTTTTTAATAACAAGATCACATCCTGGGAACAATGACTGGTACCATTAGTGACCCTAACCCATTTGTGAGGATAAAAATGCAGCTGGCCCAAATGTCCAGCAGTGCCTCCGACCAGCCGACATTCAGCAGACAGCAGCCATGTGAGTTAAAGTGTGCTACCAGGATGATGCAGGTCATCAAACCCTTCTGCTGTGTGAAGGTGGAGGCTGAACTCTTCCAACTGTAATACATCAGATTCAATATTTATTAGAAGCCCGTTAGTAAAAGCCGTTCAGGTAAATCAGCTGTTTGGATCAAAGGCACGATCTCTACATGTTTGAAAACCACCTGAACTCTTGGTCACATTCACCCTCTCACCTGTTCACTCACACACATTTGTGATCTGTTAGTTAGTTTTTTGACATGAGGTCTCCCCAAAGCTGTAAGAGTTGAATCATTTTCACTCCTTAACCCTGCTACCTCTTCCTGTCTCGACCCAACTCCTGCCATGGGTGTCCTTTTCTCTGACGAGACTGAAATCATTTCAGAAATCTAACCTTTTCTTGTTTACGCAAAGATTGTGTCTTTTTAATGGCACCATGATGAAACCCCTCCAGCCAAGCGTCAGGGCTTGGTGCTTCTGTTTGTTTTGGGCTGTATTTACTGTAAATGAAACCTTTCATTCCACATCTGTACTCAAACCCTGAGGACCTCACATCTGGATAGAAATCCATTCTACACGTTACTGAAGAGGGGAAATGCTGCATAGTTAATAACTGTCTTCACTTTGGTTTTTGCCCTTTAAATTCCTGGACAACCCTCACCACTCAGGGTCAGCGTCATTTGACAGATTTGACGATGAGAACAACTCTGGATTTGTCTCCTAAACTATAACGTTTCTGAAATAGAAATATTTATTTCTGTTTAAATGAACAAGCTCTGAGTTGCCAGAGTTTGTGTTTTCTCTGTGTTGATGGTTTAATTCTAGATGCAGCGTTTTAGAACCACAACATATTTAAAAGACAAACTCAGCCCTGTTGTAAATGACTTGAAGACAGTTATTAAAACAAGCTCCTTCTGGCATCAGTCAGTCTCTGTTGTTCCATCTGCACTTGGTACAGAATTTAAAATCCTTTGGTTTGTTTTAAAGCTTTGCATCATCCGGCACCTGAAAACAACTCTCTGATACGACCAAAACTCATATGTCTTCCAGATGCGTTTAGCTGTGCTCAGTGTGGGTAGGGTTAGGGCTTAGGGGAACACCTGTGCCATGGAATGGATAGGTGTAGGTAGATTGAGGTGTTGTATTAGTTTTTTGTGTACTTCTACAAACTTGGCTGGGACCTGTTACTGCTGTAGCTGTGCATGTACAGCCGTGGTCAAACATTTGGAGTCAAATATTAGTCATGACCAGGTTTGCTGCCTCTGTTTTTTTGATGGTAAATTGTGTAAACCCCAAAATGTTTGATGGATTGAAATTAATTGTAAAATCACTCCTTGTCATGAAAATGAACAGAATCCCAAGAAAAAAAATTTTTTTGACCATTTGTGACGAAGGCGTCAGCAGCACTGGTAGAAAGATGAAGACTTTTGGAGGATGGTCTGTTGTCAAGAAGGACAGTAAAGAAGCCACTTTTCTCCAAGAAACCTTTAGAGACTGACTGATAGGGACCAGACTGCTGAAGACTGGAGAAATTCAGCTTATCTGATTATCTTGAGCATCTGGAACAGGGATCATCTGGAGAAGGTGAGTCCTCCTCCCATCAGACGTGTGCCCTCCAGCAGTAAAGCATCCTGAGAGCATTCGTGTGTGTGTGTGTGTGTGTGTGTGTGTGTGTGTGTGTGTGTGTGTGTGTGTGTGTGTGTGTGTGTGTGCGTGTGTGTGTGTGTGTGTGTACTTGTCAATGAATCAAACTGAGAACCAATGACAAACTTTTCACCTATAAAGTGAGGGCATTTTGCCTGGTCCTCACTTTGGTACAATGTGACTGAGATTTATTCATAAGAGTGTTTTATGGTGTGAATTAGATTAGGGTTAATAATATACAGGTAATGGTTAGGGTTAGGCACAATCGAGTCAGGCGGTCCTGAAAACAAATGCAAGATGAGAATGTGTGCATGTGTGTGTGTGTGTGTGTGTGTGTGTGTGTGTGTGTGTGTGTGTGTGTGCGCGCGTGTGTGTGTGTGTGTTAGGGGGGGTGCTTGTCAGCCAAGGGAGGGGTGGACTCACTCATCGTTTTGCCTCAGAACAGTCATGAATAAAGAATGGAACCTAAACATCCTCCCAGATGAACTCCTTCAACCATCCAACAACAGTTTGGTGACGGACCACCAGGCCAGAAGGGCAAATTCAGAACTTAGTGGATCAAGAGAGAACTTCATGAAAACTCCTCAGACTATAATCCCAATGGAATCTTGTGGTCAATCCTCCAGAGGCAGGACAAACATTGATAATGAAGAATAATTTCTGTCAGGATCTGGATTGGACAGAAGAGTGAGTTTGACTGTGGCGTGTAGTATGACCCAAGCGCAGAGTGGACTGACACTGCGTTTGAACAGAGCAGTTAATATAGGAACCGCGCAGCTCGAAAAGAAAAAAGAGCGTGTTCGGTTCCAGAATAAAGAGAGATGACTTTCTGGTAGTCGACAGGGATGATGTGTAGACTGGCTGGTCTTGGCGGGACTGGCTGATCGGAAGCTCTGGAACAGATTCAGGTCAGGCATAAAACGCTAATCGGAGCGATGACTAAGACCCGAGCAGTAATTCCGACTTCCTGATATAGTCCCAGGCTGGTGACGTGGGTAGGAAGTCCGGTGCGAGGCATGATGGGAAGTGGAGTCCTGAGGCTGGTTTGGTCTGAGGGGAATGAGTTCTGTGATCATTAGAACTGAGGAGAAGGAGGAGCCAGGATTGTGAAAGTCCCCCCCTCCTTAGGGACGGCTCCTGAGAGACCCGACTGGCACAACCACTGAGCAAGAATGAGTGAGGGGAACTGGTGATGAGGGAGTTTGAGCTGGCAGATTCTCGGGGGCCGGTGGCAGAAGTGCAGGAACCTGTAGCAGGAGACTGGCGGCGATGTCGTTGACAGGCGCAGGCAGAATTGACCTGGATACCAGCAGCCCTGTAGGTGAACCAGGTGAGGTTGCAGGACTGTGGGGGAATCTTGGGCCTGGACGGACAGGTGACTGGCTGGAGAGGGGAGCAGACTGACTGGACTGGAACCGGAGTGGGAGAATGAGACACAGGAGACACGAACAGAGAAGGAGGCAGGAACATCTCGGACAGGAACTCAGGGGGTTTGGACACAGGAATCTGGGATACAGGAGGTGGAGACACAGGGAACTGGAAGGAAGGAGGAGGCGGGAACACCTCCGACAGGAACCCGGGACGTTGGGACGTAGGAAGCTGGGATACAGGAGGTGGAGCCACAGGGGACTTGAACTCAGGAGGTGGTGGAAAAACTACTGATAGGAACTCAGGAGGTTGGGACACATGAAGCTGGGATACAGGAGCTGGAAACACATGGTATTGGAATTTGGGAGGAGGTGGAAAGACAACTGACAGGAACTAAGGAGGGTGTGGCTGGCTGAACAGATAGTCGGGCTGGTGTGGCTGGCTGGACAGGTTCAGGGAGGGCAGTGAAGCTGGGACCTCCACCGTAGGTGGCACAACTGGGACCGTTTCTTTCTTACGTAGCACTGTAGGGGCCTCTGTGGTGGCAGGTGGCGCTTGGATGACCCCTCTGGGGAGCCCCGTATGCTATCCCTCTCCTCAGGGAGGCTAATGTGGGGCTGGTCTCGGTCGTTACAGACCTGGCATTGAAGGGTAACAATACTGGATAACCAGGCCGATTAGCGACTTGATGAGAAATGCCTGGTGATCAGCGAGGACCCGCAGCTAGGTAGCCTCAGAAAGCAGGCGAACTAACTCTGCTGGGTCATTAAAGGGCTCAGTCATCCAGTCAGGATCTGGCTAGGACTGGACTGAACAGACAAAAAGTGTGAGTTTCACTGTGGAGTGTTGTATGACCCAAACGCAAAGTGGACTGACAATGGGTTTGAACAGACACGCAGTTAATATAGGAACCGCTGCGCACAGCTCGGAAGGAAACGACAGTGCATGTGGTTCCAGAATAAAGAGAGACGACTTACTGGTAGTCGACAGGGATGGTGTGTAGACTGGCAAGTCTTGCTGAGACAGGCTGGTCGGGAGCTCTGGAACAGGTTCAGGTCAGGCATGAAAGTCAGGATCTGGACCAGAAGATGACTGACAGAAGGTCAGGATGAACTACAGAAGAACCAACGCTGGAGATATGGACTCTTTGGATAAACTTTATTAGAGTTGCCAATAAAAGCTATTAAAACATCTGAAATGCTGCAATACTACAGGTGTTACCATGGAAACATATAACATAAAGATCCAAAAACACTGAAGCAGCAAAGTGAAAAGCAACAGTTGAATGTTTTTGGCCATGGCTGCAGTAACAGGTCCAAGACCCTGATGTTGCTGACACACACAGTGCTTGTTACACACCTCCATCAGTGGATGAGAAAAGCTGAAGTTTAATTGGACGTTTGGAGACATTTGTTGTTCTGGGCTGCAGCTCTGCACTTCTTCTGCAGATTCATTGGGATAAAGACAGCTAATCCCTTTCCTTCATTAGCTGTTCTTAGTTAATGTGTGGAAAGGTTTCAGACACTGTAGCTCAGGCTGTGGGTGAGATGCTGACTTATCCTCAGGTTTGACTTCATTTCATTATGACATCATATCACTGCTGTCAGCAGCATCACTGACCTCAGCGTGACTCAGCTTCCAGAGGCAATATCTTTAGTTTTCTCCTCTTTGGTCTTTCCCTGTTTTCACCCCGCCTTTGTCCCCAAACCCCACCCTGCCCTTCCTCTTCTGTTGTCCATCTTGTCTCTGTTTGTGGACGTGGCTGCGTAGTTGGAGGCACTATGAACGGCTACTGGAGTGACAGCCCGTGGTAGGAGAAGAGTGGACTCCAAGCACCGGACAAGAAGAAGAAGAGAATGCTGTGACTGTGGGGAAATGCAGCGTAGATCAATGAGATCTGAGTCCAGACTCACGTCTACCTCTGTACAAAGAGACACACGGATTCACGAACATGAATGTGTCTTCCTTCACTTTAGCTTCAAAAAGAAGAAAAATAGTATCCATGAAAAAAAACATGTCTCTGTTGTTTCTGTTCATGTCTACGAATGTTTTTTGTTTGTCGGCTCTGAAGTTATGGTTTTCCTCCAGAAACACGTCTGCTTTCACACACCTTGATCACATGGCTGTCTGTGATGCTTTCACCTTCTTCTATTTGTTTATTCATGTCTGAAAAAAAAAAATCTAAATTTCTCAAAAGAACATACAAATGCACACTTTGTGTTTCACTTTCCAGTTTAACCTTCCCGCTGTCCTATTGGGTGACCCCACCAGGAAAGGGGATGTTTGAGCAGGGTTGATGGTTTATCCCTTGGGGTCCACGTGGCAGGGGTGAGGACTGAGCACCACCTCACCCCTGCCACGTGGACCCCAAGGGATAAACCATCAACCCTGCTCAAACGTCACCTTTCCAGGTGGGGTCACCCAAAAGGACAGCGGGAGGGTTAACAGAAGGTGACATTTACTACACATTAAAGTCCAGTGATTTTGCTAAGTTTGACTATACTTTAGAGTAGAAGGATGTCAAAATCCTGATTCTAAAACTCTAATATGCAATAAACCAAACGGCCCACTGAGATGTGAATTTACAGATTTGAAGTCCGGTTTTTACGTTTATTTAAATCTGAAACCCTCCAACCCCCTTTGGGAGCAAAGATCCATTTGTTTAAGGTGTGTGAAACAAACTCAGAATCACTTCCCTATCTATTTGATTTTATTTGTTTTTTACAAAAACAGACTGTCATTTTTTTGTCCTTTTGTCTAACAATGTATTTATGTAAAGTTTGTGTTATATAAAATATGCATGGGCTTCCATCAAAAGCAATAAGGATACACATGTGACTAAAAGAGTGGGAATGTTTATCTCCAGCATAAGGAATGTGTTTAAAACATGTAGACTACTGAGAGAGGGTGGGAGGACGTGTGCACTAACTAAAGCATGCAGGACAAAAAAATTGTCATCCTGTTGAATGCAAACAGATGCAGGACAGGCCGACATGCTGCATGCCAAAACAAAACTCTGTGATGCTATTGGCTGGAACAGAACAACCTAGGTACTGTAACGGGGTGGGTTTGGGGGTGGGGGTGGGGACAGATTATTTTTGGAGCGTGGGGGGGTGGGGGTATGTTTCTACTAGAACTTATTTAGCTGCTTTCTTGTAGAATTTTAGGCACTTGATTTTTAATTGCTTCTTGCTTTTTATGAGGAACTGTTTTCAAAGTACTGCATTGTTCAATATATGCAAAAATGAAAAAAAAAAAAACACCTTACTAACTGTACTAATGTGAAGAAACGAGGGGAAAAACTTCCTGTTTTTATCTCCACTTCTTTTGTGCAAGAAAAAAGCGAGCTGACCCCTCCTGTGTGTTTGAGGCACGTGGTTTGCACACCAAACCTCATTTCCTGTTTTCATGTTCCAGTCGTCCTGCTGCTGTTCCCTGGAATGTCACTGAGGTGCCGTCCACATGGAAACAGTGATTTGCGAATGCACAACACTTTCTTTATCACTCCAGCCTTGCATTCACACAAAGACAATTTTTAGGGACCCTTCAATCAAAACTGGCTCCACAGTGTCAAGAAACACCACCATTGTGTTTTCTTGTTGACCTTAGAAACAATGATGTCATAGCCCCGCCTCTACGACCCACCCTAACCCTCACCCACCGCTCCCTTAATTTTCAGTTTTGGCCCAATAGACTCAGAAAGACTTAGCAAGTGTGCTCTTACTTTGTCATGCCTTAAGAATCACATCCCTTCCTCCTCTTTTGAAGTTCCACTTTAAAGCTGGCAGAATGATGGCAAAACACACAGGCAGCGTTTTTCCTGTTTATAGAGTGTTTTTATGGCAGGGCCACACAGATCATAACCGCTACAGCATTTTGGCTATTTTCTAGACAAGAGACATTCCTAGAAAGGATGCAGTGTTTACCAGGATATACTGTTTTGGGAAAACTGTTTCCATGTGGACTGTGTCACTTCAAACAATGAATGTCTCAACATACAAGGAAACAATTATTCTACACAAAAAAATAAGGATCAACTTGTCAGGGTATCTTTTATTGCACCTCCAGTTTGACATTTTTTATGGTTTGTTGTTTATTTAATGGTTACCATGGAAACATCTATTGATCCTGGTTGTTTTGCTACATTTATTATCTGGTAACATGTTTTGGGACACATCTTGCCTTTGTTTTTGTTTTTTATCATCAGCTTTTGTGTCATCCACAGATATGAAGCATAAAACCAAACAGTTCTCTAACAGATGCGGTTTATGATAGTTGATGTGAGCAAACAAATCATGTGCACTCATGCAGCCATGTGGTAGGAACCCATCTTACACCCCATTTTCACTACTCAGCGCAGCTCGACTTGACTCTCCTCTACACGCTGGCTTTTCCATTATAACACACAAACGGCTCTAGGGGGTGGGCCAGTCATGTTAGGGGGTGGGGGGTGAACTTCACACAGCGCAGGTGATCTGTACATAACATAAACACTAGGGGTGGGAATTTAACGCGTTATTTATGATTAATTAATTAGAAAAAAATAATGCGTTAAAAAAATTAACACATTTAACCCTTTAAGCCAGAGGGTCCCCCAATTGAGGGATGTTGAAGTTTAGCAGCAAAATTCATGCCCTAAATATCAATCTAGTCAAGCTGCACCTCTAAAGAAAGCTCAGAACCTTGGCTACAAAACCATGTAAACCTTTCTTATGTGCTCCAAACACAACTAGAACTATAATCAAATGAGTGATCAGAAATCCCTCTTCATGTGTTTTTGCCTTTATTTCTGTCTCTAATGATGCTAAATTAAATCAAATTACGCACAAATTCTATCAACCCATTATTATTATTATTATTATTATTATTATTATTATTATTTTAAAGACAATACCATTATCAAAACGTACTTAAAATAGTATTGTACTTTTAGGTCTGTCCTATTTTTGCCAGTGATATACATATATATATATATATTTTTCTCCTATTTTGAATTGAAATACAATTAAAAAGCATTTTTTTAGAAATTAAAAGAGCTTGTGTTTACAATAATAATGTCAATGACTATTGTTTGATTCTCTGTCTCATTTTTTATTTAAAAAAATTGCTTTCGGGGAAAATTTTCTTGAACGATTAAAATGCGATTAATCAAGATTAATTAATTACAAAGCCTCTAATTAATTAGATTAATTTTTTTAATCGACTCCCTCCCCTAACAAAAACACAACAATGGTGGACATGGTAGTGATGTACATTCTGCTGTGGCTTTTTCGGTCAAACTCTGAAAAGAGAAGACCTGGAAAAGGCTGCAGGCAGCGCAGCAGAAAGGTCTGGAGCAACCACTGGCTCCGCCCCCTAGCCAATCAGTGAGGTTTGCGGCCTGGCTTGGTACGCTTGGAACCAAGTCAAACAAGGTGCTGAAAAACCTGCTACCTGTTATGATGGAAATGGTTTGTAACCATGGAGATGAGTCGTGCCACGCTGAGTCGGTGCTAATGGAAAAGGCCCGTTAGACATGTAGAACGGGTTCCATCTAACCAAGGTGACACATAATCTGAATAGTCTCATGATGTCTTTGTCAAAACTACAAAGTGCCGAATGATCCAGACTTTGAAAAGTTGCCCTGAACTCCTTGTGTGAACTGGTGTTTTACTTGGGATGAACTGGTTATTCTGCATCTGGCCCAGTTTGGGTCCGTTTCTCCTTTTACCTCCAGCTCAGGCAGCTTGTTCTCTGGCTCTTGGAGCCTCCCTGCTCCTGCTTGTCCATGTTTGTCCAGTCACCTACCAGAACACTGAGAAACTCTAGTGTGCATGTCGGTACCATATGCTGTGTTCTGTTACTTGAACATGATATTTTGCCTTTGGATCTTCTCTTCTCCTTGTGTCACCCTCCCGACTTTCTGCGTGTTTTTGATAACAACCCTTCAACTTTGAGTCAGACACTAACCTCTTCCCTCCACCCAGAAGCTTTCACGACCCACAGAAACTTTTCCAAAACCAAAACAAGGACTCGAGTCTCTTTGCACATGAAAAAAAAAAAAAAACGAAGGGAGAAGGTGGCTTTCCTAGAGGAGGACAGGAGTAAACCAGGAAATGAATGAGAAAAAAGGAGATTTGTGATGTGAATGATGTTTTCTGAGTGGTCTATCAGCGAAGCCTCGTCGCACAGAGGAGGAAGAGGAGGAGGAGGAAGAGGAGGGGGAAGTTCTGGGCAAGACAGAAAAGTGTGGTGATGTGTTGGAGGAGGACAGAAAAAAAGAAGCAGATTTCCCTTCTTCATGTAAGAATGTGATCTGTGTGTACTGCTGTCCCTCACCTTGTGTTTGTTGTTGTGTATCAGTGTGACTTTTCTTTTACTTCCTGTTTGGTTTTTGTGCCTTTTCTCTTTTTGTCTTCTCTGTCTGTTCCATGTTTGGTTCAAACAGTTTGATCCAAATGTTTCCTTCAGCTTGTTCCTTCCCACATCTGGGCAAACACACACTCACCACCAATAAATCCAGTCAGTGGAGATCTGTGGATCGCTGCTAACCCTGTCTGTCTGACGGCTCCCAAAAAAACCTGAATTGAAATGCTTTAAAACGGAAAAGCTTTTGATTTCTTTTATTTTTGTTGTATTTAAGCCAGGCTCCTGGAGACACCAAGTCAGAGGCTTCAGCCCGGATCTTGTCTATCTGATCATTTTACTGTTTGATTCTGATCTAAACTTCCACCAACCGCCTCCACGATGCCTCCTGCTAGTGAAACGTGTGTGTGTGTGTGTTACACAGACAGAGGGAAGCATTGTGTGTTTGTAGTGCATGATGCTGCTAAGTGAGCTTTGTGATGACACGTTTCTTTTTGCTGTGGTGAATATTTGACCTTTTTCTTTTCTTTTGGTTAACTTTCCATCTCTACAAACAACAACTTCATACTAAACACTTCTGGAAAACAGATGAGGTCTGCCTTTGTTTGCAGTTTTTATGTTCGTTTCAAACAGAAGATTGTTTTGTACTGTGAGCTGCAGTAAAGTCCAAATATCTCCATTTGATTTCTACGAACCTCCCAACGGCCTCTTTGCCTTCAGCATCTTCAGCCAGTTTTCATGGTGACATTCTGGTTTCTACTTAGTTTCAGGATTTAGACTAAAACCTGCTAAAACTAGATCTGGACATGCAGAAAAATGTTTCCTCCGATGCCAAATTGAGTCTGATTTCAGTCGTTTCTATGCAAACTGTGTGGGCTCCTACAGCTGCTCCAGTCTCATCTATGTAACCATCATACTGAATCAGTCGGAAGAGCTGCAGCTGTAGTTTCTTACCCTAAAGAGGTGAGTTTTATTAGCAGAAGCACGTCTTCTCTAAGAGCGGGTTTCTGTAAATGGAGCGGCTGCTGATGCTGCCTTCTGCATCATCGCCCCTCATGAAGCTCCAGAGGAAGTCTAGAGGAAATCAAAGATGGAGAAAACAAGCAGATCAGGCACTCAAACACTTCAGAACAGACTTGTTTTCCACTGTCCTGTCTGCAGTGGGAGGAGTACCAACAAAGAGGAGATACTCTCCTGTTCCACATTACCAGATCAGCCTCTGTAGCCACTCACAGCAGCGGTACTCATCCAGTTTACCCACACAGAAACCATGCACTTTGAACCCAGAGGAGTTTTTCTTAACTTAAAAAGCCAGAATGGAATAAGTTTAAAACAATAATACAACAATTCTGTCCAGATTTGATGCTTTTGGCAAAAAGGCCCACATAGAAGTGGTTAATGGATGCCAGTCCTTCAACAGAGGAAATGAGAACACAAGCTCTCTGTGATGGTGGCTAAACTAATTGTTAGTTTTGCTCGTTGTTTCTGCTGAAATCTGCTGACTCTCAGTGGCTTTGATCAGGACACGGCTGCACCAGCTGTTCATCAGCTTCAGGTGTTCAGTTTAGATCCAGCGTGCTGATAAAACATCACCAACAGCTTCAGTCCTGGTCCTGGAGGGCCGGTATCCAGCATGTTTTAGATGTTTCCCTGCTTTAACACACCCTGTTTTTAATCAGCAGGTGACTAACCGGCCTTTGCAGAGCCTCGTGCTGCTGAACAGGTGATTCAACCTCTGTTGGAGCAGAGGAACATCTAAAACCTGCTGGATACCAGCCCTCCAGGACCAGGATGAGAACCCCTGGCTTAGATAGACACATACCGTAGTTTTATATATTAGAATAAGCTCTAGAGATTATCACAGGTGTTCATGAAGCACATTATCCTGACGGGTAGATCAGACTAGTGCAGAGCTCAAGCCCTTCACAAAATAAACGTGACCACATATTCCACGAAGCGAGTTAATCCCAAAAACCAGACTGTCTCTGAAAATCCCTGTTTAACTTCCCCAAATTCAGTTCTATAAACGTGGATAGCCTGAAGCCCCTCCCATTCACCATGGCAACACGTGCTGGAGAACAAACCTGCTCCGTGGCAGGCTAGCAGCTAGGCTTACTGAAGCTTGGTGAATTTGATTGGACGAGGCATGTTACGGCCCATTTTTCTTGCCAGTGGCTGGCAAGTGGTGAATTAGCGCCACCGCTGGCCCACAGCGGTAGCAGCAGCTGCAGCTTTGTTTTTGATGGCTATATTATTAATAAATGTGGAGTTTAAACTTTTAAAATTGAGTTCTAATTTTAATATAAAAGTTTAATCTTCATTTGCAGCAGGAGCGTTTCATTCCACTGATGTTGCTCCTGATGTCAGCATTATTAATATATATCAGCTTCTGTCTGGGATGGACCCATATAATCAATGTGTATTTGTGACAAATGGTTTACAGAGTTAACTTTAGGGTCACATGACCGCCATCTTCTTAAAACTCACAGCTGCTCAGCAAAAACAAAGTCCTCCAGTCTAAAAACATCCAGACTCTGGAACCGAACATAAAAACGACACATAAATGATGAAAACTCAAATAAAATATGTGGAGAAACAGAGCTGATGCGGACTTCTGGCATTGCCATGGAAACATGTAAACGCTGAGCGTTCTAACTAAATAGCGCCAGATACATGGCTTTAATCAAGCAGCTGGTGGTCTCTATTTTAGTTCTGATATCTTTGTAGTCCTCATAGGCATGAATGGATAATTCTTGCTCCGCCTGGGAGAAGAACGAGGTACCTTCCTTTCCTTCCATTCTCATTTATCTAGCATCGATTAACAGGGGCTGCCTGTAAACACGCGTGAGCCTCGCACGTCACTCCTCGCATGAATTAGAGAGGATTGAATCCACCTGTGCATCGTTCGTGAAACCAATCAGGGATTTATCAGGAAAGCCTCGACGTTCTAAACTCGCTTTGTGGAATACCCCCCAGGACTGTCGCTGGTTAGAGGAGGCAAACACAAATGGCTCCATCAGCCAGAATTTTATTCTTCCTGCTTTTAGCTTGTTACCATTACGGCTAAATAATTCGGTGGAAATCATTTTCAAAGCAAATGTGATTTGTGTAGATCTTCTAAAGACAGCGGGGTTCCTTTGGGACCCAAAATGCTGAAACTTATGAAGGAGGACCAACAGAAACAGGAACAGCTGGTGCTCCCGACTCCACAACTGTGAGAAAAGAAACAAACAGCAAAGAAACCTTCTTTTACCCACCTTCATCACGCCACTGATGATCTGCACCAGACCAGGATGTCATTCAACCCAACAACCAATCAGGTTCACAAACAAACAAAAACAGCTCAATGCCTTAATTTGGTCTTCATCAGGACATGCTGTAGTCTACGTCATGGTCTGGTGTCTTAAACATGTTCCTTATTTACTTCAGGTTCTTACTAAATCTGTTTATTCGTTCCCTTGCAGTTCTGAGCTTCTAACTTGCTTCCCAGTGGAGAAGAACCCCTAAACTCTGCTGCTTAACTTCCACCAAACGTTTGCAGAGCAGAACCTAAACAGAAGAGACCGACTCACTCCGACTGAACGTTCTTCATTCCCCAACCAACCAGGATGAAAAAAAAAACACTCAGCATGAAGCCATTGTGAGGAGCTGACTGGATGAGAAGATTCAGACACCAACAAAGCTGAGACATGAAGCACCATCATCATAACTGCTGGTTTACAGTAAAAGATCCCTGGATGCACCACTGGTGGGGACGTGTCCTGCTGGTGCTGATGTGTCCTTTTCCACCAAAGAAGATTCAGCGTTTCTGCCTGTAAACTTCTGCTGAGCCCCAGCAGGATGAAGCCGGTCACACATATCAGAAATACGAGCCATAAATCATGTGACTGAAGCCTGCTCATTAACTATCCTCCAGGGTTCAGGACGGCGAACACTCAGCTGATCACTCACAACGCCCATTGACAACTCCTACTTCCTTCAACCTACCAGGCAGACACATGAAGGACAGACACATTGTAGACAGACACATTGCAGACAGACACATGGCGGACAGAGACATAGTGGACAGACAATGAAGGACAGACACATGGTGGACAGAGACATAGTGGACAGACACATGGTAGACAGACACATGGTGGACAGACACATGGTAGACAGACACATGGTGGACAGACACATGGTAGATAAACACATGGTGGACAGAGACATAGTGGACAGACACATGGTAGACAGACACATGGTGGACAGACACATCGTGGACAGACACATAGTAGACACATGGTAGACAGACACATGGTAGACAGACACATGGTAGACACATGGTAGACAGACACATGGTGGACAAACACATGGTAGACAGACACATGGTAGACACATGGTAGACACATGGTAAACAGACACATGGTGGACAGACACATGGTGGACAAACACATGGTAGACAGACACATGGTAGACACATGGTAGACAGACACATGGTGGACAGACACATGGTAAACAGACACATGGTGGACAAACCTGGTGGACAGACACATGGTGGACAAATACTTGGTGGACAGACACTTGGTGGACAGACACATGGTAGACAGACACATGGTGGACAGACACATGGTAGACAGACACATGGTAGACAGACACAGGGTGGACAGACACATGGTGGACAAACACATGGTAAACAGACACATGGTAGACAGACACAGGGNATGTTACACCCCTGAAAACAGGGGAGAAAGAATCACGAGAGTGATTTTAGGTTGCTTCACTCATGCAGTGGTTTAATGCAATCAGAAATTAACAATATTTTACATTCCATGCTGCTTAATATGTTACTTCATGTCACACAGTGGAAGGATCGAATTATTAACTCAAAATTAGACAGAATTTATGAATATATTCTTTCTGTACTAATAAAACGAGTAGCGTTTCCAGAACCTACTGTTAGCTAAACGGCTATCACGTAGCATGCAACTGAAACACCAAAACGCGGTCTAACTACTCATAAAACTACCGTGAAATACTTCTTTGAGTCACAAAACATCAACGGTTCGTCCATATAACATCTTACAAACATACAGGTTACAAATGAATATTATTCCCATCACATTACCTGAAAACAGGGGAGAAAGAATCACGAGAGTGATTTTAGGTTGCTTCACTCATGCAGTGGTTTAATGCAATGAGGAGCGCGTGAGTCTCCCCCTAGTGGAAGATGAAGCCACTACCAGTCGATCTCAGAAAAGGCTTACTAATTGATTACCGATGCACAATTCTTTTGACTAAAATGAACCAAACATGAATTTAACAGAAAATATTATCTTTTTAACAGTTTTCTTAATGTATTTACATTGTTTTCCTAGTTTATGTGAACTACTATGAATTAATATTCACTCTTTACATTAAATCAACTTATGAATTAACAGTCAGTCTCTTTGGGGCTGTACAGAGGGGTATCCAAGCAATCTTTCAGCCTATAACACTCGCACAAATTTCAGGCGTCTTTGATATTTTGCTCATCCCTCGTGGGGTTATCGCACTGTTGAAGCAGCGCTGTGACCCAAAAAGTACTACAACCGCTCAAAGCACATGAGTCAACATGGCTGGCCAGCTATTTTTGTTTCAACACACGTAGTTTCTTTTTACTTTTACACTTTTCTCTGCACATAATGACAACGATTGTTTAGAAAGCATGTTTGTCATGCTTATGTTATGACAACAGACATATTTAACAACACAATAGCTTCTGGGTCGTCTGGGTTTTCTGACTTGAAGGTCCGACGTGTTGCTACCAGACGTAGAGTCAGGTTGTATCCGAGTACTTGGTCGTATAGTGTGAGAACCTGACTTGTGAGATCTGCGAGGAAGTCGTACAGTTTGAGATGGAGCTGAATGCTACGAGTAAAAAAGTCGTACAGTGTCCGTCCAGCCGTAGGGTTTGGGTCATTCATCCCCTCTTTGGTCCTTTCTTTTGACCATGTTCCTCTTCCCTTTATAAGATCTCTCTCTCTCTCTCTCTC
>SSNS01000003.1:4403035-4471337 GCA_006937985.1 Aphyosemion australe | reverse complement strand
ACATGGTGGACAAATACTTGGTGGACAGACACTTGGTGGACAGACACATGGTAGACAGACACATGGTGGACAGACACATGGTAGACAGACACATGGTAGACAGACACAGGGTGGACAGACACATGGTGGACAAACACATGGTAAACAGACACATGGTAGACAGACACAGGGTGGACAGACACATGGTGGACAGACACATGGTGGGCAGACACATGGTGGACAAATACTTGGGGGACAGACACATGGTAAACAGACACATGGTGGACAGACACATGGTAGACACATGGTGGACAGACACATGGTAGACACATGGTGGACAGACACATGGTGGACAGACACATGGTGGACAGACACATGGTGGACAAATACTTGGTGGACAGACACATGGTAGACACATGGTAGACAGACACATGGTGGACAGACACATGGTAGACAGACACATGGTGGACAGACACATGGTAGACACATGGTGGACAGACACATGGTGGACAGACACATGGTAGACAGACACATGGTGGACAAATACTTGGTAAAGACACATGGTGGACAGACACATGGTGGACAGACATATGGTGGACACATGGTGGACAGACACATGGTGGACAGACACATGGTAGACACATGGTGGACAGACACATGGTGGACAAATACTTGGTAAACAGACACATGGTAGACAGACACATGGTGGACAGACACATGGTAGACACATGGTAGACAGACACAGGGTGGACAGACACATGTTAGACAGACACATGGTGGACAAACACATGGTAAACAGACACATGGTGGACAGACACATGGTAGACACATGGTGGACAGACATATGGTGGACAGACACATGGTGGACAAATACTTGGTAAACAGACACATGGTAGACAGACACAGGGTGAACAGACACATGGTAGACAGACACATGGTAAACAGACACATGGTGGACAAACACATGGTAAACAGACACATGGTAGACAGACACATGGTGGACAGACACATGGTAGACACATGGTGGATAGACACATGGTAGACAGACACATGGTAGACAGACACATGGTGGACAGACACATGGTAGACAGACACATGGTGGACAAACACATGGTAGACAGACACATGGTGGACAGACACATGGTAGATAAACACATGGTAGACAGACACATGGTGGACAGACACATGGTAGACAGACACATGGTGGACAAACACATGGTAGACAGACACATGGTGGACAGACACATGGTAGATAAACACATGGTAGACAGACACATGGTAGACAGACACATGGTAGATAGACACATGGTAGACAGACACATGGTAGACAGACACATGGTGGACAGACACATGGTAGATAAACACATGGTAGACAGACACATGGTGGACAGACACATGGTAGACAGACACATGGTAGACACATGGTGGACAAACACATGGTTGACAGACACATGGTAGACAGACACATGGTGGACAGACACATGGTAGATAGACACATGGTGGACAGACACATGGTAGACAGACACAGGGTGGACAGACATGGTAGACAGACACCTGGTGGACAGACACATGGTAGATAGACACATGGTGGACCTGAAGATGTTTGAGTCTTTGATGTCTTTAGAGCTCCTCCTCCATCCAGCTCCTTCTCCTTAACTGACGATAGTTTGGCATGCATTGCCCCGCCCCCTCCCAACCCTCTCTCGAGGTGAGTCACATACCGTTTCTCCGTGGGTAGATTGGACCTAACTGAAGATCCCCACTGCTGTGGGAGGATGGAGTTAAGAAGAGAAAACAGCATCTTCCAGATGGAAATGGCAATAACTTTGTTTACCAGCATGAATATTTTGCATGACTTCTGCAAGCCACTCGGTTCTCCTCCATGAATAACAGGGCTACAAATCAGCAGCTGACAGAAAAAAGAGAAAACAAAAGTTCATGTTTAAAAAAGAAATCCTCTATCTTTCACTAAAAGGATCAAAAGTCCTTTATTTTTTTTCTTTTTTCATAAATCTTGTGGTTCCTCTTTCAAACTCTGAGACTTCTCACCTGGAGGCACTGCATCTTCTACCTGCTCATCTTCTCTTCCTTCTCGTAGCCTTCATTGACCCTTTGACCTCTAAAGGCAGCTGTGTTTGTCCCAGCCTCTGAATGCAACTAAACTGTGATGTCACTGATTCTGTGGATTTGAACTGGATCTCACTGCTGTCCCTTTACTCTGACCTTTCTGTTTGACCTTGGCATCCAAGGTGTCACTACATCCTTATGGATCATCAGGTCATGTGGGGTTACCGTGGAAACAGGGGGAGGTGTGAGTACTGACAGGTAAACAAGAGCTGCCTCACCATCCGGGACTCTGATTCAGCGAACGCTGACATGTCTCTGATTTTATTATCTCAGAAAAAGTAAATTTGGGAGGGTTGAATAAGATTGTCTTTGGGGTTAAAATTCATCTATAACTTCAGTTTAATCTGACATTATGAACTCTGAAAGCAAAAACAGACAAAACTCCCAGTTTGAAAATATACCAGAAACCAGCTAGACACTAAAAACACACCTGGTTTCTATTTTATTTCAAATATTGCATGAAGGGCCTCTCTGACATCCGTTTGATTTTTAGAAAACTCAGCTCAATCTGAGTGGTTACAATCTGCTACCTAAAAAAAAACTCTGGAGATCAAAACTCTAAATTATTATTATTATTATTATTATTATTATTATTATTATTATTATTATTATTATTATTATTATTATTATCTGATTCAGTTAAATGATCCACTCCAAAACAAAAGAGGACCTTGTTTGGTTTGTTTTGATCCTAAACTAAATCTGTAAATAGTTAATCTGTACTTTACTCCATGATTCCAGCTTTATTCCTCAGCATGTTTACATATTTTGCTAATCAGCTTCTTTGATGTTTTGGAAAATCAGAGAAAATACCAAGTGAATAAAGATGTCGTCCTTCAGCTGTCTGTGAGACACGGACCGTCCATGTCAGGCTGCAGGAAGTGAAACTGTGAGGAAAATTGAGAATTAAGGTCCCGGATTTGACTCCAACAAGGAGGTGGGCTGGTCAAACGACTGACTAGATTACTAGATTGTATTAGTAGATTAAGATTATATTATTAATATTATTATTAGATTAACAGATTATATTTTAGATTAACGGATGATATCCGTGCTGATGTCTGAAGAGGAGCTCCTGAGTGCTGGAGGCAGTCATCTTTACTCTGCACCTCTTGGCTCTACCACCTGGTTTAAGGTGTAGGTGCACACTAACATGAGTGAAAGTTAGACCACTAGACCTTAGATGGATTTAGGTTGAAAAATAAGCAAAAACAGCAATTCATATATTAGAATAAACAAAAATAAGTTTTGGTGTTTCTTCATGTGCTGCAATGCCAACTGAGCCCAGCAGGAACAGCTGTGGTACAACTTTGCTTTGGCGATATATATATATATATATATATATGTATATATATATATATATATATATATATATATATATATATATATATATATATATATATATATATATATATATATATATATATATATATATATATATATATTTGGTCCAACATATGTATAAGTCCAACAGAGGACATGGCTTTCTCAGGAATAATCAGTGTCAAAACTCCGAGGAGCAGTGGTGTTACAGCGTCCTGCTGCTGTGTGTGTTATTGATAGTTCATCTGGATCTGTCCAGCTCTACTTGAAGCCTGAACTAGGTTTTTCAGTCTAATCTCTGGTGGCCCCTGCACCGGTGTGAACACGTCCTCTCCCTGGTACTGTATGAGATTATGGTTCTGCTGTTAAATGTCAGAACCATCCCAAGTCTTCCTGTCAACAGCTAGAGGATCCCTCCAGGTACTGTAGCACTTTGTAGTTGAACTTCTGTCAGAGTTGTTACTGTTGCTGCGTTATTTGCTTCAGCATTATTTGTTTGGTAAACATATATATTTTGTACTTTTAACACTGTCATTCTGATGAACTGTGAACCATGAAGACAAAAAGAATGCATCTCTAAATGCTTTTGATTAGAGGCATGCAGTGAACATAAAGAGAGTCTATGCACGTACCAAGTTGGGCTCCTTCATGTCATTATTTCACTGATTATATGTATATGTGGGGGTGGGGGGTTCCTGTCACATCCATCCATCCATGGTGAGAGCTGGTGTTCAGGGTGACCGTCTCTCTATAAACAACCACCAATCATAAATCTAGTAAACAGGAAACTGAGGTTTGGGGCCACTTTTCTTTTTCTCTGGTTTTAAAACCCAGAAGGAGTTGAGCCCCAGCTCCTGAAGCGCAGTAAGACCTTGTGTTTCTGCTCACATCCACCAGGTTTGGTTTGTCTTTGCACCATCCTGAGACAGATGAACCATAATAACATGTCAGCAGGGCCAAAGGCTTCTCTTTCCTCTGGTTTGTTTAATGTGTAAAAAATAGAAAACCATGTTTAGCATGCTGGGCTGAATTAGCTGAACTATGCAACTTTTATCCCTGAGCTAACCGTTATGCTAAAATGATCAGAATGGTTTCAGACCAGCTACTCATGTGGGTTATTTTGGATAATCTGGTTTATAATCCTGGACATGCACACTGCCCAGCATTATGGGTCCAGTTCCTGTTTCATAGACTTCATTCTTCCTTTTTTACATTATGATTTTAAAACAATTTTTCCTGTTGACTTGTTTGTTTCATTCCGTTCAGTTCCATTTTATTTACAGGGTAAAGGTAACCCATCACTCATCTGTTTTTCTTTTTAAACGTCATCGTCTTGGCGTTCCTCCTCTCCTCTGCAGCGGATCCTCAGGTTCGTCGTGAAGTTGGTTTGTTTACAGGACAGAAGAGAAAAGAGCTCACTGGGACAGAACCAGAAAGTCCAGAATTACACGTCACTTTAATACCTGTGTATGTTTTGATTTGCAAAAGGCTCGAAGACTCAAACAAACATAGCGATTCCTGTTTTAATTTGCATTAGCAGCCGTGGTGAGCTGCGCTGTTTGATGTTTCTGTTGAGTTTATGGAGTCAGAAGCTGGTTCTGGACTGACTGTTGCAACTCTAGAAAGAGAAAACTAAAAAAATAATAAATAAATACAAATAAAAAATAATGCAACTGTACAATAAATGATGTAAGTTGAATGTCTAATATATTATTTTACTTTTTCATTTTTGAAACATGTAAAAAAAATATGTAGAGCAAATAAGAATCTGTTTAAATATTTTAAAAAAGTTCTTCTGTAAAAAATGATTGACTGTGTATGCTGACTGACCACCTACCCCTTTAATAGATAAGGTGTATAAAAAACATGAACAATATGAAAAAATATTGGGGCAAAGCAAACAATTTCAATTAAATGAGAATTGATCACACTCTAAATAAAACATTACAAGTTTAAGCCCATTTTTTATTTCTGTCCTGTGCCTTTTTATTATTGTTGTTTCATAATTTTTGCCATGTTTTTCTCATTCATTCAGCGTTTGTTTAGTCCTTTATGTGTGTCCTCACTTACTCTCATTAGATGTGTAGTATTCCTGCTGAACATGTCACCAGGTGGCGCTATAGGGCTGTCAGAGCAGAGGAGGGTGGAGGATGGCAGGAATTATTGTGTGAAGAAACTAAACAGAGTTAAAGGTACAATATGTAAGAATGAAGTAAGAATGACATCCTGTGGTCAAATGTGGGTACTACAGCCTATTTTTCTAAACAAAAAGACACTCTGTGAGTTTCATGGCTGTTGCCAGTTACGGATCAGCACCAGATGATTCTAGATGACACACGAAGACGAGTCGTACACAGTAAGTTAACCCTTTAAGCGCTATAGTTGCAATATTGCGATAAGCATCATTGCTGAGTTTAACGAGCCACAGCTGCAAATATGAAACCTCGTGAAGTTACTACTCTAAACCAGAACATAGTGGAAAGGTGCAACTTCAATCTGAGCAACACTTTTGGGTGTGTTTATATTGAAATTTTCGGAGTTTATAGAGTTTGAAAACCGCCTCCCGATGGGGAGAAGAGGAGAGGGAGGAACAAGCGGAGCACACAGAGGGCGAATATTAGAGAGGAAAAACTTACAATTCTGGCAGGTCTGTTCATTGTTGACAAAGTTCTTTGTCTGGTAATGGTTGACTCTGATTCTGAAGAGAAATTTCACCCTCTGATGAAGATATTCACTCGTCCAGTGAGAGAGAAAGTGACGCTGCTGCAGTGAGTCTGTGCTTCATGAGAGTAATCAGGCTGCACACACATGATCCGAGGCTTATTTCTCCATGTTCGGGACAAGCTGGGTTTAGAAAGGATGGTAAAAACACACTAATGGTGACAGACGTAGCGGGAATATCAAATAAAGCCGCAAATAGCGGCAGCTGCAGCGGGAATATCAAATAAAGCCGCAAATAGCGGCAGCTGTGGTAAACCTGAAACTGAAAGTAAACCTGAAACTGAAAGTAAACCTGAAACTGAAAGTAAACGTGCGTATTCCAAACATCTATGGTCCCCACCTTGGATCCAATAATTATTACAATCAAGGGAAGGTCGACCCTGAAGCTGTACTATACAAGCCCAAAAACCTGACAAATGGCTATAAAGCGTTTGTCTTGAGTGAGGCTAATATAAATATAATATAAAAAAAATAAAAAAATGAAATAAAATTTTTAAAAGAATTTCATATATGTATATATAAATTAAAAATATAAAAAATATAATGAAATTTTAAAGATAACATGTAAAAATAGGACAGAACATCTGTAAAAATTATACGTTCCAATATGGCTGCCGGATGACGTCATGATATGCAAATTAGATCAGTGATTTTGCTTCCAACACAAACTTTGGGTCCTACTGAAAACTTTTCTCATTTACAGTTCACCTTTATCTCTAACCATTTTCAAGCTACAACCTTTTGAAATAGTCATGTCAAAGTTGAATATGTTTTGGAAAAAAATCTGGCGCCTAAAGGGTTAATAAGTATATAAATACATTGTCATGTCTGGTGTTAGCACTCTTGGGTGTTTTATGGTACGAAGCACTACAAGTATTACAGTAGTTTGTCTCAGGCATAAGAGGAGTTTGACGTCTTGCTGTTATAATTTTGAACGACTCATTAACCTCTTGAACCCGACAAACCCGGTACCGGGTCCGGAAATTACTTCCGGTTACAAAATCATTCCAAAAACATGCAGGAAGAAAAACGCCATAATTAACTCATTCACTTCACACATACATTTCATTGTAATATCGAGTTGGGCAGCACTTTACAATAAGGGTCCCTTTATTAACATTACTTAGTGCATTATTAAGCATTAATAAACTATTAAGTAAAGTTTTAATGTTAATATTACCCCCCAGCCATTTATCCTAACCTCAAGGACACTTAATAGTTAACAGTTAATAAAGGGATCTTTTGTTTATTAATGTTTAATAATGCACTAAGTATCGTTAATAAAGGGACCCTTATTGTAGTGTTACCTTGACTTGTTAATAGAAGGAGTAGCTTGAGATATTTTTAGAGCTGACTATTTGCTTCTAATTTACTGTTAGCATCGTTAGCTCAATGTTAGCCTTTAACTCTGGAGCTTTTTGCCTGTTGGTGTCAAATTACAAAAGCTGGTGCTACAGCGTTAGCTCGGCACAGATTCAGCAACCTCACAAACTCACTGAGAGGAAACAGTAATTACGTCTACGCTTTTGTTTTTTTATTTGAAAGGAGAAAAACTGACAACCCCCCCAGCCGGCTGAGGAGAAAATCAGTTTCAATGTAACCTTCCTAACATGATCGGGACATTAAACTGTTTAGTGAATATTTCTCTGTAAAATTCTTACATATTGTTCCTTTAACATCAATAATATGGAACAGTTGCTAAATAGGCTAAATAAACTAAACTGCAGCAATATTAACACAAATGCTGATATAAAAATGTCCTCATGGAGGGTGAATCACCTCAGCTCCCCTTGCTTCCACTTGGATGGTTGCCCCTCCACCTCAAGCTCCTCCTGTACCAGACGTCTGGGAGCTCCAGGGTTCTTTATAGTGACTCAGCTGTTTGTAGACCTTCTCTCTTCTGGAATGAGATCTTTCAGGTTGTTCCTGGGATCTGTTGGAGACCTGAATGGGACCTTCACATCTATCACCTCTGTCTTGTTCTGCAGTTCATCGACCAAAGCGATGATTGGTTTTCCATTACTTGTTTTTTAGTGTGGATCCGAGCACATCTTCCAGTTTGGTAGAATATCAAAAAGGTAAGATTACTAGAAGCATAAATAACCCAGTGAAGTGATTGGCTGTTTAGGTGCTTTCTCCAGGAGTGAAACTAGAGCGTCATGGAGGAAATTCACTGTTTAATGAGACAGCTGGTGAAAATGATGAGTAAATCAGTCAGATTGCATGTAGGCACACACAGTTAAGCAAAGCTGACACATTTATAGTAAATATATGATTTACTTTTTGGATTTTTCTTCTCCCTTCAAGTCAGGGAGGGCGGCGCCCCAGCGCCCACTTCAGCAAAAAAATGACCACTGAGCCAGTGAACACATGGTCCTGCCCTGTACAGTGTAAAAGTTACACTGATATCAGTGTTAAATATTCAGAGTCAATTTTACACTCATTAGAGTTTAATTCAGTTATGGAGTAAACCTTCTTTAACTCACAGTTGTTAAAACACTTTGACTCCATAAGATAAGTAACACTCAAAGTGTTATTTAAATATGACACTGGTTTTTTTTAAATGCTATTCTAAATCAACACTAACTGTTACTGAAATTTTAACTCTTAACAGTGTTAATATTATGGCAGCTGTCCTGCCAGGAAGCTAACAGCCACGCTAACTTGTGCCTCATACACCACATGACTTCAGACAGCCAATGAGAGCAGAACACAAGGAGTTGAATCCAGGAAATTGATGTGGTCCCATTCATGTGACCGACCTCACTTATGGTGCCAACATGACAACAAATAACACCACTATAGCAACAGTGAACGAATGGAAGTGAAGCAGTAACTAAGACCAACCCCCCCCCATCCAAAATAAACATGCATAAACACCCAAAAATAGAACAAACTAACCAACAACATGAATACCCACAATGCACCTCATCCAGCTACTAAAATGGGCGGGGTCATTACTTTTTACACTGTTTTGAAGTAATTTTTCATCAACACTGAATTATAGAGTACTAGTAACTCCAAAAGAGTGAATTTTCTTTAACACTTGACAGGTTACACTATGAAGAGTTTCAACTCTGAATATTAACACCAACACTGCAGGACAAAGGGAGGTATTTTACACTCACTTTCATTGAACTGACTCTGACAGAGTTATTTAACCCTTGGGATTTTACTGTGTGCCTGGTTTGCTGTGGTGCTGCTTTAGTTTATAGTTTAATTCACAGATGCGCTGTCAAGTGTGACACAATTAGTGCACCATAGGGGCAATGGTGGCAGAGGAGTTAGGTGACCTCCTTGCAATCGGAAGGTTGCAGGTTCGCGATCCGCTCAGTCTGTTGCTGTCAGTTGTGTCCTGCCTGCTGGTGGTGGTCGGAGGGACTGGTGGCACCTCCATCAGTGCGCCCCAGGGCAGCTGTAGCTACAATGTAGCTCATCCCCACCTGTGTGAGATTGGGTGGATGATTGATTGGATTGTGATGCGCCTTGAGGGGTTGTAGAACCCTAAGAAGGCGCTATACAAATACAGGCCATTTACCAAAGTAAAAAATTAAAAACATTAAAATAAATGATAGGTTTGCTGTGGATAGAAATCTCGTCTTCATCAGAACCTTCAAATACCCACAAGACCGCTGGTTCACAACACAGATGTAATTTTTATTCTCAGTTCAGAGACGGGGGGCTGATTGTTGGTGTTGGTGTGTGCGAATTAAACATTTTACCATCTCACCATCTCCAAAATGTGCTTATGCCAGGTCCAAGGTTTGCTTACAGTCGCCTCATTTTTCTATTAAGTTTTTCTTTATAAATTAGTTTGTGTGGAAATTCACTTACACGGTTTTCAGACCTTGTTTTGTGCGTCAGCAGCTTTCTAAATGAGGCCCCTGCTCATTTATCATTCTCATTGTGGAAGGAACTTTGTGAGGCATGTCAGTATGGAACATCAGCTGATTGGGTCCATGACAGGGAGGCAAAGGGGGTCACACACTGTAAAAAATAAAGTTGCAAAAACTTAAAAACTCAAGGCAACCCACTGCATTTATGTTTTTAGGTTCTGATGGATAACTTCAAATTTTAAGTTTAGGAGAAAAGTTGCTCCAACTAATATTTTTGTGTTTACAAAATGAATCAAAATGGTGCTTTTTCTGAACTCATTCCATTGTTTTAGCAAAGTATTTCCTAAAGATTCATTTTGTAAACACAACTTTCTCCTAAACTTAAAATTTGAAGTTATCCATCAGAACCTAAAACATAAATGCAGTTGGTTGCCTTGAGTTTTTAAGTTTTCACCTTTTTTTTTTTTACAGTGCACTTGGTATGGTGTACCTAATAAAGCGTTGGGAGAGTACACACACCATGACCCACATGTGGTGTAATATTTCTAGCTGGTTGTGGGTTACAGGAGCAGCAGGTTTTATGGCGTTCGCTCCTGACTGGAGATGGTGAGCAGCTGAAACATGCACAAGGTCAGATTCAGACGGGGATTTGCTTCATTTGCACCAAACCCACACAAGGACAGAGACAACTTCGGTTCATCAGGACTCAACTTTATTCTGACCTTCTCCAGAATGTAACACAAATATGTTCAAGAGCCAGAAGTTCTCATGTTTCTGTAATCTGGGCTTCACAGAGCCACAAGAACCAGGCTTTAACCCACAACCCCTTCAGAAAGTATACCATTATCAACATTTGGCAATAAAAGTCATTCTGCTATAAGCTGTTTTTCATAAGGAAACAGGAAGAATGTCCTATACCAGTGCCCTACTGGGCTGATGCTGGGGGGCTCAGGATTGTTATTTCCTCCCATCAGTCTGGTTGTAGGACGATGAGGACAGACACGTTCTCATGTGTGGAAATGCTTTCATGGTTGCTGATGGGACTTGTTCCTCTCTAAATCTTCCACGTCCATGAAGCTAGTTTAATTCTCACCAGGAGCTGTTCTAAGGGGATACGCTCACTGGTCAGGTTTGAGCTCGTCTCAGAAACACTTCTATTCTGTTACAAATGAAACATCAGCAGTTGGGTTATTAATCATATTCTAGAGGTGCAGCCCAACATTCACACCTTCTGCCCATTTCTATGATTTTAGCTAAGCTGTGAAGAATAAAGTTTCACTCTCATTTAAATAGATTTTACATAGATAAACTGTTTATTTATATGCCAGGTTTAAAAATTCTGTTTTATTGCCTCGTAACCTTTTATTCACACTAACAATGTTAACCGTAAGGAGTGGTCCTCTGGACCCTCAGGGAAACCAGTTAACACATCATCATTCTGCTGGAGTGGAATCGGACCACGGCGCTGAAACAAGAACTCGACCGACATTAGCTCCTTGTGTTGGGTTTGAGACGGGACCTTCGTTTGGTGAAGCATCAGATGAGCTGAAGGACAGCTGGAAGGTAAATATTCAGACTGCAGCATCCCAGGTGTGTGTGTGTGTGTGTGAACTCTAAATTCATGTATTTTCCTCCTTAAAGAAAACAGCTGCTGATTAACAAGGAAATATGTTCAGACAGGAGAGAGGATCAGCTGTTCACTTAGAATAGAGCACATCTACGGGGTCGGGCTATCAGCAGCGTACACGCACAAACAAACACAGGGTTTCTCTCGTTATCCCTCTACACATCATCTGTTCCTAAGGTCTGGGTGGGACCGGGTCTGAGGGTGTGAGGTTCTGGGTGGGACCTGGTCTGGGGGTGTGTGGTTCTGGGTGGAACCGGGTCTGGGGGTGTGAGGTTCTGGGTGGGACCGGGTCTGGGGGTGTGAGGTTCTGGGTGGGACCGGGTCTGAGGTTCTGAGTGGGACCGGGTCTGAGGTTCTGGGTGGGACCGGGTCTGGAGGTGTGAGGTTCTGGGTGGGACCGGGTCTGGAGGTGTGAGGTTCTGGGTGGGACCGGGTCTGGGGGTGTGAGGTTCTGGGTGGGACCGGGTCTGAGGTTCTGGGTGGGACCGGGTCTGGGGGTGTGAGGTTTTGGGTGGGACCGGGTCTGGAGGTGTGAGGTTCTGGGTGGGACCGGGTCTGGGGGTGTGATGTTCTGGGTGGGACTGGGTCTGGGGGTGTGGCTACAGACTGAAAACAGCCGTGAGGCTAGAGTGACAATAGGAAAAGAACCAACAGGAGGATAAATGTGAATGAAAGCTGGACTCATCACCTGGAAAAGCAGTTTAGTGATGGTGAAAGATCTGTTTTAGATCACATACAGACTCTGGTGTTTAACATCCAAGAGACTGGAGCAGAGGGCACGAACATTTATTTACCTTAGAGGAAAAAAAGCACGTCCTTTCCAACAGACAGGTCCTTCTCTGACCTGAACAGGACTTGTCAGTAGGAGGACCTGTTACTGATGTTCTCAGGGTCCTTGCCTTCTCCTCTCAGACATCTTTATGTTTCCTCAGTGAAATAAGAAAAAGCCCGTTTGGTCTGGTGGATCAAAGCAGAATGCTGCACTCATCTGCAACTAGCCTACTTTCTACTCAAAGGTTTAAGACAAGACATAAACAAGACAGGAAGGCTGGTTCACCGTCCGCGCAGTCATTTAGAAGGTCCGAGTTAAATGTCAGCAACATCGGGTTTAGCTTGGAGACATCAAAGAAATTGATTGGAACTACCAGCAATGGACTGGTAGGTGGTAGGTTTCAGTGACAGATCGTCCCTCTCTGAGACTCCTGGACTTATCTCGACTCAGCCATAAACATGGCGTGTTGTTGTTTTCTATGATGTTCTGCCTTAGCAACAAAAAGTCAAGTCAAACAACAATCGGAGTTCTCTGTTCCACTGAGTCACGGCTGAGAGCCGCCTTGGCTGTCGGGGTCCGTTCCCGAGGAGCTGGTGTCCGAGTCCGACTCGTTGTTGTTGCGGTCGTCCTCCGCTAGACTTTTCTCCCGTATCCTGTGGTGGGTGGCACGAAGGCGAACCAGCAGGCTCTGGTAGTCGAAGCGACCACGCTTCTCCCCAAACGGATCCTGAAACAGGCAACAGGAGAATTGGTCTCAGGATGAAAAAGGACCAGTGAAAATCACGGCACATGCTCTCTGTTTACTCCAACCAGCAATAAAACCACTGTAAATAACCTTTATCAGGGTAGGACCGCAGGACTGGTAATATTTGACATATTCCACATGCTTTCATTCGTCTGAAACACCTAACCATCACAAAGATATTTAATTAGAATTCTGGTGGTGTTTTTTTTGGTGTTTAGTAGACAACTGTCACAAAGTACAGATGAGTTATGTGTATTCCACACAAAAACTCATTTCAAATGGGCTCTAGCTAGGCCACCAGCCAGCATATATATCAATAAATGAAATAACTGGTTATTAATACTAAGAGTAACAAAATCTCATGAGTTAAAATGACCACAGTCAATGAGTGATTTCAACAACCGCTGAATTTCTACATCAGCTCTTTATAAAAAACACAAAATCAACAACAGAACAAACCTATTTGAGAAAAATACTGCAAACATGGAAAAACTTCAAACATCACTTCTCAAAGAGAAACGCAAAAACAAATTGATGACGGCAAAAGACGCTAATATTTTGTGTGAGAATTTGAAGCCTCCTTTGCACCAGAAATGAACGTGCCGTGTAATAGCAGTGTTTTACCTGCGAGCTCCCTTCCAACCAGTGAGTGTTTCAGATGTGAAACAGGAGTGAAAGTGTTCCATGCCACTGGTCCCACAAAGTCTGAGAATCCCGGGAGGATTGCAACACCACGCGTGATTTCAGAAGTCCACACAATAATAGTCCACAGCAAAAATAGAACCCAATCCTGTCTAGCGGGGTGGTGCAGCGAGCCGCTTCTGGGACACGCCTGAAATGTTCCGCACAGCAGCCGGTTTGGATCAACCCTGTAGACAAGTGATCCCAAACTCCCTTCCCAGAGGGCTGGTATTCAGTATGTTTTAGATGTTTCTCTAATCCAACACACTTGATTCACCTGTTCAACAGCTCATCAGCCTCTGCAGAAGCCTGTTAATCACCTGCTGATTAAAATCAGGTGTGTTGAAGCAGGAAAACAGTAAAACATGCTGGATACCGGCCCTCAGAGACAGGATTTGGGGATCACTGCTATAGACTATAATGGATTCTATTTGAAGCAGCAAAGTTCCGCTGCCGTTCCGTTGATGCCTCTAGTGTGGATTTAGGGTATTCTGTAGTCTGAGTCAGGTGGTAGAGGCTGCCAGACAGTTATTCTGTGCATTACCCCCACCAACTCACTTGGGGTCAATTTCCCTTGATATTGATTTGAGGCCATATCGTCCAGCCCTAATCCATGATCTCATTCTTTCGGTCACTACCCAAAAATTGTGATCATAAATCGACCAGTAAATCGAGAGCTTCGCCTTCAGGCTCAGCTGTCTCTTCAGAGAGAGACCCAAGAAACAAATGACAGAAAGAGGGTCATGGGAGGAAAGGTCTGCTGATCACAGCTGTATGGCATGGCCAGACCCATTAACTCCAGCCCTTCAACTGCTTCAACCAGTCACCATGGCCACAAATATCCTTTCTACTTAGTGATTGGAAAAAACACGGTTAACAATCAGCTTCTTGTGCATGAAACTGAACACTTTGCTCCGTATCATTTAACAGCACTGCTGCTGTTGCATCGACCACCACGAGGCTGCTGCAGCTGCCACTCATCATGCAATACATCTGCTCGGGAGAGAGGTTTTCTTTAAGGCGGGCGTGCACTGTGCATTTCTTGCCCCATTGTGAGCCGATCTTCCTCTTGTGCGGGAATCTTTGAGGTCAGGCCTAGTTTTGCGTTGTGTAGTATACAGGGGGTAACAAGATGAGATAAACAACTCATGACTAGGTCTCAATAGTGAGTTCACACGAAATTCAAAAATGTTTGAAATTCTGCTCGTCCTTCATGTAGGTATCAGTGTTGAAGCAGCGCTACCAGCCAAACGTACCAGAACTGCATGTGTCAACATGTCAGCCCAGTCGTGTCCGTAAACATCTTCTCTTTTTTCCACACTTTTCTGCGCACATAACACCAATGATTGTCGAGAAAGCATGTTTGCTGTGCTTGTTCAATAGAAACAGATCACAAAACTTTGGTTTACTTCCTTTCATTTATTTTTCTCCTTCAACCCCCCATAAACTTCTGCATGTCCTCCTATAACTACGACAAGCCTCTCAGGGACAATAGACATCAGTAACAGCACTCTCTGGTCTTCAGGGTTTTCAGACATGAAGGTTTGACGTGTTGCATAAAAACGAATATTTTTAGCATATTTTTAGGTTCTGCGTGTTGCGACCTCACGTACAGTGTGAGCAGTCAGGTCACATCCGAACACTGTGTCGTACAACGTGACTCATGAGCTTTACTCTGTGAGGAAGATGCAGTTTGAGATGGAGCCGAATACGACTGAAAAAGTTACACATTGTACACCCGGCTTTACTTTGATCACATGCCTATTATTTACATCATTCTACTTTTTATTACTACTTATATTTAGTAGTCCAAAGTAATAAAACTATAAAATATTATTTGAATAATTAAACATTAGTTACCTGCATGTTCTGACCCTGCAAATGGAGCCTCTCTTTGCAGACCCCCTCATAGAAATCATAGTACTCCAGGAAGGATTTCTCCATCACACTCCTGACAGAAACAATGTCAACACTCCAATAAGATAAAAAAAACATGGAGAGAAACAGAATAAATGGACTAAATGGACCATACTAGTTCATCTCACCCCAGAGCATCAGGACAAGGAACTTTACCCTCCAGCATGTCACACACGGCCACCCTCATGGTTTCATGTCGGATGCACTCGTTGTAGTTCTTACTGTCCCCTGGGTGACGCTCCTGAGCAACATACAGATCAGTTAGTTGCACAGAATGTTTGGTGTGTGTGTGTGTGGTTTAAGCTTTAAAGGTGCAATATGTTAGCCTGGCAAGCCATCCTATATATGTGTATATATAGTCTGGCCACGAACCATTGACGGCTCTCAGTCGTGAGGCGGGATCTACGGTTGTCTTTCAAAATGTCAGCACGCAATTGGATAGCGCTAGGACCAATCAGAGTGACGAACAACATGACGTAATCACGGCAACGGAAAAGCGGGAGGCTTTAATAGCGTCTAGCTTCAATGATTTCTGTCGTTTTTGTATGAAAAACACGCGAATATCAGGTGTACTGGGACATTGCACTACTTTGTTTGATAAAAATAAGAAGCCGCTAAGTATATCAGACAGACTTACGCACGTTGGAGTCTAAATAATCCAATGTTGATGACAAAGCCGTTTCAAACGAACGTGTTTTCCGAGTTTCCGCCATGTTGCTTGGGTTCGCGGCCGCAGCGCTGACGTCATCGGCTACTCCCGCTCTGTGATTGGCCCATGATATAGAGCGCTGTGATTGGCCCAACCAAAACTATAGCGAGTTGTGATTGGATAGACACAGCAGTGGTTTAGGCTGCGAGGGTTCCAATGAAGCGTGCCTAGACCAAACTCTGCAAAGCAAGAATTGGTCTAGTTCACTAGGCTAGCAATATGTAAGAATGAAGTAAGAATGACATCCTGTGGTCAAATTTGGGTACTGAAGCCCATTTTTATGAACTAAAAGTTACTTTTTCAATGTCGTTCCGTGAGTTTCATTGCTGTTGCCAGTTATGGAACAGCACCAGAAGATTCTAGATAACAAAGACGAGTCATACACAATAAGTACTACTTGATAAGTAGATAAATAGGGATGCTCTGATCAGGACTTTTGCTGCCAAATCACTGATACCGATCACATGGATTAAACATACATTTTTTTATGTTGTTATAAGTGCTACAGACTACATGATCTGGGAAAAAAGGAACAATAACATCACCTTAAATGGCCTGCATTAATTTAGACTAGGGCTGGGCAATATGGACCAAAACTTAAATCTCGATATCGTTTAGCTGAATTCCGATATACAATATATATCTCAATAATTTTTCCGCAAGTAAAATATTTCTAAGGCTTCATGTATACAATTATACAAGTTAACACACATAGGGTTAAATCTTTATTTATTGTACATGGTTCATTTTTATACTGTATTTGCAACTGTTTTTTAATGTAAACTGGACCTTAAGTCTGTAATAAAGTACCTATCTATCTATCTATCTATCTATCTATCTATCTATCTATCTATCTATCTATCTATCTATCTATCTATCTATCTATCTATCTATCTCAGTTACAGTTTGAGATACATGTCTCAAATGTCCCACAGGCAATTTAATTTATTATATATTTATAATTAATGTAATCAAGTGTTTTTCAAAGGAATTCGGACAATTTTGATCAGTGGCTGATCAATCGTTACATCCCCCTTAGGGCTGGCTTGACAAACCCAGTACGTGCCATTATCTCATTAGGGCGTGTTTCCCCCCAAATTTGCATTTTTTTTTGCAGAGCATGGGAAAAACTTGAAAACATTGGGGGCATGTGCTCCTCCACTAAGAGTACCACCTCCCCAAATTTGGAGCCACTCGGCCCCAGGGGGCCGGAATGGGGGGTTGAACAAAACAACAGAGACGTCTGTCCAATGTCCAGGAGGGGACCTGGATACCAGTTAACACAGGGATCAGCAACCTGGACCTGGGTACATGGTGCAGAGGAGTCCATGGAGCTCCAAGGGGGACTTGGCAACCAGTTAATCCAGGGATTAGCACTCTTGGACTAGGTACATGGTTAAGGGGAGCGACTGAAAACAGATACGTTTTTAAAAGCAATTTAAAACCCTACAACGAGGAAGCCATTCTAATGTGAATTGGCAGGGCATTCCACAACCTTGGGGCAGCTACCGAGAAAGCTCTCACCAATGAGTTGCTGCTGGTATCAAATTACAAATGCCAGTGCTGCAGTGTTAGCTTGGTGATGGCTTGGCAACCTCACAAATTCACAGATTGTAAACAGTAACTACACCCCTCCTTTAGTTTTTATAAAAGGAAATCTGCCAACCCCCCAGTCAGCTGAGAACAAAATCTGTTTCAGTATAAACTTCCTTCCACCATGACTGAGACATTAGACTGTTTTGTGATTATTTCACTGTAGAATTGTTACATATTGGACCTTTAAGATACTGAAGAACTGGCATTGCTTCATTTTACAGACCTGCTAACCTTGTCAAAACTTTTTGAGTACCACTTGTGCTGCTTTTTTCGCGGACTTTTGCAACTCTATTATTTTATTACGTAATTAATCATCCATCCATCCATTTTCTCCCGCTTATCCGGAGTCGGGTCGCGGGGGCAGCAGCTTAAGGAGGGAAGCCCAGACCTCCCTCTCCCCAGCCACTTGGGCCAGCTCCTCCGGGGGAATCCCAAGGCGTTCCCAGGCCAGCCGAGAGACATAATCTCTCCAGTGTGTCCTGGGTCTTCCTTTGGGTCTCCTCCCGGTTGGACGTGCCCGTAATTAATCAAAATAAATAAAAAAAATATTTTAATATGTATTTAATGGTAATGATTTATTTTGTAAATTGCAATATTTCAAGAATGTAATATTCTTATTCTTTTTTCTCATTCACTGGGTAATTTTTTTTTTTACTTGTTTTGTACTAGGCTGAAGTTGGTTCCCTTTTTTAGTTTCCAACTCAGAAAGGTCAATTCCCACAATTTTTTCCAACCCCATTATCTTTAAACTGCTGTAATTATAAAATGTAAAATGTTTTATTTCATGGGTGACCAATCAGAACTTTTGAAATAAATATACTGTTTATAAACATCAACCTATAGAGCTGAAAAACATGTTACTAATATGATAATCCAAACTCATAATAAAAAAAATGAAGAAAGTAGTCTTCTTTGAACTAAAGGTTTCACAAATTACCACTTGGAATTTATGGATTCTGCTGTTAATGTAGAATAATCTAATCCAGGTATAAAATGTGTTTTTTAAGGAGTCTAATATAATCTAGTTAAGCTTTGAATAATCTAAGTATTGTAGTTTTTAAGCAGAGCCAGTTCTAACATGGTCGACAGGTAAAGGCTAATTTATACTTGTCCGTCTGCGTCAGTACAGAGACACGCAGCGCCATTTTGCGTCGACGCAAGGGCTCTCGGACGGGCTCGTGGAGGGTGACGGAGACATGCCCCCAAAAATAACTGTCCGTTGAGAGCAACGGAGAGCGCAAGCTTGTGATTGGTCAGGACGCCGCTTCTCTGAAATACGTCACCAGCAGCACCGCCACTGCCAACTCAAAAAATAAAGAGCGCTGAAGATATTTAGCGGCAGACATGGAGCAGATTGAAGAACGTCTCGCTGAAAAAGCTCGAAAATATGAAAGTTTATTCACTCGTGACTGAAGGAGCACAAAGATACACAGCGAGCGATTTATTCGTGGACGGAAATGACGAGAAACGTGGGTTTAGAGGTGCCGACCGCATGAAGAGGTGGAGGAGAATGAGGGACAAATTCGTCCGTGTTAAAAACTCTCTAAAATACATTAAAACAAGGTAAACACAGTAGTAAATACACTATCGTAGACCGGATACGTGGCTGTAATGGTGGCAGGATACCCCAGAAATGTGCTACGCCCTCTGCTGTCCAGGCGGGGGGTTGCTTTGCAACATCCCCCAGCCAACAGAGAAGTAGAAACATAAAACGCGTATGCGTCTCTAGCCCGCGGAGCTCACGGAGAAGTATAACTCAGCCTTAAGACTCAAAAGTGAGAATCTGGTGTAAAAGTCCATTTATGTCAGTAATCCAGCTCAGACTGAGAGACCATCTAAAGGCTCAGGAACCCTTTGCAGGTGTTCTGGATTGATCAGCTGATTAGAGTGTGACACTTTGAGTCTAGAATATTAAACCGTTTCACAATATTCTGATTGAGATTCTGAATGTGGGGTTTTCATCAGCTGTAGCCATAATCATCACAATTATAACAAATAAAGGCTGAAATATCTTGCTTTGAATGTAATGAGTCCGTCTCAGATTAGTTTTACCTTTTAGGTTGAATTACTGAAATAAATCAACTTTTGCACCATATTCTAACTTTTCCAGTTTTACCTGTAGATGCAAAAAGTGCTGAAATCTGCTTTCTTTGAACTTTCACAAATCAAATTAACGTTTCAAATATCATCAACAGTCTTAAGGAGTGAGGAACCGGACTGCATAAAGTTTTTAGCAAAACTGCAGGAAAGTTTGTGTGTTAAAACATCCACATCCCCCACAGGTGCGACGCCCAACTGTTCACATTCACCAAAAGATGTCCGCTGACACACTCACACACGCACGCACGCACGCACACACACACACACACACACGCACGGAGAGTTTACCTTTGTAAACGCCAGAACAGCAGCAAGTGGGAACCGGTAGACGGAGAGAGAGGCAGCGCGCAGGACGTAGGATGAAACAGGGAGAGGGGTCGGGGGTGTTATGCTATAGGTCAGGCAGAATTGTTTTTCTCCGCTTTTCTACGATGATTGGCTTAAACTTCTTCACCACGTTGCTGAGTCGTTTTGTCAGACATGAGTACCACACGTGCATATTTGCTACAGAACTCACGTGTCCGCAGCTTTTTGCGTAGTTTAGAGGTGAGTCGTACCAGTGTAATTAGATGCCAAATTGCGTACTTGCTACGCAAAATGCGTACAGGTTGGTAGGTCTGATTTTATTGTGTAAACCTGAATACATCCCACTTAACTACATTAACAACAGGTGATTTTCATTAGAACACACAGGAATAACCAGTAGTAAAACTCTACCGGATAAAGCCAGTTTTCGAAGAGCACTACTCAGAGTAACTCGGACTGGTGCATCTCAGCTTGACCACATTTTCCAAGAGCACAGTTCGGTATTTTCCCTCTACTTTCTCCCCAATTTTTAGTTCCTGCTCCGTTAAGGTCCCTGGCAAGGCTGAGTCGGGTCAGCATCGCGAGCTGTATTAACCCACGCTGTACAAAGCTGTTTTAGGCTTCAAAAAACACATTTAGTGATGACCACGATACTGATACTGGAGAGGACGGCTGGTACCGTTTACTAACAGCAGCTCAGATCCTCGTCCTATTTGTCTTTAAATCATGTTTTGATGCTTTTTGTGAAGCACTGTGATTTTGTTCTGTGAAAGGTGTTATATAAACTTTACTACTGTTGTATATGATCTATAGAAGGAAATACAGGACAAACTGGAAAGATGCAGCTTGCTCTGTAGATATTTTGTGATTGACATGTTTGTGACTTTTTTCTGAGGATTTCTTTTCATTTGCTGCAGCTGATCAGTAAAAAACAAACAGAAGCAGAACCACCAGTTATCATAATAAAGAACAACTGAGTCTTCTCCCTCAGAGTGAATGCACAGAGGGAGAAGACTCAGCTCTGCTCCAGCACCAGGATGAGAAACTTTAGCAGACTTAGAACGTGAATAATCTTTGAGCTTCCTAGAAAAACATCCAAAAGTGTTGAAGTGCTGCTGGTCAAAAAGCACTTACAGCTGCACTCCTGTTGCTGGTCCAACCTAACGTGTCTTACCTGTTCAAAACCTGGCTCGTTGTGGTAGGGGTTCTCGGTCATCAGAGACTGGATGGATATGAGGACAGATGAGATACTCTGGGCTGGACTCCATGCAGGGCCCGTCCACGTTCTACAAACACACAAACCAGTTAGGACACTCTAGAACAGACTGCACAGCAGAAATGAGCAAGAATACAAAAACACAAAGACTCACCCCAGGATGCTGAGGCAGACCTTCCCATTGCGGTAGAAGTTGGGGTTGAAGCGGACAGTGTTGTGTCCGGTGGTGATGAGCTTCACCCTGGGTGGGTGGATGGGGTAGTCAGGGGGACAGCGGAAGAGGAAGAGAAAGAAGCCACCCTCGTATGGTGTGTCAAACGGTCCTGTGATCAGGGCATGGATCTGAAGAGGGAGACAGTCAAAAAGGTCAAGACTGATCCCAAGCTAATAAAGACTCCTAAATCTGACGTGTCCACACAACATTAAACTTAGCATAGAATCAATTTTAACCAGACATTCCTAATCAGAAGTCACATATACACTGGTTCTCAACACAAACTCTTGGTGCTACAGATGTGGAGAAAGCTGGTGTGTGTTTGTGTAAAGCTGAGATTAGATTTGAGCCATTCTAGAAGCTGGTAAAGAGCACATTTTTATGCCCGCACCGGATACATAAAACCCAAGAAATGAGAAGTTGGACTGTGTCTCATTTTTAGTCTGTGTCGGGACCTTGGGAGATCTTGACGGTGGCCACAGGTCGCTGCCCGATAGCCATATTGCTCCTGGGTGGGTCTGGGTGAGGGCCTGGTGGCTTGGGGTCTGGGGGCAATTGTCCCCGAATGGCTGGGCCTGGGGAGATTGGGTCCTGGCTTGTATGCATGCGGTGGCATGGGTGGGTCAATGCAGCGGTGCCTGGCCCTGGCTCAGGGGCCTCAGGTGGACCTTGGTACCTCCTCAACAGGCAGGAACACTTTTATTCCATCACAGAGGAGGGGGATCTCAGGGAGGGGGAGGATCCAACTCTGCCTGGGTGTCTGATGTCTTATGTGGTCTGGAAGTTGATCAAATGCAAGGATGGGAGTGGATATTCTGCTGGGGTGGGGCTGAGTTGGCGACCTCGTAATCCGTGGGGTTCTGTGATGCTGCTGCTGTGGGTCCTGGCTAGATGAGCTTGGGTCTCTCTGCCCCAGGTGGGTGTTGGGAACGGGGGTGCTTATTGGGGAGCTGGCTCCCTGAGAAGACTTAGGCCCCCCATTCTTTCCTCCCCATCCTCAGACATTTCCCTCCCCCTGCTCCATCACATCACTACACAAACATGCACATAGGGCCTTGGGGTGCAGGTATGGTTTCCATCTCCGCAGTCCCGTGGTGGCCTGCGCATCAACATTAATTTGCATAATAAACACATCCGGAGTGGCGGGACTGTTCACTCAGCCTCGCCTCGGGTGCCGGTGCCCACTTCCAATTTTAAACTGGACATGGTGCTGGCTTGTCACTTCACGTATCAGCAGTAAACCAACAAACCAACAAGTTGTTGGATGTCTGTTTTAGGGCTGCAACAACGAATCAATAAAATTGATAAAAATCGATTAATAAATGCGTTGGCAACGCTTTTTGTCATCGATTCGTTGCGTTGTGCAACTTTTTTTCGTGTCGTGCAACCTTTATTTAACAGTCAATGTGCACAGCTCATCTGTAGGCCGCAGCGGCAGCAGAGCAGACCGAGGCAGAGCAGAACGAGAGAGAAAGCCGGTGTTTTGATGAGGAACGACCAACACACTTATATGCCGCAAGTGCGATGAAAAAACACTCTGTGTGATAAACTATTTTTAGACGTAGCACTCGTGTCGTGCGAGATCTTTTCAACTCCAAACTCCCGGAAGGCACGAAGGACATGGTCTGTAAGACTGTGGACACCATCCTCAACCTGTCTGCCATCAACCTGATCTGCGCTTCCCGCATTGCTGTGTGGCAGATCATGCTTCAGCGCAACATGTGGCTGCGCTCCCTGACTTCCGCCCCGGACCAGCTTCAGAAGAAAATACTGGATGGCTCAATAAGCCCAGACGCCCTGTTTGGCGCCCAGTTCCGTTCGGAACCATGGATTTGCAATGTAGTACATTTCGGTCACACCCTCCCCCGTTCACGGGGATTGTAGACACGAAGCTAACATCAGTGGCTCAGACGCTAGCTCTTCGGTCGGAACTACGAGAACTCCTGGACAAAGAAGCCATCTCCAGGGTTCCACCCGGGGAGGAGAACACGGGGTATTACTCCCATTACTTCCTGGTTCCAAAGAAGACCGGAGGTATGAGACCCATTCTGGTCCTGTCAACATTCAACAGCTTCATTATGGTAAAGCATTTTCACATGCTAACGATCAAACAAGCGCTAGGCTATGTGCGCCCGAAACACAGGAAGATTCTCCGTTTCTCTTTCGACGGGACTCCCGTTCGGATACTCTCTCGCTCCTCGCACTTTCTCCAAATGCCTGGAGACAGCCCTACAGCCGTTACGCACAGCGGGCATGAGACTGTTGTTTTACTTGCACGATCTCCTCCTCCTGACCCAATCAGAGTCCAAGTCGCGCTTACAAACACAGAAACTAGCGACGCATTTGACTCAGTTAGGGTTCTCCATCAATTGGGACAAGAGCTCTGTGGCTCCCTCCCAAGTGATCACGTTTCTGGGGGTGGATCTGAACTCCAGAACCATGAGAGCCCGCTTATCCCAACCCAGGATTGCGGACCTGACCGCGATGCTCAGACGTGTGCATCCCCGACGCGTCATTACCGCTCTCACTGTTATGAGACTTCTGGGAATGATGGCGGCAGGACATGTCATCCCGCTGGGCCTACTTCACATGAGATGTATTCAATGCTGGTTCCAACGTCTCAGGATTCACCCAGTCCGTCACAGGCATCGACTGTTGTTGGTTCCCCCGTCTGTGCGTCTAGATCTCCGGTTTTGGGAGACCCCCAGAAACCTGAAGTGCAGAGTCCCGCTCGGCTGCGCGACCCCCCATGTCTCAGTATTTACAGACGCGTCTCTGTCAGGCTGGGGTGGTACATGTTTGTCCCATTCGGTGGGTGGTCGGTGTCCCCTGACCACCAACATGCACATAAATGTGTTGGAACTTCTGACCGTTCAGAAAGTGCTGATGCATTTTTCACATCTGCTCTTGAACCGCCATGTCGTTGTCCACACAGACAACCAGGTTGCCGCGGCTTAAATAAATCGCCAAGGCGGAGTTTGATCGGCTGCGCTCTTGCGCGTAGCCAGATCCCTTCTGTGTTGGGCCCAGACACACCTCTTGTCGGTACGGGCAGTTTACATTCCGGGTATTCTGAATGTTGAAGCAGACATTATGTCCAGGGGGGGGGGCGCATCACTCGGAATGGCGCCTTCACCCAGATCTGGGTCAGGTTCAGGGAAGCGGCTGTGGATCTGTTTGCGTCTCGTCAGAACGCACAATGCCCTCTGTGGTTCTCCCTGAGCTCCCGGGACCTTCCCCCGATGGGGGTAGATGCGCTAGTGCACAGCCCTTGGCCCAACCTCCTGCTTTACGCTTTCCCTCCAGTTCCACTGATTCCCCGTCTGATGGAACGAGTGAGGTCAGAACGCCTTCTGATAATATTAGTAGCTCCTCGTCGCTGCTCGGCGCTGTGGTTCCCGGACCTGCAGATGCTAGTGTCGGGGTGCCCACTAATTGAGAACCACTGAACTACTACAACTTGCTTTTCACTTGTCTGAGCAAAACCTCCCTGAACCGTCTACAGGTGGTCCAGAATGCCTGTGCTAGGCTGCTGACAAAGTCCTCCAAACACACCCACATCACCCCGCTCCTCTTCCAGCTTCACTGGCTGCTGGTCAACTTCAGAGTTCATTTCAAGATCTTGGTACTGGTTTTTAGAGCCTTACATGGACAAGCACCATCATACATTGGTGATCTTCTCAGTCCCTACACCCCCAGCAGGTCCCTGAGGTCCAGTGATCAAAGCCTACTGGTTGTGCAGCGCACCAGGCTAAAGACCAAGGGTGACAGATCATTTGCTGCTGTGGCCCCCAGACTCTGGAACTCTCTCCCCCTGAGCCTGAGATCAGTGGACTCAGTGGTCTCCTTTAAAAAGCAGCTGAAAACTCACCTGTTAAGTTGGCTTTTGAGTGACCTTTGGTTGATTCTTCTTTGCTACCTTCTCTTCATTCTGCTCTGTCTACCATTTCTGCCTTTCCCTTGATCCACTGATTACCCTTTTCTTATTCATTTTCCTTTTGCCTTTTTTCACATCCTTTTTTAATCACAATTTTTACTTTTCCCTTTTTTGATTATTTAATCATTTTTTTTATTTTTATTTTACTTTTTGTTCTTGTGAAGCGCCTCGTGGTTTTTACCTCGAGAGGCGCTATATAAAAGATCGTTTCTTCTTCTTCAAGTCTAAATAGTTCAAAGTTGATGCCAAATCCATTTCAAACGAGCAGACGCCATCTTAGTTGTTCGTCATCCCGCTCACCAAATCGATAGAGCGCTGTGATTGGCAAGGCACAACAGTATTGGGGCCTGTCGAGGCTCTAATGAAGCATGGCTAAACCGACATGCAGAGCAAAGTAATTTTGTTTTGACTACGGTGTCCAGGTTTCTAGGCTAAGATTCACTAGGCCAGGGGTCGGCAACCCAAAATGTTCAAAGAGCCATATTGGACCAAAAAAACAAAAAAAAAATCTGTCTGGAGCCGCAAAAAATGAAAAGCCTTATATAAGCCTTATATGAAGGCAACACAGGTTGTAAGTGTATATTAGCTATATTTGCCTATTATCAAAATGACTACAAATACTTAATGAGCATTCATGATTAAATGTTCATTTTCCTGCAGCGCATCCTGGAGAGAATGACACACCACGTGACTCTGCTGTACGATATTTGGTGTTTTAAGTTTTAACTTCCATTACAATATTAATCAGTGGTATTAATTTGATCATTTCTTCTTGCGGCCCATCACAGCTCACATACCTGCATAACAGCGCTGTCTGTCTGATATCGATCACATCACACGACTCATCACAGGTAGTTGAGTACGCTGGAGCTGAATTAATGTCTTTGATTTGCTGATTGGTGACGTCGCCTGTCGTTTTAATGGTCCTTGTCTTTGTAGAGAGAGGAATGTCCTTAATTTTCTGGATTATCTCGGTTTTGATTTTGAAGTCTGAAATAGGTGCTCTGATATTTTGATGAATTAATCCTTCATGTAATCACCATCCGTGAATAGTTTTCCCTGCTTTTATCTCTCAGGTTGCAACAAAACTTGCAGCAGTAGTGGAGTTTGGAGATGTAATCCTCTTCTTATATCTACTTCTATAACCTGACACACGGGAGGCGACATGCGGCAAAAGCCAGCGGCGCCTCGGTTCCAGCAGGGTGAATAGCGAGTCTTCCGTTGTTTGGATTGGCCGTCAGATTGGAGGGAATTTTGGGTTATTAAAGCAGTTCAGAGTTGAAAAAGCGGTAGATGTGAAGTCTCACAAGGTTTTGCTGGAGTTAAGGGAAGTCTTGTAAAGCTCTGGGACGTCAGACACGGCAAATATTAACTTTTCCTCCATGTTTACCTGGAGATGTACTGAGAAGCATCCTGTCCCCTCATTGGTCAGTCAGTGAAACCTCCGCTGATTGGTCCTTGTCCGAGCGACAGCGTTGAAAAGTTGAAGTTTTACCAGGTAATCCTTCCGCGTCGACAATGAAGGCAAATAATTGGGTCCATTCTTCCTTGAATCCTCTGTTCTCATCAGCTATCTTTCTCTTTTTCCCTTTGGGATCCATGACCCTGACACACCCGCTGGTTTGTTTACATCCATCTGCCTGGCACGGCGCCGCCATATATCTATGGGCGCCGCGCTGAAACGTGTGTCGCAGGCTATGACGCAAATTTTTGTTGACAGAAATGTTAAAATTTAATATTTATTATGCACATTTTTACAGCATTGGAAAACGTTAAGAATGTTTGTCCTCCCACAGAAACCATATTAAAACAAAAAATATATCCCCCATCCATTTTCATACATTTGTGAAGAAGCTCCAGGGAGCCACTAGGGGTCGCTAAAAGAGCCGCATGTTCCCGACCCCTGCACTAGGCGGTGTGAAATATTTTATTTGAATATTAATTAATAAAGGACAACAACTAAACCGTGTTACACAGTGGTCTCATAACACCAACACTACATTTTACATGGAGTCCTGGATTTAGTCAACAGAAAACATGAGACACTGGATCCCAGCTTAACCACATTAGGTGTGTTTCCTTTCCGGAACTTCAAGGTAAATTTAATGGAAGTCCCCGACATGCGCTTGTCTCCACTTGACCGGGACGGCCAAACGGCCGTTTTCCGAAACCTTCTGAGTACCTGATCAGGGGTAGGTACTCAGAATGGCCCGATAAAAGGCCCGTTGAAGACGCTGGGCGAGAACGCTGCCGATTGGTTATAAATCAGTCGGAAATGATGTCAACTCAGGAGGAAATAGGAAATGCATATATGTGGCGGGAACCGTTATTTAGGAAAACACGAGTTGTTAGAGACGAGCGATGGAAGCCATCACTGCATATAACAACATAGCATGGCCCTCGTCTCTGGAACACGTTGACGGAGGACCTCGGGGCCACATTCAGTATTTTAAGAGCAGGCTTAAGACACACCTTTTTAGCTTAGCTTTTAATTGATTACTATTATTATTGTTTGTTAATTGTTTAGCATGTTTTAGTTTGACTACATCTTTTTAGTTTTAAAACATATTTACATTACAGTTGTTTTACTATTTATTTAATATTATTCAACAACTTTTTATCTTTCTTAATTACTTCTATTCTATTACCATTATTAATTGTATTTTATTTTCCTCTGGGGGGCTCTCTGCTCCGGGAGCGTCATTTGACTATGCCGCCCTTTTCCAGACCAGTTGACCGGATGCTCCCGGGACAGAGCACCCCACTGATGACGTTTCCCTGCTTTATGGTTTATCTGAACTCAGCCTAACGCCAAAATGTCATGTATTCTTGGCTTGTGTGTATGTGTGTGTGTGTGTAGGGGGGGTGAAGTTGGCTGGGTGGGGGGGTATTATGGGGTTATTTTAATCTGTATTGCATAGGGCTGGGACGATAATCAATAAGTCAATTAATCGTACGATAGATGAAAATAAACTCATTAATTTTTCCAGCCTCAATATATCGCCATGTGCCTGCGTGTATATGTTTTCCTTGTCTCTCGCCTCCAAAGACGCTGGATGACAAGAGGGTTCAAGTACAGTTTTGGTTGTTGACACTGGATAGACCATTGTATTTATTGGTTTGGAGAGACGGGGTCTATTTTATTGTTTTTGGTCCTTTATTATTTTATTTTTATTGTTTTTTGTTTGTTTTATTTATTTATTTAGAAGTTCTGGTTCTGGACATTCCAATGTTAAATAAAGGTTTAATTGTTGCATTTTAAAGGATGTACTTGCATTATTAAGATATATTAACATTACATAAGTGGTTATTTTGGTCTTAATAATGTCAATAATAATATCGTTTATCATCAATAATTTGTTGGACAATATATCGTCAAGCAAAATTTGTTATTGTCCCAGGCCTAGTATTGCACTTTGAACTATTTTCAGTGTATGAAAAGTGCATTATAAATAAAATTTGATTGATAGCAAACATAAACATGCTGACTATTGTTGCTTCCTTCATTGCTGCTTCCTCCATTCTATCAATCTTTGTTTACTGCTTTTCGCACGTTTTGTGATGATCGATGACGTAACTCACTGCACAGCGGTCTCGATGTGCTGACATTTCATCAAATTCCTTCCAGGGCCAAATATATATGAAGACAGGATAGCTTAAGATGACCGGGGCTTCAGATCTTCATGCTCAGATTTACCCTGAAGTTCCGTTAAGAAAACGCACCTATTGTATTGCCTTACCTTGGTCATGTCTTGAGGATCAGGAACAACAAACATCCCAGGTGGAGGTTCCTTGTAGATAGACATTATGTCCCTATGCAGAAAGCAGAAAAAAAAGGTATGTTAATTGGGAAAACTTAAATAAATGTTACATGGATGTTTATTTCTACATTCTAGCCACAAATTAATTGCCGTTCAACCTCCATTCATCAATCACTGTGGAAACACGGTCACAGAAAAGTGTTTGTTCTTTGTTTAAATTAAACCACACTTTAATCACTTTTGATGAAAATAAATAGCACAAAGTGCTTTACACAATTAAAACATAAATGACTACAGATATGATAAAATGTACAAACCCAAAAAGTATAAACCAAAAATGAAAGCACAAACGTTTCTTTACATTTTGTTAAAATCCTTTTATTCCATTTGCTCATAAAAATTGACACATTAGCGGTTTTTATTTTTAACTATTTCATTTGTTCGAAGGCATTCTGTCTTCATTTCTGTTGCGATCCAAATACTCACCTTTTACAACTTTAAATACATTTACATTGTAAATTATAACATTTGTGGTCTTTTAGCACAGGGGACCATCCTATCAGCCACAAATTTAAGTCACTAAGAAAATAAAACAAAGTAGTTTATCCTGTGAGTGACGTAGGCTGACGTCAGAATCAGGTTATATTTCCTGGTTTTACTTCTCTGGTTAAATACTTTCGGTTTTCGCCCAGCATAAACTGTGCTGCCATTTCGGGACTTTGGGGTTCTTAAACACAGTTCCCAAAATAAAATGCTTTCTTTTTATACAAATACAAAACCCCAAATTCTACAGAGAAACGTCATTATTGTTATGAAGCTAATGGGTTTATAACAGAAGCCGATGTTCGTCTTGTAGAGCTCAGTGACGACTAGAAGTTAAAAAAGCCTTAGAGCTGAATTAAAGGGTAATTTTAGACCCAATGTAATTTTTTTATAAAAAACACATGACAGAAAGGATCCAGGGTTGGGTTACAAACAGAATTTACCTCTTTATCCTCAAGATGCACTGCTGGGAAGCCTTCTCGTTGTCCCAGTCTGTGCTGAGGGTCGGATCCCAGGAAGTGGCGTGGATCTGGGACAAGAGGCCCCCTCCTGCCACCCCTAGCCCCACGGTGGGCAGAGAGGAGGACGCGTGTACGATCGGAGACACGGCCATGAAAGGTGGTGATGACCCCGGGATAAAGGTGTTCCCAAAGCCCACAGCAGACGCGACAGGGGCCAAAGCGGTTAGGCCACTCTGCGCGGCGGTAGCTGGCGGAGGAGAGGCCGAGTTGGCGCTGGCGTGAGCACCGCTTGCTGCTGGGTGTCCCTCGGGCAGAGAGTTGGCCAAAGTCGGCTGAGGAAAGGCTCCACTGCCCTGTTCGGTGACGCCTAAACCAAAGGCACCACTGCCGTACTCTTCTCCAAAACTATCCGCCATGGCTCAGAGGCCAGAAAGCTAGTGTAAATCCGCAGCAGACTACCTTGTAATGCTAGGTGTTAGCCTCATTGGTAGTGGAGTCTGAAGTTACCTCTGAGTGTTTCATTTCCCATTGTGATCAGAAAACAGGCAAGCAGGTAGGAGGCATGGCAGGGCTTCCCGCGTATGATGGCTACGTATTATCTGTTTAAATGTATTTCTTCCTCCCGGGCCTCCAGAGAGTTCCGTGTTTAGCAGTACCGCAACACCCACCTAGCTACGCACATTAACACCGCGGTCCACTGAGTTGTTATCTAAGCAAATGGGATGTTAAATGGCTATTAACGCAATACACAACCGCCATTCGATCAACATACCGCAACTTCAAGGGTTTTCCTCTCGTGTCAAGTCTGTTGTAACGTTGAAGATGTAACATCCGGTCAGGACTTTCAAAGTAAAAGTCCAATTCAAGTTGTACCTCATGTTAAACCTACAGGTGAAAATCGGAACATGAGAATCTGGTGCAAAAGTTCATTTATTTCAGTAATTCAACTTAAAAGTACAAGCCTTTATTTTTTATAATTGTGATGATTATGGTTTACAGCTTATGAAAACCCCACATTCAAAGTCTCAGACCAAGGGTTCCTGAACTTTTAGGTGGTCTCCCAGTCTAAGTTGAATAACTGCATATATATATATATATATATATATATATATATATATATATATATATATATATATATATATATATATATATATATATATATATATATATACAGGTCCTTCTAAAAAGATTAGCATATTGTGATAAAGTTAATTATTTTCTGTAATGTACTGATAAACAGACTTTCATATATTTTAGATTCATTACACACAACTGAAGTAGTTCAAGCCGTTTATTGGTTTAATATTGATGATTTTGGCATACAGCTCACGAAAACCCAAAATTCCTATCTCAAATAATTAGCATATCATGAAAAGGTTCTCTAAACGAGCTATTAACCTAATCATCTGAATCAACTAATTAACTCTAAACACCTGCAAACGATTCCTGGTTCATTACTCAAAACCGCAATCATGGGTAAGACTGCCGACCTGACTGCTGTCCAGAAGGCCATCATTGACACCCTCAAGCAAGAGGGTAAGACACAGAAAGACATTTCTGAACCAATAGGCTGTTCCCAGAGTGCTGCATCAAGGCACCTCAGTGGGAAGTCTGTGGGAAGGAAAAAGTGTGGCAGAAAACGCTGCACAACGAGAAGAGGTGACCGGACCCTGAGGAAGATTGTGGAGAAGGACCGATTCCAGACCTTGGGGGACCTGCGGAAGCAGTGGACTGAGTCCGGAGTGAAAACATCCAGAGCCACCGTGTACAGGCGTGTGCAGGAAATGGGCTACAGGTGCCGCATTCCCCAGGTCAAGCCACTTTTGAACCAGAAACAGCGGCAGAAGCGCCTGACCTGGGCTACAGTGAAGCAGCACTGGCCTGTTGCTCAGTGGTCCAAAGTACTTTTTTCATATGAAATCAAATTTTGCATGTCATTCGGAAATCAAGGTGCCAGAGTCTGGAGGAAGACTGGGCAGAGGGAAATGCCAAAATGCCTGAAGTCCAGTGTCAAGTACCCACAGTCAGTGATGGTCTGGGGTGCCATGTCAGCTGCTGGTGTTGGTCCACTGTGTTTTATCAAGGGCAGGGTCAATGCAGCTAGCTATCAGGAGATTTTGGAGCACTTCATGCTTCCATCTGCTGAAAAGCTTTATGGAGATGAAGATTTCATTTTTCAGCACGACCTGGCACCTGCTCACAGTGCCAAAACCACTGGTAAATGGTTTACTGACCATGGTATTACTGTGCTCAATTAGCCTTTTGCCGGCTCCGCCCCCACAACGGCTATTGTCCAATCACACATCATAGCAACCGTTACTATCCGACAACTCCAAACAAGATGATGAAGCTAAGCCTAATTTATAGTAGGGGTGCACCGATCGATCGGCCAACCGATTTATCGGCCTTGATTTCAGGTTTTTCTCAAGATCGGTGATCAGTCAAAAAGTGCAATCGGTGCACCCCTAGTTAATGTTAAATCAAATCTTTGCTATAGAATAATTTTTTTGGACAAGTGTGTCAAAACTGGTACAAAAGTTTTGTTTTCAAAATTAGAAAAACGAAAGTCTAAAGGAAGAAATGTGATTTTTGTAGCTCAAACAGCAATGCTCAATATGTTCATTTATATTTGAGAACATTACCTCATGTCCAGTTGAAACTGGTGTTGTTTCATGAGTATTCATGTTGGTTTTCTCAATAAAAGGAAATTGAAACATTGACGTAATCTGCTTTTAGTTAAGATAAAATTGGTATCGGCAAGTCAGGTTTGTCTCAAGATCGGTGATCAGCCAAAAACTGCAATCGGTGCACCCTTAATTTATAGCATTAGCCTCGATAGTAGTCGTGTCTCCTTCGTTTCCCTTCAGAACCTCCTCATCGAGCTCAACCAGCGACAGCCAAGCATGAGTGGCGGCTGGGCGGAGGTCCGCCTCCCAGACTATCCAAGACCCTTTATAAGACACGTGCCAGCAAATCAGCATAATATTATCTCAACTGTGTGTCTTATAAATGCACATTAAGCCTTGGCGCAACAGCGGGTGGTGTCATGATCACGTGATGAATTAATGCCGAGCTCCAGCCGGCAACTATTGAAAATGAAAGTAAACACAGGCTTAAGTTTCTTTTTGTTAACAGAACCAGCTGAGATGATCACTGGAGCGATGCAGAGCACCGGCAGCTTTTAGAGCTGCCTGCAGATCAGATCATCTGACATCTGACAGCTCACAGGGACACCGCATCGCCGCCACCGCTCACAGATCCACGCGTCCCCGGACTCCGCCTTCTCCCGAAACTCCAAACTCCTTGTTCCCTGCTTCGCTTCGCTCAGCGGAGCCGACACTAATATATCCCTCCACTGCATACTGTATCCCTTTTGCCTCAATCTGGATGATATTGAGGAGGAATTGCTCCAAAAAATGACGCTGACACGCATCTGTCTACTTCTTTCCATCGCGGAAATCTGCAAAGCTGCAGTATTTGATCCACTTATTGTCGGACTTGGCAACAGTAACTAAGGGGGGGCGGGGCTCGGCGAAAGGTCAATTGGCCTGCCAACTCTCCTGACCTGAACCCCATAGAGAATCTGTGGGATATTGTGAAGAGAAAGTTGAGAGACGCAAGACCCAACACTCTGGATGAGCTTAAGGCCGCTATCGAAGCATCCTGGGCCTCCATAACACCTCAGCAGTGCCACAGGCTGATTGCCTCCATGCCACGCCGCATTGAAGCAGTCATTTCTGCAAAAGGATTCCCGACCAAGTATTGAGTGCATAACTGAACATAATTATTTGAAGGTTGACCTTTTTTGTATTAAAAACACTTTTCTTTTATTGGTCGGTTGGAATATGCTAATTTTTTGAGATAGGAATTCTGGGTTTTCATGAGCTGTATGCCACAATCATCAATATTAAAACAATAAACGGCTTGAACTACTTCAGTTGTGTGTAATGAATCTAAAATATACGAAAGTCTAATGTTTATCAGTACATTACAGAAAATAATGAACTTTATCACAATATGCTAATTTTTTGAGAAGGACCTGTATATATATATATATATATATATATATATATATATATATATACTACCCATTCCTTTCTAAAAGTCAGAATGCCATCTTGGTCGTGTCTCGTCACGCCCAGACAATACAAAAATGGGAAAAGAGGTGGGGCTGTGAGGATGGGAGCAAATGAGTGACACCCATAAACTATGAACCAATGTAGCTACAAGCTAACTGAGCTAACCCCTGAAGCTAACACGGAGCTATGAAGTAAACATCGTCTGTTAAAATACAAGCACAGCCTCAGACCACTACAATCGGAGCCGGGCGCCCGGGCCGAATACACTCGAGTGCTCCGCTCCTCCGCTACGGTCAGAGATCAGCGGGAGATTAGCTACATGCTAACCCGAGACTACATGGAGCTTGGAGCCAACATGGTTAGCTACAAACTACTTGAGCAAACCGGTCACTAACCCGAAGCTAACAGATGTTTTCGGGTGCTTTTAGTGAGAAAACGCGGTTGAGCGACTCAAATGTGAAGCAGCATCAGCTCACATAGCTGCAGTGTTTCTGTGGTCTCCCCCAGAGAGCTCCACAGGTGACCAGCACGACTACAGCCTCACATAGATGCCAGGCGGCCCTGCGGCCCGGCTGCGTCTGGTCCCAGAAATTCACAAGATCAAGGGAGAATTATTTGCAACCCCATGCATGATTTCAGTCGACACAATAACAAGCAAGGAGAAAGATAGCTGCTTGTCTGTTCTGTTACAGGGGTTTCACAAGAAATAGCATTCGTTTAGCTGCACATGACTTTTATTTTGATAGTTTCTAGGTGTTTTACACCGCTTTTGTGTTCGACTTCCTGTCTGGCCCGATCTAAACTGCAGACTTAAAAATGTGGTTCACTGAAAAACAATTTTTAATTATTATTTCTGATTATAATCAATCACTGTGAGTATTTCTTGCAGGCTGAACATGAAAATAGTCTTCTACACCTATCTCCTGCTTTGGCTTCTGATTGACGATGAAACTGGGATTTGAAAAGCCTGACAGATTTACGTCACACTGTCACTTAACATTCATGGACTCAAGGATCTTGACTCGCGACAGGGAAGGCTGTTTTTTAATGTTCAGGAAACAGCAGAGAACATCTCAACTTGTAGAAGCTAACCGTTAGCATTAGCAATACCACCACACAGCAGAACTCCTCCAGGCTTGTGTTATTTGTGGAGATAAAACATCAACGTTGCAGAGCAAACAGTCAGTGGTAGAGTCGCATTGCTGTTATCCAATCTGAGACAAGATGTCCAAATATCAGAAAATAAGTCTCCAAATCCTGCCGTCTGCTGCCGCTCTGTGTGACAGCAGACTTACCGGTGCTGATCCAAGAAATTATGGGCTTTTTTTGCCCTGAGTAGGGCTTGCAAGGCATTCATTCCTGCCAGAGACCACTGCAAATGTATCGATTAAACGAGTGTTCCACACACACACACAAAAAATCAATGTACAAGTGTCAAAGCACAAGTCTCAAAACACACATCTCAGTCTACATGTCACAAATCTTGGTCTACATGTTACGAAACATATTGTCTAGGTTTTTTCCAAAGAACTAGAGGCTTTGTCTGACCAACCAATCATGTGTCTTGGATTCCTGTCCAATCACGGCGAGAGGGCAAAGGTCTGTTGTACCTGACAACCAAACGTGCTTATGTTCTCACTCTTTACCAGGAGGTGGCGGTAATGTTTAGAGAAATTAAACTGAACTGTAAATAAAGAGCTTTTATCTTTATTTTGAGAACAGGATTGCATCTCTTAGCTTCAAACCTTATAATGCTTGACCTCTGAAATTCTGGCTCTCTTTCAAATTTACTCTGTTCTTCCTCAAATCTGTTTCTGCGCTCAGATTTTATGCTTCTTGTAGACATTTCTGCTCTATCATGGCTGCTCTGCTCTAATTTATTTATTTTTTCGTTCTCAAATCAAGGAGTATCCCCTCCTAGGAACAGTGCCAGTTGAATGTGGAACTGGGTAGTTCACTACAAACTCCTCAACGTGTCATTCAGATGTCCTGTTCACATAGCTGGTGTGCCAGGTGTGGCTGGATGGGATGAGCAGAGGAGTGAATCCTAGGTAGTCCCCGGCAGCAGCATCCCTTTACACACCATTCCCATCCACAGTGTCTGTGTTCCAGGTCCATCAATAAAACACCAATCTGTCTCTCTTACTTTTAATTTATTGTTTTTCAAAACAAACAAAACAAGAAATATATTTAGTCTCGGGAACCCATAGATTATTATTGTTGTTGTTGTTGTTGTTGTTGTTGTTGTTATTATTATTATTAGTAGTTGTAGTAGTAGTACATCATATTTTACATCCTGTGTTGACTAAAAGATTCTTCTGAACTTTTCTGAGATAATTAGTGCTAATTCTACATAACCGGCTGATTTTTTAAACCCCAGACCAGCATATTACTGTAAATATACATTATTTATTCTGTAACGTTAGTACTAATGATAACGTCTCTGCTGAGTTGGATTATGTATGTTATTGCTGTCAGCATGTTGAAGGAAGAACTACCATCTCAGATGAAGTTTTACTTTGTTGCCACATGATGGCGGTGTTGCACTAAACGTATTCTTTTTCATGTCTTCAGGTTTCACTTTTTGAGATTTTGCTCCACTGCTCATTTCTTAAACAAACGCTGTACGCTTCCTGCTGACCGTATTTGTCTCGTGTCGGTGCTTGTTTCTTTAGAAGAGGCTGGATTTAAGAATTATTGGTCTATTACCTGTTGTTTTCTGAATTTTCTTTTTTTGGACTTTTACCTGCAAATGCCCAACTATTGGAAAGTTGTGTTGTGTCGGTGTTTAGGCAGCGAGTAAATTCTCCCTGTAAATACAAGCTAGTGGAGCCGAGCAAGGTCACGCTAGTGAGCAATGGAGTGGTGTTTTTTTCTACTAATACACCAACATGCCACCATAGAAATGGTTGGCACGAACTCCAGAGGAGTTAGAGGAAATAAAAACTTTCCTTGACTCTTCATGTGGGGACGTGACTGCTGTCAGAACGCAGCAGGATCAGCTCTTGGAGCTTCTGGAGGAGGTGAAACAACCTCACCTCCAAAATGCTGAAAAAGACAGGCACATTTTGGACCTGGAGCAGTACTCTCTCATGATGAATGATGTGGTCATCACTGGCATTAAGATCAAGCCGGGCTCGTAAGCGGGAGTGGTGGCTACAGACAGTGGGGATCCCAGCGGCGAGATGGAGGCACACTTATTATAGCAAATAGGTGGCATCCTACATGACACACTTTGTCAAGTGCTCATTGACGAAAACATTTGTGCCTTTAAGTTGTGCCTTTGTCTCAGAAGTGCTTTGTTTTTCCTATTGATTAACTTCATGATCACTGCCGGTGGTCTCTCGCTCCATTGGAGGTAGGTGGTAGGCCTGGATGTGCTCCAGGTCCATCTCTATCCCTGCTTCCATCGCACGGAAAGCAAGACGACTCAAGAAGTAAAGCAAGATTCAACAAACATGGGCTGTAAGATCTTCATTTAACTGAACGGGACTCCTGAGGCTGCAAAAGCTTTGGTGGTAAAGAAAATAGAAGATCTTGACAACTACTGAAGGTAACATGAGATTTTCCTTGTCACCATTATGAATAGTGCACCACTAACAGATTACATCAAGCAACGACATAGACACATTAAAATCAGTTATTCAACAGAATCTAATAGAACTAGGCACGTATGAATATCATGAACCCAGCACAATAGAGTTCAGTTCTGAGATTGATCCTGACAATAACTTTTTCTTCTATTGTAAAAACTGTTTTTCAAGAGGATTATGGAAAAAATGTGAATTCTTACGGCAAACTTTCAGTTGTACATTTCAATAGTAGAAGCTTTTATATGAATTTTGACTCTGTCAGAGAGTACTTGCAACTTTTTCCTCGACCGTTTAGCATTATTGCAATTATAGAAACTTGGTTTAGTATAGGTAAAGGTATAGACTTCTATCTACAAGACTATGAATTAAAATGCATGAATAGAAAAAATAAGACAGAGAGTGGAATGGCTATATATATTCATAAATCTATAAAATATAGTGTTTTAACACATATGACCCTAGCAAAGGATGGTGTAATGGAATGTCTGACTGTAGAAATTTTCAATGAGAAAAAGAAAAACGTGATTGTAAGTTGTATCGAACACCTGGCTCAAGCATTGAAAGTTTCAATAAACGGATGGATAAATTGGCCAAGTGAATCATAAAACCACATTTATTATTTATTTATTATTTGTGGGGATTTCAAATTAAATTAGCTGAATCCGACTAAATAACAAAACATTGATGACTTTATGGATATGATGTATAGTGTGTCTCTGTTCCCGACCGTAACAAAGCCAACTAATAACATCACATAGTGCAACAATTATCAACAACATCTTTACTAATATTGTTGAGGATCACATTATTAGTGGCCTGTTCACATGTGATATAACTGATCTTTTACCTGTTTTTACCTTGTTTGATTGGGATATGAAAAATAGGGGAAGCATCTCTAAACAAATTATAAATTAATTATCAATCAATAACCTGAATAATAGTTTGGAGCATCAGGATTGGAATGATATTTACAAATGTTGACATGGCTTTAAGTCTTTGGACACATTCACCTCCCTGTATAATAAACGCTGTCTGGTGGAGGAACGCTGCATAAGACAGAAACATGTTGAGAAGTCCCTGTCTCACTAGTTAATGCTTGTAAAAAAATCTCTATAAACCTTTCATCAAAGAAGTGGAACAAAAATATAAAACGCTCAGAAGCAAATGAATTGCATTCATAAGAAGCAGCAAATATTATAAACAGAAAATATATGAAAATAGGAATAATATAAAAGAAACATGGCACACACTAAAGGGTTTAATTAAGCAAAGATGATAAAAGTCTTTATATCCAGAGTTATTTAATGATGAGCATGGTGGTAATTATAATATGAACAATGTATTGAATAAGATTAATCATTTTTTTGTAAATGTTGGACCTGAGTTGGCTGCTGAAATTCCAGATTATGGTAGTGAAAAAACTCTTTCAGCTATCAAACGTAATCCATCGTTGCTTTTCCTGTCACCTACAAATGAGCAGGAAGTGACCAGAATAATTCTTGGATGTAAGAATAAGTCATTAACTGACTGTCATGATATCAGTTTTAATGTAGTGAAAAAGGTTGTGTAAAATATTGTAAAGATCGACTCACACCTGCAATTTATCTTTTCAGTCTGGTCGTTTTCCACATAAAATGAAAACTGCCAAAGTTGTCCCGCTTTTCAAAGACAACAACATGCACAGCTATACTAATTCTAGACCAATTTCCTTTCAAAAATCCTTGAAAAGCCTTTTAGCTCTCGGCTTAAAAAGTCCCTGGAAAAGCATCACATCATTAATGAAGGCCAAATTACAAATACATTAGATCAGAAAATGTGTGCAGTCGGTATCTTTATTGATTTAAAAAAAGCCTTTGATACAATCAATCATTCAATTTTACTTAAAAAAAAAAAAAAAAAAAATATATATATATATATATATATATATATATATATATATATATATATATATGGAATTCAGATACACAAAAACAAAAATCTCTTAAACAGAGTTAAACCATTCATGGATGAAAATGTACTCTGTTCTCTATACTGTACTCTGGTGCTCCCATACTTCACGTACTGCGTTGAAGTGTGGGAAAATACTTATCGAACCGTAACCAATTCATTATTAATATTGCAGAAACGAGCAGTGCGGATCATCCTGTCCAAGTTGCTTAAATTTCCTGAACTTGTAGAATACAATACAATTATATCCCATATAAATCATACAACAAATTACTGGCAGAAAATATACAGAAATTCCTTACAATTCGAGGAAGCGTATATAACTTTGGAGGATATGGACATTTTTATATTCCCAAAGTCAGAACTACTCGTAAAAGTTTTTGTACGCGGCGCAAAATTGTGGAACAACTTGGGGAAACACCACAAGCAATGCTAAAATATTTATCAATTTAAACACCTACAAACATAAGATCATGTCTCAATATATAGAGGAAGGGTCTTGAATGTGCACCCATAGTTGTTATTTGTGTTCTGTTGTCTATTGTTATTTATTTATTTAGTACTATATCACAGTTGTGAATATTGTCAGTGTCACCATTACTGGTATCATTTGTTACCATTGTTGGTATTCAGTGTTATACCCAATATAACTGTCACATTGTTCAATCTTTGAAATATGAATCGCTACTGTAAGAAATATTACACTTAATGTACGTTAACCCATATTGGGTAAGAAAAGGTGAATTATTATTATCGCTTATTATGTGAATAGAAGTAAAGCATACAGAAAACATTAGGTGTAAATGGGGGTTGGATTAAATTCAGGCATTCAATACTAATGTTCATTATTTAAAATATGTACTTATTTTGGAAGTGGTTTGTCACCTAGATGGTAAATGCCTGGAATGAAAGAATAAATAATAATAATAATAATAATAATAATAATAATAATAATAATAATAATAATAATAATAATAATAATAATGATAATAATAATAATGATAATTATAATTATGATAATAATGATAATAATATTAATAATAATAATAATAATGATGATGATGATGATGATGATAATAATAATAATGATAATGATGATGATGATAATAATAATAATAATGATAATAATAATAATAATAATAATAATAATAATTATAATGATGATAATAATAATAATGATTATTATAATGATGATAATAATAATAATAATAATAATATTAATGATAATAATAATAATAATAATAATAATAATAATAATAATAATAATAATAATAATAATAATAATAATAATAATAATAATATCTGTATGTCTTTTATCGGCAAATATGTGTACCAAAACTAAATTTGACAAAATAATCAAAGCAATTACTTTTGTTAAACATTTAGGCAATTAAAGGCATGTTGAAAAATGTCACAAGTGTGTAAGAAACACTGACTTCAATATTTTCCCTCCACGTTCACCAAAAAATGAGAGAAATTTATTTTAAAGTTCTAAATTCAAACTTCCAATGTGAAAACTTTCTGCATTAGAAAAAGTCCCTGATGATGATGATGATGATGATGGATCACAGGTGTGTGACTGTAATCAGAGAGACAGAGGCTGCACCATGGAGCACAACTATGCAGAATCAGCCCAGCTCCACCTGAGGGGAAGAGGAAGAGGAGCAGCAAAAGACACATCCTCTGAACTTCCTGGATCCTGACATTCCTCACTATAAAAACTCTTAATTACTATGTTCACTTTACAAAAAGAGTGATTACAGTGATAAAGCTCCTGCAACATCTAGTTGTTTTCACCATATGGAAAACCTTAAAATGTTTTTACTTGCCAAAAAGTGATTAGTTTCTAGCTCAACCGTGACATTGCTCTGTTTAATCAGAGAGGGTGTAGTTTTACAGATTCTTGCTCATACATCCGTCTTCACTTCATAAAATAGCTTTAATTGGCCATAAATGCTGTTATTTTTCTGCTGCCACAAGGGATCACAACACCTCATTTCTGCCTTGACTTTATTTATAATATTATGTGATTCCAACACGTTTAGATTTTACACCTTGTGAAACAAATGATATTTGTGCCTGTCAAAAACGTAATTAAGACTCCTTCACTGAAACTTGAGAGTAAATCCTGCTCTAAGTACCTTTACTTTGTTCACAGGGGCTTTATATTAAAGAATTACATCATCTGAATTACAAAAGATGTTTGTGGTTCCCTTAAAGCCAAAGCTGAAACAGACCATAATGCATTGCAGCTTGAGATAACAGCGCAGACTAACTTTAGATTTTAGTCTTTAATTTGCACACGGCACTGATCCAGAATGCTGCTGCCAGAGTTCTGATGAGTTTGGAGAGAGCACAGACATATATACGTAGACTACGTGGACTGGCGCTGCCTATGAGCTGCCGTAGTGGCCAGCCGCCATCTTAGTTGGGTCTCCATTCGCCCCCAGTGCATTAATTTCTACTGAGGAAGGTGCTTACCCAAATAAAAAACACATTTTATCGAGCTTTTTCACAAAATCAGACACATGGTATGGCATGATAATTAAAATAGAAACATAATTAAGCAAAAAAAAAAAAAAAAATTTAAAATATAAAATCCCATCAGGTAGGCTAGAAAAGTCAATAGTAATCCCACGTGATCGGTTTTCAATAGTACAAAGGTTGTTGCAACTGTAGGCTGCACAAAAACAGGCATAGATGACCATCCAGCATTGACTATGGAGAATGAGGAGACCCATCCAATATGGCAGCGACGCTGTTACGCCTTCCAGCGCCCAATGGGGCGTCTACGTATTTATGTCTATGGGAGAGATAGAATGCATCCACCTTTAGCCTCAATCCATCGACTCCCTCCAAGATTCAGAACTGAATCTTTCCTTCATTCACACATCTAGGATCTAAATAAAACAGAGCAGGCTAATGCTATCCCATCAGCTCTATAGAAAAGTATGCTCAAAAGCCAAGTCTGCAAGCCAGCTAATTTTATTGAAACCCATTCGGCCCAGAAAAATGATAAAAAATAATAAAAATATATTCAGAATGTTTTGAAAAGAGAACTTGTTTAGAAGTGAAACACAGGATTGATTTTTATTATTATTACAATATTAAAATCACTTTTTATACTTTTTAAAGTATAAATTTATAAATTAAACATTTTCACCTTTTTCTAACTGACTAATCTGACTTGTTTGCGCCTGTTATTTACAGAAGTGCACTTGAAAGCCACAGTTAGTATTTTTCTCTAATATCACACAATGTCTTTAATCTGGTCCAGAACAGCTGGCTGCATTTTGGTCTTTGGACCAGGTGGATGGCTGAGTCCCAGTGCGTCCCCTTGGGCTTTGAGGAATTGTTGCTGTTCCCACTGGGGGCAAAAAGAGAAAGAGCATGTAGCAGGATGGTGCACAATACCTGCAGAGGGGTAAAAGGCTACTGCTGGAGAGGCCAGCTCTCCAGGCCTGTTGTGGAAGACGTTTAGCTGCCTCACTGGTGCACTGTACAAACTACGAGCTGAGGGAGGGAGGGCCAAAGAGGAATAATGCTGAAGGTGTAAGTGTGGGAGGTAGGGCGGAAGAAAAGGGTATGTCAAAGCAGAAGGTGTAGGAGAACGGCCCATCAGAAGGGTCCCCAGTGGATCCATGAGTGGGTGAGTCCATGGCAAGGAGTGTCTCTGTCGTTTATCCTTCATCCTTCTGTTTTGGAACCAAACCTGAAAAGTGCAAAAGAAGAAAAGACAGAAAATAATTTAAAAAATGGAATAATTCGATATTGTCAAGGATGAAAGGAAAAATAATGGAAACCAAAAGAAGTCAAGAAACACAAAATCACATGCACACACACCTGGTTTTAAAGGCGTGGAACATTATTTTGTATTTATCAATACGTTTGCAATGGTCTATAGTATGAATAAATGCCTTATAAGTACTCTGTACTTTATACTCTGGGGGGAAAAGCTCTGGTGCACCTGTTTCAGCTCAGCTCAGTGGCATAGCGGTATGAGTGTCCGCCCTGGGACTGAGAGGTCGTGGGTTCAAATCCATGGTCGGGTCATACCAATGACTTTAAAAATGGGACCCAGTGCCTCCCCACTTGACACTCAGCATTAAGGGGTTAGATTGGGGGGTTAAACCACTAAATGGTTCCCGAGCGCAACCATGTCTGCAGCTCACCGCTCCCCCAGGGGATGCGTCAAATGCAGAGAACAAATTTCACCAGTGTGAGACAGCTAATGGGACTTCAAGGGCCGGAATATACTTTCTGTTTAACCTCGCATTAGCGCAGGCAGCAGGGTGCGTCTTTGTTCACATACTTGCTGCTACACGGTGCTGCACTGCGTGTAGTACCGGAGTGTTCCACTAGGGGGCAAACTAGAGTACTCAGACTGGATAGAGAGCCAGGGTTTGTGGGTACAACCAAAACAAACATGGCGTCAATAAAAGAGATCAGCAACTGGTTAATTTTGAGAACACAACAGAAAAAAGACAGCAGCGGTACCTTAGATGGTGTGAAAGACCTCCAAACCAGAGACAAAGTCACCATGGTGAGTGTGTCTTACTTGTTTTGCCAACTCCACCTACTGGTTACTCATATATTGGAGCCTTCGGACACTATGGCAAGCCGTTTTAACATGTAACCAACAGTCAGACCTCTCTGTAATTCCTATTTTATTTAGCAATAATATAATTTATCCTAGTACTATTCTTATTAGTCAAAATGTCAAATGAAGACATCAATCTATTTGTTACTAGTAGAAATTATAATTAAGGATATCCATAATAACAACTGCACTAGTAGGAATTAAGTTTGAGATATTTCCCTAAATCCCTCCACTACATTTTCCAGCTTCCTCCTTCCCTCAGTCAAGACATCACTGAACTCATCCTCAAATCCAAACCCTCCTCCTGTCAGCTCGATCCACGTCCTACAGCTCTTGTTCAAAACTGCCTCTCTTCTCTCGCTCCTCTCATAACCAATATCATTCAACGTTCTGTTCTATTCTATTCTATTGGCCACTAGGCCACCAGCTCCGGTGGTATGAGTGTCCGCCCAGGGACTGGGAGATCGGGGTTCAAATCCTGGTACCAAAGACTTTGAAAAAATGGGACCCAATGCCTCCTCGCTTGACACTCAGCATTAATCAGCATTAAGGGGTTGGATTGGGGGGTTAAACCACCGCCCGAGCGCGGCCACAGCTGCAGCTCACCGCTGCAGCTCACCGCTCCCCACCACGGGGATGGGTCAAATGCGGAGATGTAATTTCACCAGTGTGTGATGATGACTTGGGACTTTAACTTTATTCTATTGTATTCTGAGTGACACTCAGTGGTAAGTCACCATTAACCACGTTAAGAGGCTGGCAACAGTGACGCCAGTAAAGTGGACAGGTACAAGTCTAAGTAGGCCTACCACCTATTCTATTTCCCAGAACATCTATAAAGCATCTGTGTTTAGAGCTGAATCCTGACACAGTTATCACACAATAATCATTTCCCTGGTTTATCTGGAGCCTCTGTACCTTGATGGTAGTCTCTGGTAGGTTTAGGGCTGAGGCCAGCTCACAGCGCCGGGGTCTGGACACGTAGCTCTCCCTGTTGTACTCCCTCTCCAGACGGGACACCTGGTCCCGGGTGAAGGCGGTTCGGTGCCGCCTAATGGAGTCGAGCCTGGTGCTGCGGGAGCAGGGGACCTGCGGCTCCTGGCTGCTGGGATCCAGCTCAGTTCGGGCTGGGTCCTGTCTGTGTCCTGCTACAGAAACCAGAGGATCAGAAACCCAGTTAGTGGATCTTGGAAGCTGGTGATGCTGCAGAGGAAACCAAATTTGTTTCTACACAAATAATATATCGTCTGGTTCAACAGAACCCCTCAAACCCAGCTTCCGTTTGACCCAAACCTCAGATTATTGGTAAATGGTAAATGGCCTGTATTTGTATAGCGCCTTCTTAGGGTTCTACAACCCCCCAAGGCGCTTCACAACACAATCAGTCATCCACACATTCACACGCTGGTGGGGATGAGCTACGATGTAGCTACAGCTGCCCTGGGGCGCACTGACAGAGGCGAGGCTGCCGAGCACTGGCGCCACCAGTCCCTCCGACCATCACCAGCAGGCAAGGCGGGTTAAGTGTATTGCCCAAGGACACACAGCAGCATTCTCTGGCCGGAGCCGGGATCGAACCTGCAACCTTCCAATTACTGGACAACCCGCTCTACCTCCTGAGCTACTGCTGCCCACCTGAACTCGTCTTTGGGTCATGCACCTTCAAACTGGCGTGAAACCAAGTAGCGTGTAATTCCAGATTTTCCAAGTAATAGGGTATTCTACAGTTGACGTCATCGCACAAGGGCTTCTGGGTAGGGTCATACAAACGAACCGCATTTGCCAATAGAAAATATACAGTTTTAGAGTGCTTGGACATCGATGTGAAGGTATAAAATGGAGGAAGTTGTGTTGACAGAGAAAAACATACCAGAGAGCTTTTCTTGATGGTGACCCCGCTAATTATCGATCACCAGAACTGAAGCGCTAGCTCGAATGTCACGGTGAAAGTAAAAACTAACTCCCGCTAGCAGCGCTGTTGTTTAAACGCCATTATTCCATCACGGCTCCTTCTTGAGTAATATAAAAATAAGTTCATTACTCACAGTGCTCAAGTAACATTTTCTCAAGGTAGTTTTTTAATTGTCAGGTTATCATTTGTGTCCCCGTCTGAGAGCGTCGATAGGACCGGCTGGTCATTCTCGGATGTAGGACCTTTCTCTCCAGGAAAATGTAAGGAACAAATATACGTGCTTTTCTTGATCTGCTCCACACAGTTAAAATCCGCTCTTCCACATAAAAACTATCACCGCTTTGCTTCTTCTGTCTTTAGCTAAGTCCGTTTCCCTTTCCAGCTGTTTCATGTGGTCACAGACGTTACTGGCGTTGGAAAAGGGATAAAAAGTCCTCTCTGACATCCGATCTGAGTATCTAGAGTCTGATTAGCACCTCCCCCAGCAGCAGCGCTTAGATCCTTGCTGTTTGAAAATCTTTAGGAGACGAAAAAACAACTTTAGCCAGATCGGAGCAACTCAGACCCATAGGAATCCATTATAACTGCCTGCTTGCTTGTATGACCCTGCATCCCATTGCTCTAGAAACAAACATCTAAGAAAAAATAAACGTTTTTGTATTTACTCACACATTAGATCAGGTGTGTTCGGAGCTCAGAGGAGGAAATCTGTAGTTTCAGCAGAACCATGGTGATGCTGCAGGAAGCCCAGAGGAGACGCGACATACCCGACACACATTTATACCCCCTCACCACCACACACACACACACACACACACACACACACAGGACCAGACTGAGCAGGCTGCGGCGCCGCGGCCCTCGGAGGTGTTAGAGGAGTTTAGATATGAAGCCTTTGGTCTCCGTCTCGGCCTTTGTACTTTTGTTATGGAGAATTAAGACTCACAGTTCCAGACACAAGCAGACCCTCATTGTTCTCAGCTGTTTGATGTTGATGATCATGGCCGTGATGGAGGTGATAGAGGAGTCAGTAATTTAGATAATTTTAGACCTCTGCAGCCTGAAGCTCAGCTGAGCAATAATCAAAATGTAGATGTCTTAATAATAGGCTAGATATTAAAGCAGTAAATAACTCATGCAACTCCTGTTATGGTTTTTGATTCTTCTAGTGGCTCTTTGACAACCGAAAGCCAAACTGCGTGAAGAGGCATCCAGTAAGTGCGGTCCTGCTCTTCCAAGCAGATGCTGACCCTTGAACCTGTGTTTTAGTTTATTATGGCTATAATCTGCTCTACAGGCCACATGATGATAAAGAGAACAGAGACAGACAGACGCTACTCAGGGCGGGGTCACTGTAGGACATCATATAAATAATACTGCAGAGCAGAAAAAATAAACAAATGATCCTGCATGGAGGTGTGTGAGCAGTTTGATTCTAGATTATTGATGTCTAGTCAACCTTGACTAGCTAGTTAGTCATGTTAGGGTCCAAAACAATCATAAACTTTCCCCATTAGTTATCTTTTTTAACCATCAGCCTTGAATAAACAAAAATAAACAGAAAAAATACACATTTAAATGCTTAAGTGGACAAAATTAGCTAATAACTGAAAACTGCCCCCATAGACAACAATGGCATTTTAAGACCGTTGACCAGCTGGGGTTAATGGGTTTGTTAAAAGATGAATGACAGTAGAATATGTTGTGTTTTTCTACACCTACAAAGATAATGTTTTTTTTTTTTTGAGTATTTTTACCATATTGAAAATGCTCTTCACATACCACTGGCAACCAATAAATTAAATGTTTTATCAAAAAGAAGAATTTGAATCACCAGTGAAACGTACAATCCTGGATAAACCTCATGCAATCATCGTTAATGTTAACGATCAGATCCTGATCCATCCATTAAACTCCTCCTCTGAACATTTCTCCCCCTCTGCGTGCACGAATGACACCTTCTCGACTCTGAGCAGCTAAACAGGAAGCGAAGCCAAAGCTGGGCTGCTCAGTGACACATGTTAAAGGGGACCTAGAATGTAAACCAACATGTTCCTTGTTGTTGAATAAGACAGCTTGGGTGGTCAACAGTAGCACGCCAAAAAGTCAAAGCCCTGTATGACCTACTTTTTATGTAAATTAGAAAGTTGAAAAAGGTGAGAGAAAACCTCCTGTTCTGAGAAAGCCTTCCTTAACACGTCATAAGGGGGAGCCACGCCTCCTCAAACCTGCATGTGTCTGAGGCCTTCTGGGGAAACCAACCAATCAGCACGTCCTGGCCGAGTGGGAGGGGTCAACAGCTCTTTTCACTGAAGGCCTGAGTAAGGGGGTTTAGAATGGCCTGTATCAGGGCTCCTGGGACAGATGAAAGCCAAATAATGTTTCTTATGCTTTTTGGAGGCTCATAGCTCTGTTTTAGAATGTTGATTACTTGCATTCTAGGACACCTTTAAATGAGAATTTCATTTAAGGAGCTGTTCTACATGTTCTGTTCAGAGTCTGGTTCTGTTTTTGTTGAGAAACATTTAGACGACAGACCTGTCGTCTGTTAACGCTGCTCCCTCTCAACCGTTTGAGAGGAAAAGCAACACAAGTGGTACGGCCATAAAACCACCACACTTACACTAGGTAGCATAATCGTTGCTCCATCATGTAGGTGTGTTTGTTAGGAATTAGGGTATAAAAGGTAAGGTAACGTTATGTTTCTATCTTTATACCATTTTCTGCGACAATCAGATTTTGGGACTTTCCGGGGTTGGGGGTGTGTGTTCTGAGATGGAGTCCCAGCGGGGGAGCATATCTGCTCCCTAACTGGGTGGGCTGTGTAATCATCACATTTACGACGAGTTCCACCAGCTGTGGAACCACCTTGAGCAGCAAGCCCATGTGCTTTTCATCATTAGCTTGCCGGAGGAGTTGTTGGTCCTCCAGTTACCATGTTTGGGATGCTGCTTCCTTTGAGAAGAACGTTATTACTGATCGGCTGCTTTATTAAGAAATACTGTTTTATTTCCAACATTTTTAACAAAGAAAATCAAAAAGCATTTGTTCCAGTGTGTTAGGGCTGGTGTGTGTTCCCACTGCTGGTTTGGTAATGGTTGCTTAGTAACCTTTAGTGTTTTGGTTTGTTGTCAGCTGGTGCCTGAGCATTATTGAGAGATGATTGACCAGGGCCGTTTCTCAATACTCAAGGACGCTAGTACGTTCTTGTGTACTTGACAAGTGTGTTCTTGGCTAGGACACCAGAAAGTCCGTTCTGCCGAGTACGGGAGGACGAGGACGGCATTTGGAACAAGCGTACTTCTTTGCCTCATGGCGATAAAAAAAACGACCTGACATAAAAATAAAAGTCTAGTCTGTTCCTTAAATAACAAAAAACCAATGAAAACATATTATTTGTATTATATTTGGTCCACTTTTGATCAAAACTGATAAAATATCAGCATTTCCTGCTGTTAAAAGAAGAAAAAAAAGTTTATTTTTCATCAAAACAAAGCAATGATGCTTCTATTTTGATAGTGGGTTAGCTAATTAGCATTTTGAGGGATCGTGAAGAGTCTGAAAGAAAAACAAAAACAAATACACAGCAAATTTTACAGGTTATACGCAATTATTTACAATAACAGACAACTTTATATTGATTTATTTGTATTTCTGATATAAAACACAACAGTTATGAGCTTTCTCCTCTGCCGTTCGGAGTATAACGGTTAGCGGTGCAGTGCATTATGGGAAACTTTGCTGTCCCAAGTCCGCAGAAGGACGCATCAGTGTGTCCTCAATACAATGGGCGGAGCAAGAACATATCCGGGAACCTTGAGCGAACTTGCCATTATATGTACTTAGGATTGGAACAGTACTTGGACCATCGTTGATGACGTTTCACAAGGACGGAAGTACACAAGTACAGACAAGCACTAACCATTTATGGCAGATAGGGGGTGTGTAGGAGCAAAATCACCTGAGCACATTTCTAGGAAGAGTGTGATTTATAAAGTAGGAACTGCCATGTGTAAGCAGCTTTTTTAGGTCAGAAAATTAGTGTAAATAACATTTTTTTGTTGAGCTTAAGTAGAGTTTTAGTAAGGATTCTCCGCTAAGTTCTATAAATGAGGGCCCTGATCAATAACAAATAAACCATAAAAAGCATGAAGTTATACTTAAAACAAGTAAACAGCAAAATATTAGGAGATCAAAATACAGAAGAGATAAAAAGAGGCAAGACCAGTGGCGGCCCCAGAAAAGTTTCATAGGGGTGGCCGTGGGGCCTGAGAGAATTTTGGGGTGGCACACCAAATTGATCCTCATGGTAACTTTGAGAACGTTTAACCTGTGGTGATGTAATAAATGCTCCTTTATTAATTTTCATAAAAAATAAATGAATAAAATATGCATTCAACACACGTACTTCAAATTTGAGAAACGCACACATTTTAGAAAAAACAGTTATTTGATGTGTTGTTTCAACATTTATTTTAGAATTTTAGAACAGCTTAATGTTGTTTCTGTATTAAAACATCCACAAAAGCTCTGGTGATTGAAACTTTTGTTTTGAAATTAATGAGCAGCAGCGGCATGAACATTTTCTTAATTCTTATTATTTGTTCATTAAATATATAATTTTATAGGGTTTTACATGTTTTCACTAAATCAGATAAATTTGTGGTTTGTTTGACTTATTAAAGAACACTGGTCTTCTCTGGAGTGGCCAGAGGGGTGGCCAGTTATTTTCTAGGGGTGGCCATGGCCACCCCTGGCCACCACTTAGGGGCGTCACTGGGAAAGACAAGCTGCTCCCCCTTTGACCTAGACGTGTAAAAACAGACTGACAACCTGATGTGTTTCTGTTTTAGAACAGCATCTGTTTATAAAATAATACTTGTGATATTTTATAGAACCTGTGTGATCTGTACATTTATTTCTATGATAAAACGCATCGATAATTAGGAGTGAGGGTGGTGACCCACCATATGAATCATCCTGCATAGGTTTCATTTCACAGTTAAATATTAGTAGATGCTTTTGTTTTTCACACTGAAAGGAAGATTAGAAAAAGCAATTGAGTGTTATTGGAGGCGACAGCATCTCTCTCTCTGCTTTTGAGCCTTTTTTTGGGGTTTTGTTCCAATTGTCTAACATTTTCATTTATTTGTTACTTTTTTTGCATTTGCTCATCATTATTATAATAAGTAAAAGTAGTAGTAATAATCTTTTTTATTCTAATTTGTAAAAAGGTTTCTAGCTGAAGCTGCAAAATATTTCTAAAAACACGCGTAATCAAATAGGATCACTCGTGCCACAAAGGGTTTCAAATGTAGATTTTTGCTACTTGTAACTGTTTCTGATATTGGATTTTTTTTTTCCTGTTTTTAAAAGTGTTTCCCACAACCAGGAATGTTTTGATGGTCAGATTATCTTGGAATGGACATTTGCTAAATTTAAAAGAAGGTTTTATTGAGGTAAAGGTTTTTGTTCCCTGGTCTGGGTTAAGGTGTGGTCTCAGATCTCTCAATTGTTCTTTATTTTTACAGGAAAGGTGAGGTTTGATCCTGGAAGATCCAGGGAATCCTGTTGGGGAGTGGGCCGGCTGGTGGATTTGCAGTAACACTCTTCTGAATCAGCCCACCTCATAGTCTGGTCTAGAAGCAGACCAGAAGAGAGGTCTGCCAGCAGATGGAGCCCAATCTTCAGCCATCAGAACCAGCAGGCAGATCACATTCTTAAAACATCACATGTGCAGTTTTGCTTTATCTTTAAACATTATGTTCACATTTGATGATGCCTTCATTGCGCATGTGCAGTAAGATAATGCAACAGTCTGATGGGGTATAGAGGTGAGAGGGGGTTAGCAGTTAGCCATATTAACCAGTTTTTGTGCAAATTCTATAAGTTCAAATTTAACAGCTGAAATAATAATAATAAAGATATAAATTCAGCTCGGTGCACCTGCAGCTGCTAGTTTTCCTTCATGTGGCTCATTCCAGCGGGAATCAGCCAACAGGCAGGCTGATTTTTATTATTTTTTGATTCGATGAACAACACATGTCATTTCCTGTCCTGTCAAGGTTAAATTAAATGTTTTCATTATATCTGAACTATCTCAGCAATAATGTAGCTGTTTTGGATACCATCAGTAAAATAGCCATCGCCTCCATTAACGCCACTTTATTTTTGTGTTTTTTCTTTTTTATGACCACAACACATCTGTCCATCCGCTGCAACAACACTGCACCTCTGGAAGGCAATAAAACATTTCTGTCTCTACTTCACTGACACGCACCTCCATTTCATTCCAGTGAAATTGGGTTTTCTAGACCACTCAGTTGCCATGGTTACCTGCAAAATACCACAGCTCAGCCCGGCTTATTTATGTGCAGAAAACTCATAAGGTGATTTGCATTGACCATTTATGGCAGAAAGGGGGTGTGTTGGATGAATTACTATAGAAACAGTGTGATTTATAAAGCAGGAATTGCGTGCAGCTGTGTGTAAGTAGTGTTTTATAGGACAGATAATTAGTTTGCATAAGTAATTATTATTATTTTCTTTTTTTTTAGTTTTAGTAGGAAAAGATTTGCAATGAGATCCCTGGTTTCTGCTGGTGTTGCATCAGGATCCACAAAAAAGCACTTTTCATTGATCAGTATCAGATCAGGAAGGTCTCCTGAACTCTGGACATACTCTCTCTGGGTTTACGGCAGCCATGCTGAAATTTGACACCATAAATATGTAAACCAGGCCTAAACTGTCTCCTTAGTGTGTGATCAGTGCTCACATGCACTGGTTTTAGTCACTTTTGTTTATTCATGGCCTGTAGTCTGCAAATCTGTGCTAAAAAACAAAATCAATAGAAATAGAAAAAAACAAACGTTATTGATTGGGACATAAACTCCAGTCAAACTCCAGTGAAGCAGAAGAAGTGGAGAGCTTCACCTATCTGGGTGCAAAGTTACAGAAGACGTGGAGGTACAGCAGATGTTAAGAAGAGAGTGGCACTAGCAAGTGCACAGTTCGAACATCTATCAAACATCTGGCAAGCCGGAGACATCAGTAAGAAGATAAAAGCCTCCCTCTTCAAGAGTCTTGTCTTGTCAGTCCTGTTATATGGATGCGAGACCTGGAAACTAACCAAGGGAGAAGAGAAGGAACTCTTCCAAACTAAGTGCCTGAGAAGGATCTTCAGGATCCGATGGCAACAACATGTGCAGAATAAGACAGTTTTGGAGATGGCCGGGACAGAGAAGATCAGTGAGGAGATGAAGATGGAACTGGATCGGCCATGTGCTGAGGAAAGACCCAACAGTCGACTGTGCCGTGGCCCTCGGGTGGACACCCGAAGGAAGAAGGAAAAGACGCTTTGAGAAGAATGATGGAAATGGAGCGTAACAGTGCAGGCTGGAACATGGAAGTCAGCACGTCGTGCAGCAGCAAACCGACTCCAGTGGAAGAGTGATGTCCAAGCCTTGTGTGTCTTCTGGCACAGAGAGAATTAAGTTAAGTCCAGTCATTTCCTCTATGGCTGCATGATAGAACAGTACTGGAGGCAGCTATGATGACACACCGTAATGAGCATGGTATGAGCAGTTTGTTGATTTGTGTTTGTCAAATTATCATCCAGTTTTTAAAACTCAACCAAGATTTTATTATGACTTTATAAACTATAGGAGATACATTTACAACTGCAGCAGCCCTGGGTCCACACTGACAGAAGTGTGTGTCCCTATGATGGACTGAAGTCCTGTCCAAGGTGTCTCCCGCCCTTGCTCAATGACCGCTGGAGAGAGAGACTCCTCCCTGAGACCCTAGTGAGGAACAAGTGGTTCATATAATGAGAGTAAAGAGCAAAAAGCACATGTCCCAGTTTGAGGTCACAAGAATAAATCTTGGGAAGCCGTCATCTGATGTGATCAAATGTCCTAATCTGCGTCAGTGATCACACTCACCACTCCTCTTCATCACATCCATATTTGTGCGACAAACACACATTGCATTGCTTTGTGATACATGTGTTGCACACATTGTGTGTAACGTTGCTGCACATGTTGCTAAAATGTTGTGAGAACTTAAGGAACACTTGACTGTTGTCCTGAGGAAACCCACATAGTCATGATGTTCATATTCCTGCCAGGCTGCCGAGGCACGTTCACAGCAGTGGCAGTCCAAATCATTCCTAGGCTTCAGTGCTAACTGGAATGTTCTTACAGAGCTTTTCTAGTCTTGCTGACCACTGAAAATGCACCAACACAACAAATCACACACTGATTTGCAGTAATGTGAGGTTCATGTGGCATGTGGTGGTGTGATTGCAAATCCGTTGTGAGTGATGTCATTTATTCAAAAGAATGTCCTAATTATTTGTTCACAGGTTACCATCATTTAAAGTGGTTCTTTACTCATATTTTAATACATTTGCTGTGGTCTATAGTAGGAATGTAGGAAACACCTTATAAGCTGCACTCAGGGGAGAAAAAGCTCCGGTGTGCCTGCTTCAGGAACTAGAAGTGAGCCAGATCAAAGTTGAGATGAACACTGCAAGATTTGGACGTCTTGCCTTGGAAACAAAAGTTTTCATCTTTCAAGTGAATGGATGAATTTTAGGGATTTTAGTGATTTTAGTCATAATACATACAGACGTGGACAAAATGGTTGGTACCCTTCAGTCAATGGAAAAAAAACCACAATGGTCACAGAAATAACTTGAATCTGACAAAAGTAATAAATAAAAATTCTATGAAAGTTAACCAATGAAAGTCAGACATTGCTTTTCAACCATGCTTCAATGGAATTATTTTAAAAAATAAACTCATGGAGCAGGCCTGGACAAAAATGATGGTACCCCTAGACCAAAGGGACGTGTTAACTCAAGGTGTGTCCACTAATTAGCATCACAGGTGTCTATAATCAGTCAGTGGGCCTATATATAGGGCTCCAGGTAGTCACTGTGTTGTTTGGTGACATGGTGTGTACCACACTCAACATGGACCAGAGGAAGTGAAGAAAAGAGTTGTCTCAGGAGATTAGAAAGAAAATGATAGACAAGCATGTTAAAGGTAAAGGCTATGAGACCATCTCCAAGCAGCTAGATGTTCCTGTGACTACAGCTGCACATATTATTCAGAAATGTCAGATCCATGGGACTGTAGCCAACCTCCCTGGACGTGGCTGCAGGAGGAAAACTGATGACAACTCAAAGAGACGGGTAATCTGAATGGTAACAAAAGAGCCCAGAAAAACTTCTAAAGAGATCCAAGGTGGACTTCAAGCTCAAGGAACATCAGTGTCAGATCTCACCATCCGTCGTTGTTTGAGCCAAAGTGGACTACATGGAGACGACCAAGGAGGACACCATTGTTGAAAACAAATCATAAAAAAGCCAGACTGGAATCTGCCAAACTACATGTTGACAAGCCACAAGGCTTCTGGGAGAAGGTCCTCTGGACAGATGAGACCAACATGGAACTTTTTACCATCAGCTCTATGTTCACAGATGGAAAAATGAAGCATATCAAGAAAAGAACACTGTCCCTACTGTGAAACATGGAGGAGGCTCTGTTATGTTCTGGGGCTGCTTTGCTGCATCTACAGGGTGTCTTGAATCTGTGCAGGGTTCAATGAAACCTCAAGACTATCAAGGGATTCTAGAGAGAAATGTGCTGGCCAGTGTCAGAAAGCTTGGTCTCAGTCGCAGGTCATGGGTCTAGCAGCAGGACAATGACCCAAAACACACAGCTACAAACACCCAAGAATGGCTCAGAGGAAAACACTGGACTATTCTAAAGTGGCCTTCTATGAGTCCTGACCTCAATCCTATTGAGCATCTTTGGAAGGAGCTAAAAGATGCCGTCTGGAAAAGGATCCCTTCACACCTGAGACAACTGGAGCAGTTTGCTCATGAGGTGTGGGCCAAAATACCTGCTGAGAGCTGCAGAAGTCTCACTGACAGTTACAGGAATCGTTTGATTGCCTCAAAAGGATGTGCAACAGAACATTAAGTTAGAGGTACCATCATTTTTGTCCAGGCCTGTTCCATGGCTCTTTCTCCACCAGAGAGGTGTCACTCCATAAACCGAGAGCTAGCTTCTGTAGCTGGGAGTCAGGCCGCCAAGGTCCCCGCCTTTGACTACTACCCATCTCACAACGCACCCGACCCCATTGGCCCCTCCCATGAGTGGTGAGCCTATGGAAAGGGGGACCCATGTCTCGTCTTTGGGCTGTGCCCGGCCACCAGGTGCTCACCAACGTGCCTTACCTCCAGGCCTGGCTCCAAAGGGGGGCCCTGGTGACCCACATCCGGGCGAGGGAACACTATCCACTGATATTTATCATCATACGGGGTCTTTGGGCTGCACATTCTCTGATCCCTCTCTTAGGACCATGGGTGACCCTACTATTGGTAAATAATGTATAATAAATAGGGCTGTCAATCGATTACATTTTTTAATCGCGATTAATCGCATGAGTGTCCATAGTTAACTCACGATTAATCGCAAATTTTTTTTCTTATTCAAATTTTTCAAATATACTTTTTTAAGAAAATATGTTTATTATAACTGTACCAAACGAACATGATAAATACAGGAGTATCCTCCTCAGAAAAAAATATTCAAAAGCGCAATTAGGCATTACCTCCCACACAATAACACCTTATATGGTTCCTCCATAAGGACTCACAAAATCAACACATGTGGTACTAAAACAAGGACAAAGGGAGGAGTGTGATAAAGAACTAGGACTCTGCCTAATTAGCACCTTTTAAATATATCTTATTATTTTTAACAAAAATATAAGGCAACACTTCTGTTTTCTTTTTGCTTCCTTAATCCATTGAACTCAGACAAAAATAACTCAAATCAGCTGATGTTGCCGCTGAACTCTGGCCTACACACACACACGCACGCACGCACGCACGCACACACACACACACACACACACACACACACACACACACACACACACACAGTTATTCTGGTAAGTTATGAATTAATCAATCAATATATACACGCAGCTGTAAAACTGGCAGCACATTGTTTTATTTTTCTGTAGATTATTGAATTATATTGGGAGAGAATGATGAAGCTATCTCATCAGCTGAGAGGTCCCGGTTGCAGCGCTTCAAACACAGGAATTAAATACTTAATAAAGTAAACAAACTGTACCCTCCTCCGTTTCGCCACCGGTCTCCAGTTCTGCTTACGAGTTCAAACATGTGTGCACCTCTGGTTATCCAGCTTGCTACGGTAAGAGTCAATCTCTCAATCATGTTCGGTTGAACTCCTCCGGCTATCCGCCTCGTCGTAATCCAGAGTAAAACAATCTGACCGACTATCGGAGGTTTCAGAATGTCACGTCCTGGAGGCTGAGGTGAGGATCCAAATGCAGGTGAGCATAAAACAGGCAGGTGAGGAGGTTTCAACGGTTTTTCATGGCTGAACTGAACAGAACTGACACAGACGAAACATAAGCAACGAACCAACAGTGAAAAGAAAACAGACAGGGCTTAAATACAAGAGGATCTGGGGAGCTGGGTGATTAGGAGAACGAGAGGCAGGTGGGACCAAGTAACAGGAACTGAAGCAGGGGAGATGAGACACTGGTGAGCAGGGAGCTGGAGGACAGGAGGGCAGAGCCTGACACAGAAGCTACGTACATCTGACTGGTGAAACTTTAAATACTGAGCTGCGGGTCACTTTCTACACACTGTTTACACTTGCGTTCTGAGCGGTTACATCATCGCCGGCTTACTGGAAGCCTGGTAGGTAGGCGTAGATCCCCGCGCCATTTAAAAACACTTTTTTTCTTAAAAATCCAGTCATGGAAATTCTAAAAAGAAATTGACTTGAGGGTTTAATACATTTTTACACATGTGATTCATAGGAAATTTGCCTCTGGCCGATGGCTTGTTCCTGCTTCTTATTTACGTCAGGCTATGGAACGCGAGGAGGGCCAAAACAAAACTATGGAAGCCTGCGCGTTAATCGCGCGTTAAAAAAATGAATCCTGTTAAGGGGGCTTTGCATTAACGCATTAGAAACGCGCTAATTTTGACAGCCCTAATAATAAATGCACAATATGTAGACAATTGGGTTTTGAAAAAGTAGATGTTACTTTAAAAGAAAAGAAAAAGCCCCTTAAACCACTGTTGCTTAAGGCCTGCTCTTGCCATACATTTGTACGTCCTTGATATGTTTCAAGGGCCCCGTTTGAAGAGAACCAGATCACTCTTCGGGGTTTCACTACAAAGATGATTAGAACTTGTGCTCACACTACTCATCACTCATTAGTTTGTTTACACACTTGTTTGCTCGTTCATATCTAATAAATTTTCTCTTTACTGATTGAACAATTTCTCATTGCATAAAAATATAGTTTCAGTTCAGCAAAATATGAAAAAGGTGCAGATAGAGCAAACAATCAGAAGCCTGTTCTGAAGATCTGCTCCCTTTTGTCATGAATGTGGAGTCCTTTGAACCCACTGTACTCACCATGTTTATATCTTCCATGTGGGGACATTGAAAGAATGTTCTCAATTCGATTTTCCTCAAGGTTCTGGCTTGCAGAAGCCTCATTTTTTAGAAGATTATTAATTAAAACCATTTCTGTTTTTGAAGGGATGGTACTATTGTTTGAAGTGGTGTTCTGTAGAATGATCAGTCGTTAGACACGACCCAATAATTCTCAGACATGACTTCTCACCAGAAAGTAGGTCTTAGTTCAAAAATTAGTTTAGGGTTCCAATATAAAAGCTTGTTTTCTATCAGGTTTATGGACTTTTTATTATTTGCAGCTGTATTTATGTGGCATTTATTCTATTAAAGTGTTTTCTCCTGTTTAACATCACTTCATCTGCTCCCTGTATGTTTATTTCTTTAATCATATGAAGTGCTAAAAAGCCAAACTCCTGATAACAAACTACAGTTCTACTTTTGCTAGTAAAGGTTAGCTTGTGTGTCCTGGCTCATCCCTTTAGTTATGCTGTTATAGGCTTTATCCTTTGCCTTAAAAAGGATTTATTACAGGGTTTCTTAGGAACCACTTTAAAATCTAACATTGCACACCAGCTGGTTGGCAGGATTATGGGATGTTATAACAGATATTTCCTTGAACTTGACAAACAGTTTAGAACAAATGAATAATTGGTTTCTATTGTTATTGATATTTAAACATAGCCAGGGTGACTGGTTTTGTGAATCACCTTTCTCCTGACCTTGAGTGATGGAAAACATCTGTATTCTGGCTTTAAACATGCCGTATTAGTTATGTTGTAGAAATGTGAGATACATACCTGTATTAAATATTTGATAATAAATGTCAACACTTGTTTCATCATTATGTCAGACCCATTCAGAAAAAGTCATTTTAAGAAAATGAACCAGCACATTTGAGGACATCATCAGCATTCATTAAATAATTAGGGGTGGGAATTTAATGCGTTAATTATGATTAATTAATTAGAAAAAAATAACGCGTTAAAAAAATAACGCGTTAAAAAATAAACGCATTTAACCCTATAAGCCCGAGGGTCCCCCAGTTGGGAGATGTTGATGTTTAGCAGCAAAATCCATGCCCTAAATATCAATATAGTCAAGCTGCACCTCTAAAGAAAGATCAGAGCCTTGGCTACAAGACCATTTTTATGTGCTCCAAACACAACTAGAACTACAATCAAATGAGTGATCAGAAATCCCTCTTCATGTGTTTTTGCCTTCATTTCTGTCTCTAATGATGCTAAATCAAATCAAATTGCACACACATTCTATCAACCCATTATTATTATTATTATTATTATTATTATTATTATTATTATTATTATTATTATTATTATTTTAAAGACAATACCATTATCAAAATGTACTTAAAATAGTATTTTATTTTTTGGTCTGTCCTATTTTTGCCAGTGATATACATATATATATTTAAATTAAATTAAAGCAGCATTCCGCAACTTTGCAGTTATATGGTCTCTGTCGCCCTCTAGAGGCTTGCTGCGTAACGTCACTGTCGTAGCATTAAATCTCTCTCTCGGGCATAAGAGGCATGTTTACATTCCTAATATCAGGCAAAACAACGAAAACAAACTTTTCCACCTCCACACATTGAATAAATAGTTTTATCAGGACTGTATAACAACTTTATGCCTGACCAAACACAATAACCCTGGTGAAATCATTTATTACTTACCTAGCCATTAGCAGCACGGCTAGGTTAGAGTCCGTAGTTCATGCTGTTCTTTCTAAAAGAGCTCTCCAGCGAGGAAAAGATGGCTCAATAATAACTCTGGTCTTTGCTCTTGCTCTATCACGTTCTCCTTTTCTTTTCCTAGATTCCTCTGATAAGGAATTTCTAGCTTTCTTTGGTGAATCTGCCGCTGCTACAGCGAGTCTACGCTATACAATTATGGCAAGCCAAAGGGATAAAAAAAACGCATGTTCTAAAATCGCATTATGTCCGCCAAAACGCTCATTCAAGACGCGCGTTTTGGCAGACATAATGCTCGCTTTTAGAACACGAGTGTTTTTGCCCCCTTTGGCGTCAAAACGCGTGTTCAGGATGCGCATTTTGGCAGACATAACGCGCGTTTAGAACGTGCACTTTTTTAACCCTTTGGCTTGCCATATTCTGCCGAAAAACGGACACGCAGTCAGTACTTCCTGTTTTGACCCGGAGCACAAAACTGTATAGTGCGGTAAACTGATGTGGGACCCCCCAACACTATCACAGGTATGAACATGAACATAATAGATAATAATAGTATGACGCAAAAACTTTACAAAAAATCATAATTTTAAGGTGTAAAAGTTGCGGAATGTTGCTTTAAAAGAGTTTGTGTTTACAATAATAATGTCAATGACTATTGTTTGATTCTCTGTCTCATTATTTTTAATTTAATAAAATTGCTTTCGGGGCAAATTGTCTTGAATGATTAAAATGCAATTAATCAAGATTAATTAATTACAAAGCCTCTAATTAATTAGATAAAATTTTTTAAAGAAGTCCCACCCCTATAGATAAATAGATAGATAAATAAATAAATAAATAAATAAATAAATAAATAAATAAATAAATAAATAAATAAATAAATTTTCCCACCCACTCCTCACTAGGGTCACAGGGAGCTGGCGTCTAACTCCATCAGTCACCAGGTGAGGGGCGGGGCTACACCTGGATAAGGCTCCAGTCTATGTTGTTAATGTGATTTTTTTGTTTTTCTGGCAGATTTTGTCTGGTGTGCAAAGTGCAAAAAAATTTTTTTTTTGTTTTCTCAGGAATTTAAAATGGTTTGTATGTAAACTTTTGCCTTTTCAAGAAGCAATTTGGGACGGCGTTGTGTTTCCGTCTGAATCCTGATTTCCTGCAGACTGGGTTAGTGGCAGCTGTTACCTCTGAACCAGTTTGAACAGCTACACCAAATATCAGATACGGAGGGAGAGTCTGCCTCTGACTGAATACGGTGGCAAGTGTTTTGTTGTTAGAAAGATGTGGGTTTTATAATAAACACATGTCTTCCAGAGGAGGGAGTAACTTCAAATAAATGACAGAGGCTTTTATTTTTAACAGATGGATAAACAGCATCATTTGTGACTGTGCATGCCAATATGATCCTCTTGCCTTTGATTTTAACCTCAGCATCATGGCTGCCCAGACATGTCATGCTTTTCATTGCCTGCTGTCACATTCTACCCAACCATTTTTATAAGCACAGATAAATCTGATCAGAGTGCACAACTGTATCTGTAAAACACATGGGCACCACATCAGCGCCCTCTTCCTTCCCATCTTGTGCTGAGGTGGCAATTTGGTGAACATGCTCACACTCAGCCTGAATCTGGTCAGAGTTCTGCTTTCTCTGCTTGTGGGTAACACTTGCTGTCCAGCTGCTTTGTTGGTTTCATTTCTGAAATGGATAAGTGAACCAAAACATGAAAACAAACTAAAACTGCTAAACAACATGAATCATTAAGAAACAAAAAGCCATTATCTAAGCAAAACAAATTAAATAAAATGTTACATTTAATTAAAAACCAAGTTCACTCACTTTTTTCAACACATCTGCAGTGGTCTCTAGTATAAATGAATGCCTTGTGAGTCGAACTCTGTAGGAAAAAAAGCTCTGGCGCTCCTGTTTTAGGAAGTAGAAGTGAGCCAGAGCAGACGACCAGGGAGTTTTATTTCCTGATATTTGGACATCTCTCCTTGGATTGGCTAACAACAACACAACTCTACCACTTACCCCTACTGCACACTGGAAGCATCTAATCTAAAAATCTCCACCAATAACACGTTTTAGACTAAAAGCAACTATTGGACCATCTGGTTGTCGGTCTCACCAAACCGCCGCGCTTCCCTGTGTCCTCCACTCATTCCACACTCACGTATTCAGCAACAGAACACCACTGGTGTGAGAGGTTCTCCGCTCAATAGCATCAGAGAAGGAGAAACAGCCGACTGCTACCACTTCAACTTTAGGACAAACTACCAGAGTCCCAAAAAGAAAAACACCATTTGACGTCACAGACAACAAAAGACGTTTGGACCTAGAAAACGGCGACTGGTGTTTAGAGCTCTCTCATTTCCTCTGGCATTGCAGGTGTTTGGTTCCGGCGTCTCAGGGAAGATACTCGAGGGGAGGGGTGAGTGTTCCGTGACTGCGTTTGCGTTCAAAACCTAGCCTGTTTGCAGATTTGTTATAACATCTTTAAGAGAGTAGAAAACTTTAAAACTGATAAAACATCATATCAAGCTCAATATTTTAAGTCAGATTTATATTTCTAATACTGATTAAAACAATAATCTAACAGCGACAGGTTTTCTTAAATGGAAAACAACTCATAGTAATTTTATATTCAAAAGTTCTGATCAGGACTGAAACGGATCAAAAGGATTAACCCAAAAAAGGCTGAAATGTTTTAATCTGTACTTATATTGTAGCAGACATGTGGGATTTCTGATACTATCGGTCTACCATCAATATCAGCCGATGTCGGCATTAAAATGTCATATCGGAAAATATCGATATCGGTTTTCAGTCTTTTAATCATGACCCAACGTTTACATCCCATACACGTATTATACATCAAACTGCAGAATTTCAGCTGCAAAAATTCAATAACTGAGGTGTTTTCTACAGAACCGTGAAGCTGCCACCCATGCAAGAATAAAATTAGAGAGATATCACGCTATTACGAGATTTTTTTTATTGTTCTAACAATATAATTTTCACATCCTAACAATTATACATATGTATAATGTTTGTACAATATAATTATAATATTGTACAAATGTCATATTGTTAGGATGTGCATCTGAATAAGAAAAATCAGACATAAATAATCTGAAAACCTAATTCCTTGGCTGGGAACATAATATTAAAATACTAAATATTGTGCAGCAACTAGTTTCCTGATGTGAAACGTTAGACAGAAACCACCCAGACAGACACAGCCTGCTGATTACCAACACACCAGGAAGTCATAACCCACCCCCCCACCCCCCAGGCCAGCAGACGTCCTTACACTGAACAGCTGATATTATAACTGTAATAGAATTAAACATAAAGTGAACTCAATACAGTGAATTTCATGCAAAACTAATATAAAACAAACATTTCTCTGGTTTAAGCCTTTGTGTCCAGAATATGCTTATTAATGTTTTATGTGCATGATTTTAAAACGGCTCGGTTTTTAGTGTATTGCTGTTTTGCTTAATGAACTACTGCTACTTTGGTGGCAGCGCTGTGTTTTATGTAGCTGCAGACTCCAAAACAGGCTGCAGGGTTGTGAAATAGGTGGGAGTGTGAGTGGATGGAGCAGCGTTGTTTAGCAATGAACTGAAACAGTTCCAATGTGTTGTTAATCAAGCATAAAGTGTCATTTTACTGGGTTAACAGACTACAAACAAATTCAAATGCTGATTTCAAACATCTGAGATTGTTTTAGATTCTCAGCTAGAATTTAAAGCTCACATTAGTAACGTTTCTATAACTGTTGAAGTTCATTTCAGCTGTTTTTGTCCTGTTTGTGGGTAAATACTGCTTTGGTTTTACCACGCCTCTACGTGTCTGGGGTCAGACTAAAGCCGGTGAGGTCCTTCTGCAAACAAACATGAAAGTCTTACATCAGAAACCAACAAGGGGCATCTCTGTCAAATTCTACAAAAGGAAATATTTTAAGCTTTGTCAGTTTTCTTAATGTGTCTTTTATAAAATTGACTTTTTTGTGTGTGAACAATTGTCCCTGAGGCGATCAGCCCAATGATTTTCGAGCCACCGACAGCAGGAAGAATAATGTACGGAAGAGGATTAGGGCCAAAAAAAAAAAAAAGAAAAAGAATTCTGATTTTAATCTCAGAATTCTGTGTTTATCTTCACAAGTCAAAAAGTCATAATTCTGAGAAAAAAAGTCAGAATTCTTTTTATTTTCGTTTCTTTCTTTCTTTTTTTTTTTTAAATGGCCCTAATCTTCTTCTGTATTACAAAGGACAGCAGTAAACAGAGTGGACAATTGTCTATGTCATTTAAAGGACCCCAGATTTGGAATCAGACAATTAACCATCTCAGAACTTTTATCTGTCAGGTGAAAAAATGGCTCAAAAATATGTACAACTTATACTGCTAGAACCTCGTCACTATTTAATTTTAACATTTAAGTATTTTCTTTGCTGGCTTACACATTTGGTAATTTTATGGGTCAAATTCCTATTATGGCCTTTATTTTAATGCTTTTATTTACTGTAAGTCTGACAGGGATGTGTTTTTTTCACTGTTTTAAATAACTTTATCATATTAATACTTTTAGATGTTCATTTCCTAAAGGCGTTGGTCTTTTTTATGGTTTCTACATTCATGTATTATTATTTATGTGGGTCATTTTTAAAGCCTGACCAGCGCTTACAGACAGGAAACGATAAAATATTAAAACGTTTTATGTCTTGTCCTTGATTGTTAACATTGAATTTAATTTTTGTTTTTTGGTTTTACAACAGGATGTTAAAACTTCTTCCATTTTATTCTGTCTGAAAGTTCCTTTACATTTAACATATTTCCAAAAATGACAAAATCAAACATTTAAATTTCATCATAAAAGTACATATATATATATATATATATATATATATATATATATATATATATATATATATATATATATATATATATATAACTGGATAAGAAAATAAAAAGTAATACATTTATAATAAATTATGTTTCTATAGAGTTTATTTAGTTTGTGATGAAAGTGGCTGTAAACACTTCCTGAACTAAATAAGTTCTTTAAAAATGAGAATAAAAGACAACAACCATTTATCTTGTTTCTTCACGTGCATGTGTTCAAATTATTATTTCATATTTCAATGTTTCAAATCTTCAGAGGAAACACGCTGCATGCGTAACCAAATGTTCCAAATGTTCATTGTGATTTTCACGTATTTTGCAAATATTAACGGAATAAAGCTCAGTTTGTGTATCACGTGATTGTGTTTACTGGAGCTGCTTTAGAGTCTAAATCCAGTCTGAAAGGTGGTGTTCCGCCGCCGCCAGGCCCGAAGATAAACACGTTTCACCTGAAAGGTGGAAAATCCCCATCAGCGCTGGCTTCGCAGCAAGCAGGGCCGAACCTTCATGGGTTCCTGCCCTTTTCTACTCGGATCGAGCCTTTCAGATTCTGACCGTGTAGACCCGATCCTTCAGACCAAGCCTTTATTTCATGGTCACAGCTGAATTAACACACTTAGACACTTCTGAGTGATGCCCACTCTGATTATTCAGCTGATCTCCAGATTGTTCTGATCGTGATTAGAGAGAAAAGTCTGTCGGAACATTGTAACGCACCACATGCTGAGGACGCTTCCAGGTGTGTGTCGGCCTTGAACTTGAGCTCATTCCATCCTTCTGTTTTTCTACAGACCCCCCCCCCCCCCCCCCCCCCACACACACACACACACACACTCCTTGTTAAACCTGACCTTGACCTGCAGGGGCCACTCAGACCACACTACGGCAGACATGCTGTCTGGGTGGTTTGTGTGTGTGTGTGTGTGTGTGTGTGTGTGTGTGTGTGTGTGTGTGTGTGGTTGTTGGTCAGCAGGTTTAATCTATAATGATTCATATATTTTTTTACATTTGGATTAAAAACAGCAGGATGAGTGACCTACCTCCGTCAGGACGAGATGTTTGGCTTCAGTCGGACTGTGTCTGCGCGCGCCCGTTTATTTCCTGCGCGTGGTGTGATCATTCTGTGATTTCTCTCCATTTTGAAGGTGAAACTTTAAACAAAGCGAGTTTGATTCCCAGCTCCTGTACCGACGTGCCTCTGAGCAGGACATGTCCTCCCACTCTGCTTTGCTGTTCTGTGTTTACGCAAAGTGGAACTATGGTAGAAATAAACGGAAATGCGCGTGTGTTGGTGCGGTGAAACAGTTGAAACAGATTTATTTATGATGCCGTTTCCACTAATAATAATATATTTTAATATTCACTTAAATGTAAAATAAATAAAATCATTTAATCTGACGTGTAGCTCAACAACACCTAAAAAAACTCTAAGAAAGAAAACGTATTCGCTCCGTTTTTAGGCCGCTCCGATGCGAACACCTATAGAAGTACCGCAAAAGGCTTTGAAGGAGGAGAAAGAGAGAGGTGTGAGACCTCGAGTCAAATAAACCCATATAAGAACATTATTATTATTATTATTATTATTATTATTATTATTATTATTATTATTATTATTATTATTATTATTATTATTATTATAAGAACACAGAATTGTTTTAGCACCAGGTTCCGTCATAAATCACTCTTTGCTCTCATGTTCATTTGGACTCAAAAACAAAACAGCTTCATATATGAAATTTTGAATAATTTCGTTAAAAATACTTGCGATACTTTATGAATTTTGCTGTATTTTGTTTTTTATTTCCCATCTTTCAGCTTGAGCCAAAGTTCGGGCTGAAGCTGATCCAAACATCCAAACCAACATTATTTCATCGCTGATTTTCGTGTTTGTTTAAATTTACTCTGAAGCCAAAGAGATGCAGTGGCTTTCACGCAATACCTGAATAAGAACTGCGCACCGGAGGCGCCGCCGCAGCTGTCTGTCTGTCTGTCTCGTGCCACATCTCAGCCTCGTTAAAGTTTTTTTTTTTTTTTTTGACCAAAAGAAAAAAGTGCTGCACTGCTCTTTGTTCCCCCCGTTCCATCACTCCATCATTAGTCCGGATCCAGTGGACACTCCTCTCTTGGTCCCGTGGGCTTGTTGCGTCAAAGCTTATATTGGTATGAAAGCGGAGTTCGGGATGATAACCGGTCCGGGAGTCTTTGTCTTAACGGGACAGGGACTGCAGCACAGAGACACGCGCGTATCAGCCTCCAAACGCGCGCAACCATGAAATAACCGCGACTTGTGCGTGAAGGAGCGAAAACATTCTGAAATAAATGTGGTCTCGTTCTGCAGATGTAGCCCAGCGCTAGAACCGAACCGAACCGTAGAGGAGAGGGTGACACACGAAGGCGGCACCGGGAAAAGAGGAGCCTATGACCTCCTCTGTGGTTCTGAATTCCCGCTGGGCAGCAGAACCGGTGATGTTTGTGTATGACAACAACCTGGACGA
>SSNS01000003.1:4368035-4398035 GCA_006937985.1 Aphyosemion australe | reverse complement strand
ATGTAAATGGGTCAGCCGAACTGAACCGATTGGATGCTCACGTTTTGGAAGTGACGAGATCGCAGTAAATTCTGCAAGTTGGTTGCTTCTCTCTAGGGACCAGAGGTAACTGTTTCGTTGGAATGAGGTGATTGGTTATTACCTGTTTGATGAGTAGGGCCCATGTAGTCAGCCGCCATGGCCCTTCCCAGCCTGTGTGTTTGGCTTCTTCTTTCACAACATCTGGCAGACGCTCCAGCCCATGGTGTACCCGTCAGCTGTTGGGTCTTGGTACACACGGAACACCAAAAGATGTTGAAGGGTTCCAAGAGAAGGCGTGTGAGCTGGCACTCCCATTGGGCTGTGCGGCCAGGCAGCTTGGATTTCTTCATCCAGCAGGTCCCGTAATTGAGGCCCCAACTGGGACACCTCCACCCCATTCCTTCTTCATTGGATGTTGGTCTTCGGGGCATGATGGTGGTGCCAACGGACCTGGTCCCATCTCCCAGTCTTCCATCCCTGTTTCTAGCAGAGCATCATTTAACCCCCCCCCCCCCTGCTTGTGAGTCAAAAGGTCGGAACGGGTCTAAGAATCTACGTACTTGCCACCCGGCTGCCTGTGTTACTATCAACATTCTGCCTGTTCTAAACAGTGATGTACATGTCTCACAGTGTATGAGCGACTCACCAGTCCAATGGCACACACACAGCGTCAGAGGTGTTCCCTGCAGGTCCCACTGGGTAACAAAAGTCATCCGTGGCAAGGTGGTTATTCTGCAAGTGCCACACACCCAGGCATCAGTTACCTTCACAGGTTTGCAGGCCATCTTCTTGAATTCATCCATTGTTATTTCTGGATGCAAAGGCTTCTCACGACCCAGTCCTTCACGCCTAACTCTAAGTCTGGTTGGGGTCATAGAGGTGACACAGGCATTTTCACTTCTCTCCACTCCAAAACTTCTTCTGTTGACAGGTATCCTTTTTTTTTTTTTTTAGCAAAATCCAATTTCTTCAGAGCTCTACCTGCCAAGAGCCCCAATGTGGTACGTCTCATGGCGACCACCCCATAGGCAGTGGCTAGTCTGACATAGGGCGGTAGCGTATTTGTGTCACTAGCTATACTCCAGTTTCTGGTTCGTTTTAACTGGATACTGGTTTTAGCTGTTCTACTTCTTGGATCCCTCTTTTCTTTAACCAGACTGTGTTCTTGTCCAGAATCTGTGCTACGATGTCTTTGACTTCGTACTTTGGCTTTACTGCAGTGTGTGTAGGATGATCACATGCTTTAATCCACACTGTCTGTCCGACACTGAATGGAGGCTTCGTGTCAGGCTCGTCCTTTTTTCCTTTTGAGCCCCGCCCTATTTCCTATGATGTGAGCGGGCGGTAATTCAGCTCCTCATAGGAGGAGGGTCTGCTGTCTCGGTACCGGTCGTTCAGGACTTGTCCAATGTCCACGATCTTGGTGCTCCAGTCCTTGGAATTGGCATTTTTCCCTATCCAGTTTTTCACCAGGCCAATAGTCCTTTCCACTATCCCGTTTGCTTGAGGAGTGTGTGGTGGAGAGTAAACTCTTCATACTCCATACTTTAGGCACCATTGATCTACCTTCACATTTCTGAAATGCGTGCCATTGTCTGTTCTCAGCTCTTTAGGAACACCTAAACTGCTGCAGACGTGTTCTAGCATGCTAACTACACTGCTGCCATAGCTTTTCTTGTTGGTTTTACTGTCACATACCCCGACATTGAGTCCGCCAGCACCAAAAGGTATTTCTCACCTTTCTTCCCTGCCAATCCTAGAGGTCCAGCTAAGTCCATACTCATGATGGTGAGCCCATCTGCTCGCTGTCCCCTGTGACCTGCGTTGTACTGACCACATACTTCACAGTCCCTTAGTGGATTTGTTTCTCTGGGATTCAAAGCTGCTGCAGCTCCAGTTCCTTTTGTGTTGGTAGTGCACCTGCATGTCCTAGAGCAGGGGAGTCGAACTCCGGTCCTCGAGGGCCGCCATCCCACACATCTTAGTGTTTTCCCTGTTTCAACACACCTGATTTCAATCAGCAGGTGATTAACAGGCTTCTGGAGAGCTTGATGAGCTGCTGCACAGGTGAATCAACTGTGTTGGAACAGGGAAACAACAAAGAGGTGAAGGATGCCGGCCCTCGAGGACCAGAGTTTGACACCTGTATCCTCATGCACACTCTGCACTACCTCTGATGCGAACTCTTCTGGGACCACCCGTCCTCTGGGTGTCTTGTCCCACTTCTTGATTTCGACAAACATTAGCTTTCTCTGTTGCACATAGCAATCGACTTCATCGTCTCCTCGCCAATGTGCTCCCTCCTTGGCGTGGGGCTTCTGGTGCTCCATGTCAAGGTCCAGGTTTAGTCTCAACTCAGCTATCTTTTTCCACAGGTCTCTGTGTGCAACTAGCTTTCCTTTTGCACTTTCAAATCCATTTTCTTCCGAGATACTTAAGTCTTTTTTGAGAGCTTGGGCACAATAATAGCTATCAGTTATTATTTTAGCTCTTTTTATGTGTCTTTTGGAGAGTTCCAAACATACCTTCCATAATTGCAGTAACGTCACCTGCTTGTGCACTACCTGGAATTTTACCTTTTTCTTAAAACTTCTTTTGTCCGTTCTGTTTAAGAATAACCCCCCACTTGGCTCTGTCATCTATCTGTAGATCTGGATCTAACAGAATATCCTCCCATCTACCCCATCTGGTGTTGGTGGCTTTAGCTCCCTCAACTACCTTTCCTAAGATACTTGTGAAATTGGCTCTGAGTAATGACCTTGATTCCCTGACCCTGAGCTAATTATTTTAAAGGTGACCAAGAATGCAGTTAATCAATGCTCAATATTGGCTTCTTTTTTTTTTTTTTTTACCAATATCTGATATTGTGTGACTCTTAAAGAGGTCCTAGAATGCAGTTAAACAAAAATCTAAAACAGCTTTGAGCCTCTAAAAGCGTAAGAAATGTTCTTTAGGCTTTCGTCTGTCCCAGGAGCCCTGATACAGGCCATTCTAAACCCCCTAAACCAGCCTTGCTGTGAAAAGAGCTGTTTGCCCCTCCCACTCGGCCAGGACATGAATATGATAATGAGCTGCTTGCTGATTGGTTGGTTTCCCCAGAAGGCCACAGACACTGGAGACATGCAGGTTTGAGGAGGCGTGGCTCCCCCTAGTGACGTGTTAAGGAAGTTTTTCTCAGAACAGAAGTTTTTCTCTCGTCTTTTTCAACTTTCTAATTGACATAAAAAGTAGGTCACACACGGCTTTGACTTTTTGGCATGCTGCTGTCGACCACCCAAGCTGTCTTATTCAACAACAACAAGGAACATGTTGGTTTACATTCTAGGTCCCCTTTAAAGCTCCCCAGTATCTAGCTAAAACTGATAGCTCTTTCTCCATGGAGACCATTAACTCATTTGATGTCTCCAACAATTCCACCTTATGGACAAGATGTAGCTTCATAAGGTCACAAGGCCTCCATCTTCGTTCCTCACTGTCAGCACCGCGTCTTCATCACAGCCTATTTCTGCGACTAGTCTAGCGGTCAGACTTGATTCTAAACTCACTACAGCTTCAATCACGTCTTTCAATTTTCTCCAGATCTGCTTGGTTTTCTGCAATCCATTTCCAAACAGGTCTGGACTATTCATCTTTCTCTTTTTGAGGCAGGCATACAAAGGCTTTGGGAACATTGGGTGGGATGGGTGCCAGTTCCCTATTCATACCCACTTCATCTTTTCCAGTGTGATTAGTTTTGGCTGTCTTTTTACAGGGAACTACTTCCTGAGCTAGCCTTCCTCCTCTCTCCCTATCTTGACTTCTCCTTTGTTTGGTTCAGTCATCTGAGGGTAAAAGATATCTGCTAACCCTGTTCAAACTGTAGAATTATCCTTTTGACTTCTGATTGAGGATCAAGAGCTAGGTTTTGTGGGTGAGTGTACCTCTTCCTTTCATTTTCCTTCAAGCTTGGCTCTTCTTCCCTGTCTGACTTGCTCTCGAAGCTATCTTCTTTTTCTACATCAGTCTCCTCATAGCGGGGTGGTCCTACGCCAACTATTAGACTTGTCACATCTTCAGCTGGACCTGGTTTCTGGACATTCCTGGTTTTGAACACAGCTAGTCGGGTAAGTTCTGGCTTGAATTCTCTGCTTTGCTCTAGCCATGGTGTCCACTAGGACAAAATCCATTCCTGATACCTTGGCTACCATTTTTTTCCTATGGAGTCATAAGGTTTGGAAGGACTGATTAGAGAGGTTAGCCTTCCTTTGTCCCAACTTTCTACCCACTCAGCCCACTATTTCAACCAGTTCTGTATTTCTGTTATTTTCTTAGGAGATGCTGGGCACTGAACTACCATTGATCTCTGTCCTGCCTGCAACTTCGAGGAGTAAAAAACTCCTATAGCTCTCATTAACAGTTCTTTCATCGTGTCAGGCCGTTCACAGGGGTTATCACTCTCAAAAGCTCTTTTCACTGAGTCGTCCCATGTATCATAACCATCTCCATACAGAATAATCTGAGTTGGTATCATCTCCTCTGCTGCTCCTAGTGCCATGTCTGGACCTGTTTGATTCCCTTGTTCTCCTGCCTGACCATCCTGTTCTGCTCTTTGGTCACCATCCATCTTTCTTTTCTCGAGTCGTCACTCTAAGCCTCTCTTAGCACTTACAGTCAGGGAAGAGTGGCAGACTTGGCTACTACCTAGTTGATAGGGTCTGGTCATTTACCCTCAACTAAAGCCTAATTTATGCTTCTCCATCGGCTCCTCAAGGGAGAGACTCACACGCATTGATGGAGGCATTTTACCTTCAGACCTCTCCATCACCTGGGGAGTGTCGCAAAGCAATTCTCCGCCAGAACAACAGAGGGCGTAGTGCTTTTCTGGGGTATCCAGTCATGTATCCAGTCCAAAATAGTGCATTTACAGTTTAAATTGTGCTTTTTTGTATTTAAGAGACTTTTTAACACCGACAAATTTGTCCCTCGTTCTCTTCCACCTCTTCATGAGCTCGATACGTCTAAACCCACGTTTCCCATCATTTCCATTCACAAATTAAACGCCTGCGTATCTTTATACTCCTCCAGTCACAGGTGAATAAATTTTCATATTTTCAGAGTTTTTCCGCGAGATATTCTTCAAGATGTTTCGTGTCTGTCGCTAGATATCTTTGGCTCTCTCTTAATTTTTTTGCAGGGGCAATGGCGGTGTTGGTGACGTATTTAAAGGAAGTGGTGTCCTGGCCAATCACAAGGCTGCGCTCTCCGTCCTGTTCGACGGATGTTTAGAAAAGTTGGCTCGACTCCGTCCGTCCTTGCGAGCCTGTCGAAGACCCGGTTGGTTGAGATAATTCACTTAATTCACTTCACTCAGGGCTCGACAGTCTTCCTGGGCTGCTTCTTCTCTAAATGGTCTAGTGATACTGCCTTCTTCACCAGGGTTTGAGATTACTCACTAAGAATCTCTCTAACAAGCCGCCTTTGCAGCCCTGGTCTTATCTCTAGACCAGGGGTATTCAATTCCAGTCCTGGAAGGCCGGTATCCAGCATGTTTTAGTTTTAACTCTGTTTCAACACACCTGATTTCAATCAGCAGGTAGTTAACAGGCTTCTTCAGAGCCTGATGAGCTGCTGCACAGGTGATTCAACCACTGAATCAAGTGTGTTTGAACTAGCGACGTGTCAGTCGCGAACGAAACGGCTCTCAGAGCCGGCTCTTTGATGTGACCGACAGGAGCCGACACCCTCTTGGACAGGGGTCCCCAATCCTGGTCCTCAAGGGCCGGTATCCAGCAGGTTTTAGTTGTAACTCTGCTTCAACACACCTGATTTCAATTAGCAAGTGATTAGCAGGCTTCAGCAGAGCTTGATGAGCTGCTGCACAGGTGATTCAACCACTGAATCAAGTGTGTTTGAGCAGAGAAACCACAAAACCTGCTGGATAGCGGCCCTCCAGGACCAGGATTGGGGACCCCTGCTCTTGGAGAAGCCGGAGTGAGTGACACAGACTGTACCTGCAGGCCTCCGAACCGCTAAAAAATCGCAAAATACACACACGCAGCATGCCTCTGATTGCCGTGAGACGGGGGGGGGAGCAGTGCACCTCTGATCACTGTGAAAGCAGGGAGAGGGGTGGCTCGCACAAAATACCTGGGTCAATTATTATCACGACGAGACCCGCTTTATAAATAAAGTTTGAGTTGAGTTGATATATATAATTATATATATAATTATATATATATATATATATATATATATATATATATAAAGTTGATAATGGTCATACACAATGTTTGTAGTGTGGATCATCTAAATTCTCTGATTTTACAGTCAAAATGACTTCAACTTCAAGACCTGGCTGGTTCACTATCACACAGCACAGTTCATGTTTAAAGCTAGCAAGAACTTATTGTCACTCAACATTTAAAATCTTTTCAACCAGAGTGATGAGGTTTATCATTTATGAGGAAACAAAAAATTCTAAATGCAAAAGGTAAAAACCACTAGGAGGACTATTTGTGTTTGAATAAGAACATGGTATTCAATGTATATGAAAATGGCTGATGAGATTTACTATTATTATTGTGTGAACTATAATATTGTATTATTAATATTATGATTATTATTATTACAGAAAAGATACATATGAAATCCTCTTATTAGTAATAATATATGTAATTATTAGATGTATTACAGATGTAATGATCCTAAGATGTACATTAAATACATACATGGTTTATTTGAGCTATTGTGGGATTGAATTAGCACTGGCTTCTTCACTCCCTTTGAGTAAAGACGTTTTTTCTTTTATATGTCTTATTTTACTATGTTTGTTGTTTTTAAAATGGTCTCTTATGTTCAAATAAATATTTCAATCAATCAATGTGTTATTAATTATGAGTAAATTACTTAATTAATTAATTACATATTTTTATGACTTGTTCAGTGCTTTAACTGTTGAATTTGGTCACTTTTAATCCTCCATGGTTCTCCAACAATAACAAGAACAACAAAATCTGTTTTATTCCTAAATTAAATCAACTATTCAACGGTCAGAGGAGGAAGTAGAATATCTCACATCCTGTTCTCGGGTGGGTTATGGTGAGTTCTGACAGCACTCACCCGTAAAAATCTCAGGGAAGAGTTTGTGTCTTTGATTCAAAATGACCGACTTTCTGGTGGGCTCTGGTTGTTCCTCCTGGAGTCTTCATCCTTGGTTGTAGAATTTATTTAACAAATTGTTTCAACTTACGGTAGGATGAAGGTGGCCGGGGCTGTGGTAGAAGGTGGGACCTTCAGCCATTTTCAAACAGCTTGAATTATAAAAATTCTCATTATGCTTGATGTGCATGCACAATTTCATGACTTCTCATGCAATAGCAGAGTTCATTAGACAGGAGACCGAAGAATAATAATAAACACTTGCATTACAACAGGCCCTTCACACTGCTGTGACCTAATAAACACTATGATTACAGCAGACCTTCCACACTGTCTGTGGCTCTTTTAGCCTAATAAAAATAATAAAAGCTTGCATTTCAATAGGCCTTTGTGTCAGCGGCACTGGAGCCGACGCGGAGGGACGGATTCCTGAAAACGGGAACAAAACACGTAGATTCTCTAAAAACACCTCTCAGATAGTGCTGTTTTATGAGGCATCCTCAGTAGACTTGGACTGTTTACGTTTTTATTCCTGTGTTTGTTTTCTTCTCTGATAATGAAACATTTTCTGATGATGTCAACGAGAACTCACCCTGACCAGATGCATGCTGGACCTGCTCCTCATCATCAACGCTTTTTTTCTAAAGCACTTTCCATCAATCTCAGAGATGCATCAAAGTGGATCTATACTGCTTACAAAGATGATTTCTACATAATGAATCAGGTAAGTTTCACTTTCTTAGCGCTGTGAGCCAGACATGAACGCGTCCTGCAGGCAGGGCCGTATCAAGGCATTTGGGGGCCCAAGGCAAGATGGACTTTGCCCCCCCATCAAAATGAACCTTGAAACCGACCCTCTCACCACCCCCCACAAGAGAGCCACTGCATGGAACTTTTTATGAAACAAATACCTTTGGTAGTGCAAAACTATCTACATATCTCGCATAATACTGCATGTATGGTAATGTTTACATTTGCAAAAAAACCCTCCACCACCCCATAGCAACAGACATATAAAGAAAGTGCAAACTGCATTAAACATTATATGTGATTTGCACTGGTCCTTTTGTTACAGTTTGGTCAGTTAAAAGTCTTGGCCATTGTGCAGGATCATCAGTCATAACTATCAGGCTTGTGGTACCTTGTGCAGACTCAAACTGTGTTAATGTTGAGGCCATGGTACCGCTGGAGGTAGTGTTCTTTCTCATTGTCCCCAATTCCTGGGGCCCCTAACCAGCTCGGGCCCCTAGGCAATTGCCTTGTTTGCCTGCCCTGTTGCTACGGCCCTGCCTGCAGGCTGAGCTCCAGCCCTGCTTCTGCTCATTCTGTGTTCTGATTTAATCAACTTAAAAACAAAGAAAACACATTAAAACCAGCTCAAATGTCTGAGGTACGAGGTGAGAGGCTGTCACCAACAAGCTGTGTGCAGGTTCACCCTTGTCTGTAGTGTGCTCAGGTTCCGGTAACAAAGACCGGACCCTACGACCTCTGTTCTCCTGTTCCAAAGCTGTGATCGGCGGTTTGCTTTGCTGCAGCTTGAACAGCTTTTGGGGTTTAGTGAGTGATTCTGCGCTGAGGAGGAGGACAGGAGATGCCCTTCAGCTCAGCCTCAAGGTCACACAAGACGGGTGGGATGCTGTGGTGCTCCTGGGTTTATGGAGCTGGAATAAAACCATGATTACTACGGCTGTTCTGTGCCCCCCCTCCCCTCTGTGATGATTTTATAGAGCCGTAGAACGCTGACAGGCAGCAAGCGTGTGTTCAGCAGAATTTACCATCTGATGGGATGGAGATATACAACCGTAAAAGAGGCAGGCTGGAGGGAAGAGATCCGCGCTGACGTTCACCAAAAGCTTTTAATCACTTCATGCAGAGTTCACCCATTCATCAGGGATTTAGGATGGTGTTGGTGCTGAATTCAGTCTCATAACATTCATCAAAGAAAGACCAGCTTAACATTTCACACATTAACTCAACCTTCTTCCTTTCTTTATGACATGGCGCCATCTGCTGGCCACAAACACGAACTTCAGGAATGGATAAATAGACTCTATGATTTTATCATCAACCATAACGAGTTAAAGTCTGTAACTAAAACAAGCTGCTGCAGCTGTTAATAACAAAAGAATCAGAAAAGAATCAATAGGTGCTTTCATAAGAAATGTATGAATGTAGCATTTTTATAAACAAACTCATCCATAACAGAATAAAACCATGATTAGGTCAAAGGTCACAGTCCAGCAAGGCCTGCAATGACAGACAAGGTCTGGTTGTCATAATGTTATGGTCGACTCCTGTTCAGTTTACTGATGGATAGAACGATATGAGGCGTCATGGTGATGCGGGGCAGACAGGAATCCTGAGAGAATCGTCTGATTCTTTGTGAGGAGTGCTGCTCACATTTAATTATTTCTACTAATACAAAGAACTGGCTGCACCTCTTTGCCTGTGAGTAATGCTGCTCCCACTCATAAACTTGGTTTAATTCCTCTCTGGCCTGGTTTACTGAAAATGCCTTTAATTCCACCGGGACTGCGTTTTATGGAAATAACCCGAGAAGACGTTTTCCTGAGGAGGAAGAGAAATTATTCTGTTTTGAGAAAGATCCATTCTCTGTTCCTTCATCCCAGTGACACAGAAAGAACGGGCCGTAGCTGCAGCCACTCTCTCTGCTGTAAAACTTTATAGCAATGAGAGGCCCAGTTGTCATGGTAACCAGTTATATGAGCTTGACGGGGCCTTTGAATGGGGGGGGCCTGGGATGCACTTATCTGTAGAAATGTGTGCCTGTGTGGGACTGTCCTCCACGTCTTTGTCTGATTTTAACTACGGGACAAAGTGAGTCTGATCTTAGACACGATTATAAACACACACACATGCATGCACACACACACACATGCACACACACGCATGCATTCACACACACACACGCATGCATTCACACACATATGCATGCACACAAACACACACATGCACACACACGCACGCATGCACATACACACACGTGCGCACACACACACACACTGGGGTGGGCATTCTGTTCCATGAGGGCCCGTATCCAGCATGTTTTAGTTATTTCCCTGTTCCAGCACGCTTGATTCACCTGCTCAGCAGCTCACCAAGAAGCCTGTTAATCAGCTGCAGATTGAACTCAGGTGTGTTGTATCAGGAAAAACCAAAACATGCTGGATAGCAGCCCTCGAGGACCGGAGTTACCCAAACTATGGCAAGCCATTTCAACATTGGATATGTATTCCAGATATCTATAATTCTTTTGTTCCTAGTAGAAGTTAACATTCCAGATATCCATATTAGAATTCCTACTATCCACAATAAATATTTCAGATATCTGAAATGTAATTCTTCCTAGATCAAATGACGTCACCTTTCCTGTTCATGTGTATTGGGTTTGTAGCACCTCCTATTCACAATTACATTCCTCCCATCAAGAATGGACATTGTGAATAGTAGGAATGTTATTATGGATATCTGGAATGCTAGGAACAATAGAATAATAGATTTCTGGAATACATATCCATTCTGCCTAATAAATGTTAAAACGGCCACCTTTAGTTTATAAGGATTCTGAAATATTTCAAACTTAATTCCTACTAGTGCAGTTGTTAATATGGAAATCCTTAATTATAATTTCTACTTGTAACAACATAGCTGTTGATATCTTTATTTGCAATTTTGACTAGTAAAAATACATTTAGTACTAGAATAAATTATATTATTGTTTAATAAAATAGGAATAATGAGATTGCTGCATAAATGTTAAAACAGCTTGCCATACTTCCTGCATTAGAGGTTTTGTAAAAGGACCATGAAAGTGTTTTGCTCAAACACACCATAGAAAAACATAATAGCTCCGGTTCTAATTAGTCTCTGCTTCATCTGATGCTGCTGATGAAGAAACAAAAGAGCCGATTTGACTCAGTAGTGTGATGTGATCCGTGTTGAAAGGGACATGAGATTGGCATTAAAGAAGCATCTGGAGGACATGTGTGTTTTAAACCCTGAGCCTGAAAGAAAATACTTTTCTTCAACATGAGGTTCACAAGCAACACAGTTTTGATTTGTGCCACTGAAATGTGGCTGAACTTAGATCTGTAAAAAAAAAAAATTAAAAAGTAATCATCAAAGCGCTCATTCACCCATTATGAATCTGCTGTGCTCTCTGGTATGAATGAGTGCTTCGTGAGTGGGGTGGGGGGTGAGGAGGGACAGCAGGATTTCAAGTCTTACTCATTAATATTCATGATATGCAAATCTCTCACCTCTGATTGGCTTGGAGCAACGTGACTCTCCTGCTGCCTCCATTCGCTCTTCTTTCTTGGGTAAAAAAATGCAACATTGACGTTTTATCTCCACAAATAACTGGAGCCTGAACCTCTTCCTCCATGTTGGAGAGTTGCTTCTACTAGCCAAACCCTAACCCTCTACTCTTTCCTGGCTGCAAAATCAACACAGCCATCATTAGTCACAGGCCAAGGTGGGCGGGGCCATGAATGCAAATATACTCTGTGATGTAGAAAAGACTGGTTTCCGCCCCCCTTCCTGCAGCTAATGCAGGTGATTGGGGTTGGAGAATATTTTCATGTTTAGTCTGCATGTGGGGGGGTCAGGTGTTCAGTGTAAGTGAGCTGCTGTAAGAGGGGGCTTGAGTTCTATTATAACCACTTTCTATGCCCAAATGATAGGAGTGACCTGTTATATATATTGTTTAAAATTATAGTAAGTTAGTAAAAACACAAAACCCACAACTGATGGAAATAAAGTATAAATCTTAAATATTTACTCCACAGCTCAGTTCTGTTAGAAATCAGAAAATGTCTGTTTAAAGGAGCAATACGTAAGAATTCTACAGTGACACAATCACAAAACAGTCTGTCTCAGTCATATTGGAAGGAAGGTTACATTGAAACAGATTTAATTCTCAGCCAGCTGGCTCAGTTTTTCTCACAGTGATGGTTGTGAAAAGTCCGATCTGTCTGCTCTCTCATAGAAAGGTCCCGATGGTAAAAAAATCCTGCATAAGATCATTTTGTAAACACAAAAACATTAGTTGGAGCAACTTTTCAACAAAACTTGAAATTGAAAGTTATCCATCAGAAATTAAAAGCCTAATGCAGTGGGTTGTCTTGAGTTTTTAAGATTTCATACAAATCCGTTTACTAAGGATAGATTGATCATATCTAAAATGGGGGCAGTAACCAAAGGGAATGCTTCTTTAATAATTTGGTTGGAACTGGGTCTAGTTGAAGGTTTAGATGAGATAGTCTGAATCTTTAACAACACTGAACTATTAACTAACATGGAAGTCGAATAGAGTCCCAGAACACATTCTTGCTCCTTCTGGAGGACGCTCACTGTTTTCTCACGAAGCCTCTCAGGTAGGAAGGACCCTTTCTTATGTGTTCAGAGCAGCACAGCACGGGTGGAGGATCAGCTCCTTCAGGCATCGTCACCTAGCAAGGACGCAGTTTTGGTTTCAAAACATTTAAGTTTGTGGTTGTAAGAAGTCAAAATGTGTCAAAGTTCAAGGGGTATAGACACTTTTGCACGACACTGTATGTAAAAATAAATCAAGTCCCGTCTCATCCTCCACAGATGGTCCCATCCTTCCAAGCTCGGATCCTAGATTCCTGCATCTCACCAAAGGAACAGTTAATGGATAGATCTGTAGTTTAAGAAGAACAAACTAGTAAAGGTGAGAGTCTTTGGACCAGCGCTGTCTCCTAGGGGGTCAGGTTTCTGTGGGAGTCCTGGATATTGGTCCAGTTCTTCCACTCAGTCTCTTTTTCTGCACTCTTCTTAGTCCACGTTTATTCACTCATTTTGTCCCACTTTTATTACACGTTTTTTAGAAGTGAGAATATCTGTCTCAGACTCAGGTTACAAATCTAAAACAGCAAAGAAAAAATTGAGTAAACTATTTAATAATTTGGCGTAGGAGGTGGCCTCACATAAACGTCCCTGCAGGCAAAAAACAGGAGCCTGGTTTTCAGAAAGAACACCACCACCCTCTAGTGGACAAAGTGTGAAACAACACTCAGGATTTCAGAGGTGTTTGTCTCTTTTCTGGGCTGCTACAGGTGGGGTTGACTCTTTCTGAAAGTTGAGGCTGACAGGTCAGATGAGGTTCTCTTCATTGGTGTTGGAGGTGGTCTTCTCCAAAGGGCCTCTGTGGGTCATGGCTTTGCTCCTGAGAAGCTGCTGATGTGGATGAAGCCATGCTGCAGACACACATGCAGGTGGAGTCCTGGGCTTTCTGTGTCTTCTGATGTTTTGTTTAGCCTTCCGGGGGTGGGGGGGGTCTCCAAGTCTATTTTGCCTTGGCCCTCAAATGCCTTGAGGCAGTCCTGGGCATGGGACTGAGTTTTGAAGGTGATCTGAATTGTATCCAATTTATAAATATTACATAGATTATTGCTTTATACAGTTAAAAGGTGTAGTGGGATGAATCTATCTACATTTTCCTTTTCAAACATTTTGTTTTGTTTTCTTGTTTTTTAATTTGTTTATTTTCTTGTCCTGTCTGTCTCTGATCTTCCTGCATCTGCTCTCAGTCCTACAGAAAAACTGCTGCCTGGCTTCCTACTTTTCACCTCATAAGTTACTTTTGATTTAAGCAGATCAAAGGGATCTTCCAACCACAGAAATAGCAGAGTGTGCAGTGCGTGAAGTCACTGGAGGTTATGAGCTCTGGTGAGGCAGTGTGCATAAGGCACGAATAAAAGACAGAAAGTACCAGAGAATATGAGCGGACATGAACGATCGCGTGTTAATTACATTCTTTTGGTGGCGTGACTTTGAGACTGTTACTGTGGCCGTGTGCAGTACAGCGCCCCCTACTGACATTTGTACAGAGTAAAACATTACCAGTTTTTTTCTGTAATGCCTTACATTACCGCATTTCAGCAAAAAGCAATGTATTACAGTAACTAATTACTTTTGTAACGCAAACGTAAAAAAGGGACTTGCGGAACTTACTCCCTCCTGCCAACAGTCAGAGAGGAGGGGGTTGTTAGGCCCTGTCCACACGTAGCTGGGTATCTCCCTAAACAAAGAAATTTTTCTACGTTTCAGCCTGTCATCCACACAAAAACGCAGATTTAAGCAACGAAAATGATTCTTTATAAAAACTCCAGCCAAAGTGAAGATTTGCGTTTTCTCCGTTTTCAGCGTTTCTGTGTGGACAGAAATAACCGGAGTTTTAGGTTCACGTCACTGTCTGCGACAAAAATGCTGACGGCCCATGTGCGACCTGTGTTTACACTACAACATGGACGCCCTCAGAGCTGTGCTCATGTTATCAATCGTCCAAGCAATTTTTGACGCTTGTTGACTTTATACTCCAAAACTACATTTAAGAGCAATTCTACCTCCTTATCGGTCCACATAAATGAGCTAGGTGCCATGTTTCATGTTTTGTTGAAGTTGAACAGGAAGACAAAATGGATAGGATCCGGGGGAACTACTGCCACCTACAGGTCTGGCTTGCCTATGAATGTGCTTAACAATGCACTTATGCGGTTCTGTGTAGATGGAGGTTTTTCTAAAAACAAGGTGGTGCGGACGATATTTTTTGGGAGGGTGGATATTCATTTTTTTAAAAATCTGGCAACGTGTGGACAAGGCCTTAGTTGGACCTGCCCACTTTGAGTAAGCAGCCCACCAAGGTAAGTGGCCTATCTGGACGATGCCAGATAGGCCAGATGGCCAGTCCAAACCCTGGTGACTTAGGGGGAAAATCAGGTGGAATTCCAATGAAAATGTACAATAATACTCATTTTACCTGAATCTCCATGGCAACAACTTACTCCACTTACCATCGTCTGCAGATCACTGATATGGGGTAGGCTCAGATGTCCGATGGGCGTGGCCAGTTATTAAGGCGGGGCTGGAAAAGATAACTTTCCAATGTGGAAGAAAAGGCTTTGTGACATTGTATTTGTAAAATTATGATAAATTATACAGATATTTTTTTATTACACACAGCATGTAGAATTTACATTTTTACTTCACATAGTCATGTAAACATGAGTAAAATAACTTCAAACATAAGGAGGCTTTGTGAACATTTTATTTATAAAATGACTTTAAAATACACGGACTGGGAGGAAACATGTTCAGGTTCTGGTCACTTCTGCTGCTCCTGCTAGTTACAGGCTAATGGAGAGAATTTGATCAGGAAGACCTTTTCTATTTCAGTCAGTTGATCTGCATATGATAAACACAAGGTATTGTGTAATGGAAAAATGAATAGGGAAGAGCATATTGTCAATACAAACTGTCTTCTGGTTGGCTTGAGAGCCAGTTATTTATATCATAACCTCTGTAGAGAGTTTCAGTAGGTATAAATGTAGTCTATTACAAATCCATCACCAGTTGGTTGATTTAAACTTAAACATTTTAAATGTTACATTTTGATCCTTTGATTATTTTGATGGATTTCAACAAATCACAGTGGTGGAGCCTATTGTCTGAGATCTATGATAGTTTTTGATATTGAACCTTACCAGCACTTCCTCCACAGTTCTGGTTTTTGAAGTGGCTCCACCTGAAAAATAAATTACACGAAAGGGAAATGTATCTTATTCTTTATAGCTATTCTGTTTTTAAAAGATAGACAGCAGCATGTGCAATAAACAAGTTTCCCAAAATATTTATATGCAGACATTTGTTCCATCCATCCATTATCATCCGCTTATCCAGAGTCAGGTCACGGGGGCAGCAGCCTAAACAAAGAAGCCCAGACTTCCCTCTCCTCAACCACTTGGGCCAGCTCCTCCAGAGGAATCCCAAAGCGTTCCCTGGCCAGCCGAGGGACAGAGACCCTCCAGCGTGTCCTGGGTCTTCCTTTGGGTCTCCTCCTATTTGAACATGCCTGGAAAACCTCACCAGGGAGGCATTGAGGAGGCATCCTAACCAGATGCCCAAGCCACCTCAGCTGGCTCCTCTCGATGTGGAGGAGCAGCGGATCTATTCTGAGCCCCTCCCGGATGACCGAGCTCCTCACCCTATCTCTGAGGGAGAACCCCCCTCCATCTTTCCCTCACTCGTGAACAAGAGATACCTGAAATACTTAAACTCCTCCACTTGAGGCAAGACTTTTGTTTATCTTTTTAAATAGGACCAAATACTATAAATGAGTTCTCACCCCATCAGTGTCATCTGTTTCCCTGTGTCTTCTTCTGGATTTCTTTCCTTCCCAAAAGGCAGAGGTTCCTCGCCATGTTTTCCAATGCTGTGATGTCTAGGGAGAAAAATTTAATTGGTCAGCATCATGGCACTATAACAGCTAACAGCACAACCTTTAAGCACAGCTTAACCTTATTGCTAACAATAACACAGCATCATATTGTACTGTGAAACTGTCAATAAGTTGTGTGTTGTAGCAGGACTCAAAATGCAGGAAAATCCAGGAGCCAGCCAGGTAGGTTCAAAAATCTAACGTTCTATTTTAAAGCAGTGGTCTGGAGCAGGAGCAGAAGGACAACAAATATAACGGAACTAAAGGCTGGGAGATAAACTAAACCCTGAACAGGTAATGACTAAAGATGATGCATGAACCAAATAAGAAATATGTGAAAAAGGGAAAAATATATGAACTGGGGCAGAGGAGTGGCTAGAAGTGACAGCAGCAGGGGATGAATTTGAGAACTGAATGAAATAATCTAAAGGGACAGGAAACACTAGGAAACCTGGGAGGAGAGAGAACACATGGAATGGACTGGGTGGACATGGACAGGACGCCACACCCCACCCCAAAGGGTGGCTACAAGACACACAAAACACAGGCACAAGACAGAGGGCGGGGGAGACGGGACCAAAAACCAAAAAACAACCCAATGGGCGGGCTTAGAGGGAAAAAACAAAAAAAAACTATAAGGGCAGGCGAGGCGGGCAGAAACAACAACACCACCAAGCAGGAACTAAAATATTAAAAGGCAAAAGACAAGGCTAAATGACAAGTACAAAACCAAACTTCAATGATAAACCAAAGTCCACAGAGGCTGGTGACAGAGATGCAGCAGAGTCCAGGAGGGACGGCAACAGGGGACCAGGAGCCAAGAGAGTCTGGGAGGCCAGCGATGGCCGGGGGCGATGGAGCACGAACCGGCGGGCCGTTGGAGGCCGGCGGCAAAGGAGCAGGAACACAGGAAGGAATGACCCTTGGTGCTGTCAGTGGAGCAGGTGCAGGAACCTGGACTCAGGTGGACGACAGCAGCGGTGGTGTTCAACGCAATCTTCTGGAGACGGACGGGGCTCAGCGGGAACCTTTGTCTTCCATCTTGTTTTGCCATGTCCTGACACCGGTTCGACTCCCGGTGTCTGCAGTAATTTATTTAGCCAGCTGAAGCCGATTTCATTTTGTTTTTTTACATTTTAGTTTTATTGATTATTTTCTGTGTCTCTAAAGATCTTTGAATTTGGTCATTTCTAAGCAGCATTTTAGTTGATTTACTCTGCTCACCTCACATGGACTCACACTGGCCAAATAAACAAAGGAAGTAAAAAAAAATATTAGTTCTTATATTTTAAACAGTTTACTAATAAAGGGCTGAAAACATAAAACTGGCAAGTGTAGCTAAGAAAGAAGAAATAAATTACTGCTGAGACCGGGAGTCGAACCGGTGAAAGGTTCAGCTAGGCTACCAAGTCTGTTATAAAATATTAGTCACCTAGGACACATGTGCTGCGTTGCCCATTACGTGCATCTATGTTGACAGGACTCATGGATTTTATGGTGGTGTTTTGTCCCCAATGCAGAAGTAATTTGTCAGAATATCCACTCTGGTGCTGGTGGAGGTTTAAAGCAGTCATCTGTGACATGAAGGTCACATTCTCAACTGCAGCATGAAACCAACCGCTCTATGCCTGCAACTCAGAGAAAGTGGGCATTAGTGACCTACTTCCAGGGGAGGCGGGTTCCAGATCAGAGACTAGCTTCAGGGGGAGGAGGTCTGATGATGCACTTAGTTTTCATCAAGGTTTCTGCAGGTCCTTATTTGAGAATCTGAGACCTTGCAGCTGAGACAGGAAAATGCATGAATGCAGTCAAAAACGAGGTATTTTTCATGAGGAAATAACAACATCACATGGTTAAAAGCTCCAAAAGGGGATTTTGCATGACATGGCTCCTTTAAGCTTAGACTTAATGTTGCAATATTGCAGTGCCACCACTAGGGGGAGACATTGTAGTTGCAATGAGTGCAGAACACCCTCAATGATGTCAATGCTGCTGGGTTCTTCACATTTTCTCTATCTGTAAATAAATAAATAAATAAATAACAATAATTCTGTTATAGATTTTGGGACCTGGATGAGGGTCAAATGTCACTAAACCTTAGTGACTGAGGTGGTTCTGGTTTGACAGTGTTCTTAGGGACAATGATTCTAACAAGATGCCAGGACACATGAAGTTCAGCCTGTAATAAAATCTAACTAGCGTTTGTCAGATGAACTCTGACAGATCATTAATAAACCACCAGAAGTGTCCGTGTGAGAGTAAAGATGATAGCAGGAATATTGCATGAAGAACCTCCTTGCCAATGAGAAACATGAGTGAAATATTCATGTGGATGATGATGATTTCTCATGAGAACATGCAGCAGCACCTCTACTCCAAAACAACACTGAAGAAAACCCACAAGTGTGATCCGTTAGTTGATCAGAGCACACTTCACCAGCAGCTCACTGGGATAGGAACAGCTCCAGGTGCTCATCCCTGGCTGCTCTTTAGCCTGTAAGGAAGAAATCACCTTCTGATGCTTCAGGAAGAACATCCTGGTTGGTCCTGTTTACCACAGTGGTCCTCAATCCTGGTCCTGGAGGGGCGGTATCCAGCACGTTTTAGTTTCAACACACCGGATTTCAATCAGCAGGTGATTAACAGGCTTCTGCAGAGCTTGATAAGCTGCTGCACAGGTGATTCAACCACTGAATCAAGTGTGTTGAAGCAGAGAAACCACTAAAACATGCTGGATACCGCCCCTCCAGGACCAGGATTGAGAACCACTGGTTTACCGTATAGGCAACCCACAATGGTGCCCTCTATTGGATGTAAACATAAACCCAGTGTTGTGCCAGTCAAAATAAATCTTTGATAATTTTTTAATTTAAGTATAGCTTTAAAATGAAATACTGAACCTTCATTCTGCACACCTCTAAACGCCCCGTGGAGGTATTATTATTTTTTAAATATATCTTTTTATTAAATTGTTCCATATTCAACCTTGAAGAAAATGGTGAACTTGTAAAGAAATAAAAATTCATCTGTGTTTCATTGAAGCTTCTAAGGCTTCAACCACAGAAAACCTTTTGTTAAATTAAAGCAGCGAGGAGTTCCTGGGCTTATTGTGAGGATTCTCTCTTACACAGCAAATTTAAAAGTGTTAATTTTGGGGTGTTGGTCCAATTCAACACTAGAATAGTTCATTTAACACTAAAAAGATTTATATAGTTGATATGTAACACTGACATGAGAGTTAAACCAGAGTGTTAAAAAGGAGTGTTTACTATTTAACTCTGTAGGAGTCATTTTGGCCTAAATAACTCCTGAAAAGCTAACTCTGAACTCCCACAGCGGCTATAACACCTGCAGTTAATTCACAGACTCCACCCCTTTATTCTAAAAGGTGGACTGGTAGCGACAGATTGGCTGCAGGAGCTGCAGTGGGCGAGGTGCATTGTGGGTAGTCATGTTTTTAGTTATTTTGTTCTATTTTGGGGGGGTTGTGTTGTTCTTAGTTATTATTTTGTTCCTGGTTTCAAATTTGGTTTTACTTGCTGTGTCATGTTGGTACCATAAGTGAGGAGGTTGGTCAAAGGAATGGGACCGCTGTGCCGTTCCACTGTCACAATAATAGTGACGCATGGTTCACACTAAATGCTCAGGACTCTAACGGAGTATTATATTAACTCCAACATCAGTGTTAAATTGTGAACTCCCATCCTTTGGAATGCACTACCCATTACCATCCGACAGTCATCCGTTGCTGTCTTCAAGTTGCGACTGAAGACCCACTTTTATGATTTGGCTTTCGGACACTGACTCCTTTTTAATGCTTGTTTATTTTTTTTTATTATTATTGTTTTTATATATTTGCTTTTTAATCTGTATTTATTGACTGCTTATGTCATTGTATGATCTTACTTTTTAATGTATTGTATTGGTCAATTTTGTTTGTTGTGGTTGGTCTTTGAAGGACCATTGCCTTGTATGGCGCTTTGGTCAGCTGCCATGCTGTGTTGAAATGTGCTAAGAAAAAAAAATGGTAAGGTAGAAGAGTTGGTTTTTGACACTAAATCAGAGTTAAAGTACCAACTCTTTCTGGTGTGGACCCACATAGACACTTTAAAATGATTGAAATCAACTCTGACGGTGTTAATTTCAGCACGCTGAAATTGCTGTACGCTCGGGTGAAATGGGGAAGCAGTATCGGCCAAATTCTGTCATTTCAAAACAACTGTTTTGTTTAACCGTTGTGGCCGAAGCAGAGAAAAGTGCAGTTGGGTCATGAGCAGAGAGTGACTGCATTCTAGGGTTCTACAACCCCCCAAGGCCCTTTACAACACATCCAGTCATTCACACATTCACACACTAGTGGTGATGAGCTACACTGTTGCCCCATCAGCCCTGTGACGCGCCAAGGCACTTGACAATCAGTCATTCATGCATGCGCGCGCACACACACGCACACACACACACACACACACACACACACACACACACACACACGCACACACACACACACACACACACACACACACTCATTGGAGGATATTTGCAGGTCCCTTCTGATGCTGGAGCAGCTGCATACCAGTAGAGAACTTTAAATGGGAAAAGAAACGGTTGGGTTTGTAATGAAGATTACAACAAAATCTAGTTTTGACACATTAGGGTGAACCATTAATTCATGTAATCAGTCCTATCGTGTTTATTTGTGATTTCTTGTTATGTTCTTTCTGTGTTTCTTTTCAATCTTCATTAGTTTTTTCTTGTTTAATACAAAGCGTAGCGATGTTTATTTTAGCAATTTAAGGTAAAAAACATTGCTATGCTGTGTATTAAACAAGAAAAACCCAATGGTTTGTTTGTGATTGTTTGATTTTGTTGTTCCCCTGATTAGATTAGATTAGATTAGATTAGATTTATTTGAATGGGACAGAGCATTTTAATGAACATAGTCTCACACAGAAAACACATCACATGATAAAAGTGTCAAGAGTAAAAACTATTTTTAAATATTCCATCATTTTAAAAGGAAACAATAAAAACCTATGATGCAGTTCCTTCCAGCTCCAGGTTTCATTTATTATAATACAGAATGAGTGGATAAAAATAAAACTTCTGTCATTTAAAACAACCTAGAATTTCCTCAGACTAGTTATTTGTTTTTTAGAAATATTAGAAACTCACAGAAAATGTTTGCGCTTTAAAATGAGGTCATTTATTCAGAAACATTAGAATAGATAAAAATCAAAACAAGAGTCAAATACAAATATACACACACACACACACACACACACACACACACACACACACACACACACACACACACACACACACACACACACACACACACACACACACACACACACTTTCTTCTGCCAGTGAGGAGGTTTGCGCTCCTGTGTGACCACTGACCTCTCGGTGTGGAGCTATCCTCTAATATGAAATTAGAGCTAAAAGCCTGTTGGATCAGATGATTAAAACAAACAGCATTATTATGAATCAGTGGAATAAATAAATAAACAGTTAGTTGGACTGAACGAAATGTAGTTGTGAGGTTTCCGTCTGTACCAAACGGGCCTCCGTACGCATAAACCTCAGCCTTTATTTCCTTTACTAAACTTATTTCTTTCTCGTTTTCAGAATCGCTCATAAAAAACGCGATTCAGAACATTTTGTTTGTCAGAAATGAAACGAGGTAAAAATAAAGTCAGATTTATTTTCAAGACGCTGAATAAAAAAGGCTGTTTTTACAGGAGACACGCCGTCATCAGCGCTGGATCAAAATACTTCTGTCAAGAACATTTAGTTCGTTTTTCATGTAAAGAAATGTTGTTTATTTGTTTTTGTAACGTTGTTTAAATCAAACCTGTTTGTTATTTCTGTTTCTGTTGGAGAGCAGCAGAACCAGGACCAGGACCAGAACCAGGACCGGGTCGGGTTATTATCACTTACCAAAATAGTTAAAGGAAAACAATTAAAAGTTCTGTGGTGTCTTGTGTTAACCAAACAAAGAAAGTGGCGCTATAAGCTGAAGTCACGGATGCGCTAAGAGCGGAAGAATGTTCTGATGAGCCCATTTCTCTTCCGTAACTCCGCTCCAACCAAGAGCTGAAGCTCGACGCGGTTTTGCGATAATATTTTCAAGCTTGTCGGTGCCGGTGTTCCTAATTAGGAGCTCCCCACAGGGCGGAGGCCCGGAGAGGAGGCCTGCGGTTTGAGGAGAGGCCGTTCACGCTGAAACTATCCGGAGCATCTGAGGTTTCATCACCAAAACATCTGGCTCCATCACCTCACCCGAACCTCCACGACCGGAGATCAAATGGATGAGGCTGATGATGGAAGGTTCGGTCCGCTCGGGTTCTTTAGGTTCGGCTTCTCCTGAGCAGCTGCGCCTCGGCCGTTCATAAATAACAGCGCGGATCCCATTAGGTGATGCAGCTGATATTTATTTGTCATAAATAACAGGAATAGCTGCACGCGCTCATCGGATCCTTTGACCCGCAGCAGCCTGCTCCTCTAGCCAAGTCCAGGATGGAGACAAATGTCCTCCAGGCCCACCGAACTCATAGGATCGGAACCTCTAACGAACCCAAACCCTCTCCAGAGCCGAGGCGCGTGCTCGCTGCGGAAGCCTCGTTCGGCTTTACGGTCCGCGGCACCACAGGCCATATAAGCCCTATAAACGGAAACAACCGCCCTGATGTAGGATTTTATTGTGGTCATAAACGGGCCCAAAAAGCAGATCAAGTAGTTTGCGGCTAAAGACAAGAGGCGGAACCGGGCAGGAGCTGATTTAACGGAGACCCTTAACGAAACGACTCCGACCTGTCAGTAAAACGGTGCGAGGGTAGAGGCCGGTCTGAGGAGTGATAATAAACACACGTGATGGTGAAGGTCTGGTGGTTCCGAACCAGAAGAGGCTGTTCAATAGTTGGCTCGGATTCTTAAATATGTGTTTAAATATCAGAGAGAACGAAATGTTTTCCGTTACAGCGGAAACGCGACAATCAGAGAGGAAACACTGGTGCGCGCGCGCGCGTGCGTGCTAGATCAGCATGCTTCAGTCCAGAAGCAAAAGTCCGACCAATCAGTTCGAAGCTCGATCACACACCCGACAGTCCCCCGCGCAGTGAGACGGGACACTGTCTCACTTTAGAGCGCAGTTGGGAAGGAGGGGGAGAGAGAGAGAGAGAGAGAGAGAGAGAGAGAGAGAGAGAGAGAGAGAGAGAGAGAGAGGAAAAGAGAGTGGCTACATCTCTTAATGTCTCTTGTCTTCTGTCTTTAGTGGACTCGCGGTGCATGCTGGATAATGTCCGAGAATGTCCATTTCTGGGACCCTGAGCAACTACTTCGTGGACTCCATCATAAGTCACGACAGCGATGAACTCTCGGGCCCGGCTCGCTTCTCTACCGTGCAGTTCTCCGGTCCCAACTCTGCTGTGACCGCGGGCGCGAGGCAGCCCGTGAGCGCGGCGCTCGGGGACCTTCCCCATCCCGACTCGTATCCATCCTGCAGCTTCCAGCCCAAGCCTCCGGTCTTCTCCTCGTCCTGGGGCCCGTTCAGCCCGCATCACGGAGCCGGTGGCCTGCCAGCTCTCTACCACCCCTACATCCCGACCCAGCACGTGCCCGCGACAGACGCGCGATACCTCCGCTCATGGCTGGAGTGCACACCGCGCGACTCCGAGTCCGTGCCAGGCCAGAGCCAGGCAGGCCAGGTCAAGCTAGAGCCTCAGCTCGGCCATCAAGGAGGCGAGATCCCAGTAAAAACCAGTGGACAGCATCAACACGAGCCCACGTACATCCTGGAATCGATCTCCACGGCGGCACGCGAGCTGAGCCACCATCCGGCCATCCCGGGACCGGTGTTTGAGGACAGTAAGGACGGCTGCGATGGGAGTCAGGACAAAGACGGCGCGGATCAAAGTAAGTTATGAAAGCAGGAAATGGGAGGGGGGGGGGGGGGGGGGTGTAAAGGCTTTGGAAGCTGCAATAAAACTAGAACAAAGAGACGGAAAGCTGAGCCCCCCCCCTACACACACACACACACACACACACACACACACACACACGCACACACACACACACACACACACACACACACACACACACACACACACACACACACGAGTTCACTGAGTTAGAGACGACCTATGTCCAAAACCAGGTCTGAGGTCAGGGTGCAATTAAAACTAGTTCATAATCTAACCTGGTTGTGTTAGAGATGACAAATAATAAACATTTAGTGACGTTATCAGGTCCCAGACAGGGACAACGGGGATTCCCCCTGCTCTAGGAGCTGCTGATAAACGGGATTCATAGATTATTCTAAAGTGATGATGATGAATAATCTGACGACAATTAAAATGAAATGAGGAGGAAGAACTTTTGTAGAATCAGAATGAAGCCAAAGATCCAGCCTGCTGTCTCTGAGTAGAACAGAGTAGAACTTTTCCCGTTGGAATAAACTCTCTCTCCTTTCTTTAGTCTCTGTAATAACCCAAAGACCGTTAGTCCTCTGAGGTGACGCTCCTTCACCTCCAAGTCTCATCAGGTCTTTGTGCCACGTTGCGTCTGACTCTTCTTCACATCACTTTTCATGTTCAGACGGAGACGCTCGGGATTGGGAGAAAACGGGCACGACGTGTTTATAATCTGTTTGATTTGGGCATATCTGGATTCTGTTAGAGATTAAACAACAATCTCAATATCATAATATCACAAAATCTATTTCCCACGGTCCTTTTGTGGCTGTCCCAGCAGCAGCAAGCTCGGAGCGGAGGCCCAGGTTCTGCTGGCGCCGGACCGTTGACTCAGACATCCACCACCGGAAACATTTATGTCGGGTGTTGAATAAATATTAGTTATGTACTAGTTTATATATATATATATATATATATATATATATATATATATATATATATATATATATATATATATATATATATATATATATATATATATATATATATATATATATATATATATATATATATATAGACATCACTTAAATAAGCCAGTTATTATTATTATTATTATAATAGTAACAGTAATATTTTTATTATTAATTTTGTTGTTCCTGTTGTTTATTATGTACTACTGATTTACTATTTTATAATATAATTATTACTTTATTTAATTAATTGTTTTTATTTAATATTATATTTTTTATTTTACAAATCTTGACTGATGAAAAAGAAAATATGCAATCAAATGTTTAAGCGGGTCTGAATGTTCAGCTGTTTCCCTCAGCCTGATAAATCTGAGCAAGGCGTCAGAGTCACACACACACGCACACACACACACACACACACACACACACACACACACACACACACACACACACACACACACACACACACACACACACACACACACACACGGACGGAGGACTTTTCGGTAGAAACACAAATTACACACCCCACACATCGATGTATACTCCGCTATCACGCACGCGCGCACCTTATTACAGCATCTGAGCGCGTCATCAATCAGAGCAGTGAGCTGGATGGAGGCCAGCAGCCTCCAGCCTGAATTATTGGACTTTTCACCCATAACACCGTGTCCCAGTCTGAGCTGCTGATTGGGAATGTTTGTCTTGTCAAGCGCGCAAATCTGAGCGCGGGCCCAGTGGCGACAGGAGCGCATCTCACGCTGCTGTTCTCAGCGCTCGCTTATCTCCTCCGTGTTCTTCAGCGGGTCTGAGGCCATGCATCAGGGTGTCAGGAGTAACTGCACCAGCAGCTTTGGCAAGAGTCACAAAGACACTTTAGTCGAATATTTTATTTTATTATTATGTTTCTCTCATCGTCATCACTTCTCTTTTCTGTTACTTAACCTCCTGATGACCACCATGCTGCATGTTTTGAACGTTTACCTGCTCTAATGTGCGACCTGTTCAGCTTCTCACGAGTCCTGCACCAGTGTTCCACGTGTAAAGCAGGACAGTGGTCCTGCAGGACCTGGACTGGACGCTGATGTTCTGAAGACTGGTGGATCTCAGATTTACTCCATCAAGTGAAACAGTAAAAACTGGTGCAAAAGTCCATTTTGTCAGCGATCCAGCGTAGACTGCGAGACCATCTAAAGGCTCAGGAACCCTTTGAGATTTTCAATGTGGTTTTCATCAGCTGTAATCATCACAATTATAACTAATAAAGGCTGAAACATCTGGTTTTACATATAAAGTGGCTATCTCATATATTTGTTTCACCTTTTAAGATGAGTTAATGACATAAATGAACTTTTGCACCATATTTTAATTTTTTGCGTTTCAGCTGTACTTCTGATTTTTTGAGTTGCTGATTGTGAACACTCACATATCTGCTATTCAGTTTGCATTTAATATTTTAATTTAGTCTAAACATGACCATAAATATCCTCTCCTCTTTCAAGCATCTACTCCACGATCTAGGATGTCCTCTGAAGGAAAGAGCGGTTATTCCTGAAGCACCTCTTTAAGCTCCATTCACCTTTCAGAGAAAAACAGAAATATATTCATGATAGGCCTCAACAGCTATTCAAAAGGGCTGACGTCAGATAAATATGACCTTTACCTGACCACTTTTAGCCCCCGATTCATTCCGACCATCATCCAGCAACAGATTTCTCTTTGTGTTAAGGGTTCTGGGCAGCCATCCAGACTAAACCACCACATTTCTCTTTATTTTTCTGTGCTGCTGCCGGGTAAAGTCAGAAAGTTACAACCTCAAGTTTATTAAGGAATAACACTGCTTGAACAACCCCATTAATTGGCATGTTCCTGCTGGGGGGTGGGGGTGGGGTGAAGGTGAAATACGACAGGGACATAATCACACGCCTCTGGGACTTAGGGCTCAATTTCAAGAACTATTAGGGTGAAATTGCAAAGGAGAGAAAAATGATGGCATGCAATATTGTTTTGTTTTTGTCATTTTGGTCATTGTTTCCCTGCATGGTGGACACACACACACACACACACACACACACACACACACACGCACACACACGTGAAAGGCACATTGGCCAATAATCAAAGCCGTGCAGCAGTAGCAGTCAGCTCTGCAGGAGGATGTGTTTTCATCCAAATGTTGGCTGGTTTGGATACCATCACTGCACACACACACACACACACACACACACACACACACACACACACACACACACACACACACAGAGCTCTCACTCCCCTCACCCTCGTTTGTCATTTTAGGCGACAGCCATAGCCGATGGTTCCCATGGTGATTATACACCCAAAGCATTCAAAGCACCTTTTTAGTGTGTGTGAGACGCCCTGCACAGCCCTCACCAATGCTCACCTTGTTTCCAGACATTAGATTTTACTCAGAGAGGCCATCCATCTTCTACATGCTGGCCATACTCTGACCATGCTGTTAAGGACACTCACTGATGATGGCGGCTAACTATGTCTAAGTAAAGAGAAGAGGGCAGCTATCCTTAAGATGCACACAGCGCACTGGGTAGGGTGTGCCGGGGCAACCGGTGCAATGCCCCCTAGGGCCCGCGCAAGATAGATAGATAGATAGATAGATAGATAGATAGATAGATAGATAGATAGATAGATAGATAGATAGATAGATAGATAGATAGATAGATAGATAGATAGATAGATAGATAGATAGATAGATAGACAGACAGACAGACAGACACAGAAAGAGAGAGAGAGAGAGAGAGAGAGAGAGAGAGAGAGAGAGAGAGAGAGAGAGAGAGAGAGAGAGAGAGAGAGAGAGAGAGAGAGAGAGAGAGAGAGAGAGAGAGAGAGAGAGAGAGAGAGAGAGAGAGAGAGAGAGAGAGAGAGAGAGAGATCGTCTCCTTTTTAGGGACAGAGAGACATTAAAACTTCTATCAACATGGTGCTGCTGTGTCAGAAGTTCTAGCTAAACTTTATTATTGTCTTTCATGGACCAACTTGATGTTAAATTGTTAAATTCAACTTTAACCTGAGGTCTGAATTCTATTTGGCATGTTTTAAAAGAAAAACTTTTCTAGCTATTAGATTAGTCAACTCAAAAATGTGAACAAAATATTATAGTTAAAAATACATTTATATTAAAATGTTGACAAATTTCCCATAAAAAAAGAAAGAAGGAACTTTTTTAAACTTAAAGTCAGTATCAAGTGTCTCTAAATAATAACAAAAAGGTCTAAATTAAAGATAATAAAATATTATGTATGTATGTGGACACAGGGTCTCTGGGTATTAAGACAACTGGAGGAAGCTTTAGGTTTACTTTCAGTTACAGTCGATGATATTCTTGTTTTCCACATCTGCTTCTCTTCAGACACAATCAGGAGTCAAAAGTCCCCCCCAAAAAGTCAAAATGTCCCCAAAAGACATTGAAGTTTTTAGTTCGCTGGTTAGTCAAAGAGATCCATCAGCTGGCTATCATTAGTCCACAGACACCTGCTGGTATTATTGTTATGATCAGCAAATATAAAATAAACATCCAACATTTTTATTGGAAGTTTATTCATTTCTAATGTTTTAATATTGTCTGTTTTAAACAGAGCCTGGTCCATGCTTGTACACATTTCTGAAATTCAGATAATGAGGTCATTGGGTTAAAAAAGCTATAGGCCAGATTTCCCTTTTTGTGTTATTTATTGATGTTAGTGATCATTTAATTTGCTTTTAAAGCTCATATTTCACTAGTTACATTAGAAACAACATCATTACAACTCAATAACCTGCTAAATGCACTAGAAACGACGTCTTCCTCACAGATGTTTTTAATCAATATCAGTACCCTGCCCCCCCCCCCTTCTATGGTCAGATCCATTTACGATCATCACAACTTTTTTCACAGTAGTATTTGGTTATTTGATTCCTCAAGATGTTATTGGGGGGGCCTAAAGCAACACCTGCACCGGGGCCCAGCTCAACCTTGCTACGCCACTGACACAGAGTTACTGTTCCGTGACCTTCAGTGCAACCACGGCTTGTCTGGTTTCAAACCCCAGTCCGATGCACCAGCTCCAGGGAGGAGAAAAGACGTTCCTCCAAACAGAAAAGCCAGTCTGAAAGATGTTTGCTCACATTAGAATTACTTATTATTGCAGCTTTTCAGGCTAATCGTTTATGTCTGACAGTCTGAGTGCTGCTGTTTTCAAACAGCTCTAATCTCCAGTCCCAAGTGGTTCATACAACATTATTATATAAGCATTACAGGCACAGAAATCCGCATGTAGCACCTCTAGTGCATCAGGTCAGGTCAGAACCGTCTCAAACGTCTGCAAACATGCCAAATGAATGGCTATCTGGAGGATTATGAAACAACCTTTCAGTACTGAGACTTTGGAGAATGCAGCAATCTGCTTTGGACGAGGACAAAACATTAGCTTGTTGATAAAATCTGAAACTGAAGGAACCAGTAAACGTTTAGCACATTACTCTGTCCGAGGGTTGTTGTTCCGCCTGGACCCGACTCCTGATGCACCAGAAGAGCCACATATGCTTATTAATACCCAAAGAATTCTAGGTTAATAATTATGTGATGCAAGCTTGAGGCTAAACTCTATTTCTCTGAACAGAGACTGTTCAGCTAAGCATAAATAAGAGTAATTTGATTTTTATGGTTAGAATCCCTACATAATCA